>JARQWZ010000664.1:0-370000 GCA_033150135.1 Gobio occitaniae
AAAGGGACAGTTCACCTCTAAAATAATATCATTATTTACTAGGCCTGTCGCGATTTGGTCGATACAATCGACTGCGTCGACGCTGTTAATCAGTCAACGTCAATATTTGTCGTCGACCTGGGTAAGTTGGATAATTGTAATAATTGTATTAGTACAGGTACTTAAAAATGACAGCACTCTAATAAGAGCAGTATTTCTTAATGAGCGTCGATGTGTGACAGCAGGAGTGAAGACTGTGTGTGTGTGTGTGTGTGTGTGTGTGAGACACATAATGGAAGCAGAACAGTCAAATATATACGCGCAGCTCAGGAAAAAGAACGCAACAGAAAAGTGCGGCGTGACCGGGACGTGGTCGCGCTGCCGGACTCGCGCACACGCCTTTCACTCAGACAGATCGCAACACCAGTTTATTGGGTTTGAATGGTAAAAACATATGTACAAATGCACGTCCTGGCAAGTATTCAGGTAAACACAGTTGGATATGTCTTTAGTGAACATATACAGAGTTAAATGAGAAATCGGGTGGTTACAATGAATTTGGTCCGTACAGCTCTATAAAGGGCCGGACCTAATATTCTGTGTGAAGCAGGGCAGGAACTTGCCTGCCAAGTGAGTTTTTAGGTTTTTTTTTAACCCTAAAACAATGATACAACAATGAATAGGGGTGTAACAGATCGCAGTTGATCCGTACGGATCACGACCCACGGTGTTCTGCACACACGTGACCCGCAGATTTATTGCACTCTTTTTTTTTAACTTGTGGATTAACCTGAATTGTTTAGCGATCGCAGACTAAAAACAGTTTTTCTGCCGAAAATGGTTTTTAAAGTAATCTTGTTCCTTTTAAACTCGATGCTGAGTTTCAGAGAAACACATGTGTTCACGTGAACAGGGCATGTTAATCAGTCAACAGTGGCTAGCGGAGAAGTAGAAGAACTTGAAAAGCCCCCCCGCATTATTCAAATCACATGTATGGGAGCATTTTGGCTTCCCCGTAAAATGTAATGACGGAAGAAGGGTGGTGGACAAAACTCTAACAGTATGTTGGCACTGGGCACGAGAAAGCCGTATGAAAGTGGCGCATACATCGAGCATGGGACCTGCTGACGCTCGTTTCACACATACTCTGTTTGCAGTGCGTATGCGGTGCGTATTTTTTCCGTACCCATGTTAACGGATACAGCTTTCACACTGCACGCGGCTTCGGCCACGTTTACATCTGGTTGAGTACTTCTGCCCTGAGGGCAGCGCGTTAAACACAATTGATAACACAGTGATACGAACCTATTGAGTACTCTGCCCTGAGGGCAGCGCGTTAAACACTAATAATAACAGCGATACAAACCTATTGAGTGCTTCTGCCCTGAGGGCAGCGCGTTAAACACTAATAATAACAGCGATACAAACCTATTGAGTACTTCTGCCTGAGGCAGCGCGTTAAACACTAATAATAACAGCGATACGAACCTATTGAGTGCTTCTGCCCTGTGGCAGCGCGTTAAACACTAATAATAACAGCGATACAAACCTATTGAGTGCTTCTGCCCTGAGGGCAAGCGCGTTAAACACTAATAATAAAGCGATACAAAACCTATTGAGTGCTTCTGCCCTGAGGGTCAGCGGCGTTAAACACTAATAATAACAGCGATACAAACCTATTGAGTGCTTCTGCCCTGAGGGCAGCGCGTTAAACACTAATAATAACACAGTGATATGAATCTATTGAGTGCTTCTGCCCTGAGGGCAGCGTGTTAAACACTATAATAACACAGTGATATGAATCTATTGAGTGCTTCTGCCCTGAGGGGCGTTAAACACTAATAATAACAGCGATACAAACCTATTGAGTAGGGAATGGGCGATATCTTTCGTTTGCGATATACCGGTAAAAATTCTTCCCACGATAAGAATTTGTCTTCCCGCGATAATAACGATAAAGCCTAGTGATGGCGCGACCCCATCCGCACAGTGCCGCCGCTGGCCGTGTTGATGCCCTAAGCGTTATTACTTTATGATGGCCGCAGTGGCTGCGTTCGTCACTTTGTATAGCTGAACTGGGGTTGGAGAGAGAATTTTTTTGGTGGTGCCCTAAGTGCAGCACTCGGTGCCCTACGCGCAGTGGTGAGTGATGTGAGCGGACGGCATGAATCCGCATCTCACGTGCAGAGCGAAAACAACTATGGCGGAAGCTGCGGAAGAGTTCATAGCTAAACGAGGGGCACCTGAGGATAATCTGAACCTGTACATACAGATGTATTTTCACGCGCTGAGCACTTGGACTGAGCGCTTAAGAGATTCGCTCTGTCTCAATCGATCGGTAAAGCATACTATTTCAGTTCAACTCAATGAATGCGCAGTGTATTTGACGCACATTAAACACTAGTGTGAGGCGCGCGACTGAGAGCGCTCAGTGTTTCACACACACTCAGAGAGTGAGAGAGTCTTATACCACACGGAATTGACGTGCTACATGTAAACAATATCCTTTGTTGTATTTTCCTGTAAAATAATGGCGTTTATTTGGAATTATTCAGCCTTTCATGAACAGGAAGAAACGAATGCACAAACAGGAATCTAATTGGCTGGCGTGCACCTATTACTGTGCCTATTTTGATTTCAGCAAATCAGTTTGAATGAGCACTGACAACGTGATTAATATTAGTGCAGTTTATTTTTATTAGTTGAAGAATTCGTGGTAATATTATCTTATCAACTCAAATTACTGAAGTTCTATCAGTAAATCATTATTTGTAAATTTTTTGTAATCTGAAGACATGGTTGGGATAATTACTTTTGCTGTTTCTGCTATTTTTACCACTGTTTGCACAATGAGTGTATGAATAAATACAGAATCGGTTTACATTTAAAACTTGTCATTGATTTGAATTATTATTGTTTTGTATTGTGTGATGTTTCTCAGCACAGTTGCACTATTTAAACATTACCTGCACTTTTACAGAAGACAATTATATCTGCAACTTTTCCATTTCTGAAAAGGCTTTGTGTGGAATTTTACATAAAAAAATAAATGTATATATATTATGTATTATAGGAGCCTATTTGATGACAGGTACGTTTTACTTAAGATCATTGTTTGTTTTTCTGAGTCCTCACTTGTATCCAAAAACATGGGGAATGATACTACATTTATCGTCATTGATATGGTTATCGCATATAAATACTAGAAAATATCGGGATACATTTTTAAGTCCATTTCGCCCATCCCTACTATTGAGTACTTCTGCCCTGAGGGCAGCGCGTTAAACACTAATAATAACAGCGTACGAACCTATTGAGTACTTCTACCCTGAGGGCAGCGCGTTAAACACTAATAATAACAGCGATACGAACCTATTGAGTGCTTCTGCCCTGAGGGCAGCGCGTTAAACACTAATAATAACAGCGATAGAACCTATTGAGTGCTTCTGCCCTGAGGGCAGCGCGTTAAACACAAATAATAACACAGTGATATGAACTTATTGAGTACTTCTACTATGAGGGCAGCGCGTTAAACACTAATAATAACACAGTGATATGAACCTATTGAGTGCTTCTGCCCTGAGGGCAGCGCGTTAAACACTAATAATGACACAGCGATACGAACCTATTGAGTGCTTCTGCCCTGAGGGCAGCGCGGGTTAAACACTAATAATAACACAGTGATATGAACTTATTGAGTACTTCTACCCTGAGGGCAGCGCGTTAAACACTAATAATGACACAGCGATACGAACCTATTGAGTGCTTCTGCCCTGAGGGCAGCGCGTTAAACACTAATAATAACACAGTGATATGAACCTATTGAGTACTTCTACCCTGAGGGCAGTGCGTTAAACACTAATAATAACACAGTGATATGAACCTATTGAGTGCTTCTGCCCTGAGGGCAGCCGCGTTAAACACTAATAATGACACAGCGATACGAACCTAATGAGTGCTTCTGCCCTGAGGGCAGCGCGTTAAACACTAATAATGACACAGCGATACGAACCTATTGAGTGCTTCTGCCCTGAGGGCAGCGCGTTAAACACTAATAATGACACAGCGATACGAACCTATTGAGTGCTTCTGCCCTGAGGGCAGCGCATGCCAAATCGTCAACAATCAAATCCAGTTAACTGAGTTAGCGAGGTACGAAGAACGGGCCCCAGGTTAAATCGATTGAATTGCAGGCAGTGTTGCTAGATTGTATGGTTTGGACTGTTATGCATTTGTTTGTATATGTAAACATTGGTTTGAGCGGGTTTGAGATCAGATTGGCGAAAAAAAAAAAATAGGCTAATTATTAAACACAACTGAAGTGTGCATGTAGCCATCCAATCAGTCATCATAACTAAACACGCCTGGGTCATTCCTGTTGTCCAGTAACATTTTGACTTTATTATTTTTTTTTAAAAAAGTTGCATGTTTTTAATATTTTTAGCATTCTACCAAAATATTGACATGTTTAACTATTAGGAATACATATTGGTCAAGCTCAGGGACTAAAAAAAATAATAATTATGGATAGATTCATTGTTCATACGCTGGCCGTGAAGGTGTTCCAACCTGTCAGGGACATAGTCTCACAAAATGTTAAAAGTGTAAATGTTAAACAATAACAAGCTTTTCTTGGATAGTATATGTCCCTTATGCCAATGTGGTATTTTTTTTTATTCTTGAAACAATAACAAAACAACTATTGATGAATAGAATGTCTTGATTATTAAGAACAGGAACTTTTTGTACCCATTTTTGCCAACAGGATGGTAAATAATAAAAATATGTTTTTTTCAAAATCATACTGTATATGCTGGTAATGCTCCTCACCTCCCAAAATAAGACACAAGTATGCAAAACATGTAACATTGCTGTCAAATTATTGATTTATTATTATTTTATTATTATTTTTGAGTTTTACATCATTGTCCTGCATGGTTGCCATCAGTAATGTGTGGAACTGAACACTATATATATATATATATATATATATATATATAATATATATATATATATATATATATATATATGGTAAATAATTAAAAACATGTTTTTTCAAAAACATACTGTATATGCTGGTAATGCTCCTCACCTCCCAAAATAAGACACAAGTATGCAAAACATGTAACATTGCTGTCAAATTATTATTTTATTATTTTATATTATTATTTTTGAGTTTTACATCATTGTCCCGCATGGTTTGCCATCAGTAATGTGTGGAACTGAACCTATATATATATATATATATATATATATATATATATATATATATATATATATATTATGAACATTTTATATCTAAATGGGTGGAACATTTTAAGCTAAGTTAGCCGTAGCTCTTTGAGTGATCAACATTTATCTAACCTTATACAGATTATTTTATAACTATGTCAGATATGTTTTTACATATTTTTGACTGGACAAACATTATTCATAGCCTAATGGTGGAATTTTAAGAGTGGGACAAGCAGGATAACATTTCAAAAACTAAAAAAAAAGGTAGGAGTGTGAGAGTTGAAGCTTATTTCAGTTTTCATAATCATGTCTGCTTATTGAAGCTTATGCATATGAATTCTAGCAGGAAAAATAAATGTCATTTCCTGAAAATGGTCTCAATGGAATTGTGGTCTTTTTTGGAAGTCGAGAAATGCATAACAGGGTGGAAGATGACTTCAGGGACATGGTAAATTAAGAAAATTGTAAAAACAAAATAAACTATACTTTCACATGATTTATATGTATGATTAGAGGCAGTTTAGCCTATTCTATAACATGATCTAATTTTGAGATTTGTATCATTTCATGGTTTATAGTTCTTGTGGAAGTTGATTACTTTGCACTGAGGACATGATAAAATTGAATGCATATATCAATAAAAAGGTGTGTAAAATACAAAATAGAATTTTTAATGTCTATTATATCTGTTTAAGTGAAAAAGAAGACCTACATATATAGTTAAAGCCATGTCTTATAAACATTTATAGAAAATATGAGTAAGTAAATCATAGAGACTGTAATAAAGTTACTGTATAACAGGAATGACCCGCCCACTGCATACTCTGCTTTGTGTGTGTGTGTTGGTGATGTTGACGCCAACGTCACGAGCCAATCGAGTGATAGCAGCAGCTGCAGTCAGCACTCAGCGGGAAATACAAATTAAAAGATGTCTAACTGGGCATTTAGTTTCTTTACTTTTAATGATGATGATTGTGTATTCAGCTGCTCGCCTGCGGTGATGCGTGCTGCAGTACTGCTACCATATAACTATAACATCGGTGCAAATTTTGAGGTTGCAGAGAATACATTTTGGGAGCATATGGAGCGATTTCGAGCCTTGATAATGTGTTTGTAACGCTTTACACAGAGAGGCCCGATAGCTGGCCTGAATGGTTGTAGCCAAGTGTAAGCAAAACTCACGTCTCTGATATTTCACAGGGGTTTATTATCAGCGTCGTCGATCCCACACACACATGGGGCAGTTTGCAAAACACTCCACTAACAACTGCGTTACTGAACAGAAAATAAACAGTGCAAAGAGCAACAGAAATATTACACGCATACATGCGATGTTCACAGCTTGCGCGCCATCCACGGACTGCCCACTCATCAGTGAGTGTGTGCGTGCCTTAAAGGTCCCCTTCTTCACGATTCCATTGTTCAAACTTTAGTTAGTGTGTAATGTTGCTGTTAGAGCATAAATAATACCTGTAAAATTATAAAGCTCAAAGTTCAATGCCAAGCGAGATATTTTATTTAACAGAAGTTCCCTTTCAAAGCCTACAGCGAACGGCTGGCTTGGACTACATCCTGGTACTTCCTTCTTTAATTACGTCAGTAGAGCAGTAGAACAGACTAACCTCCGCCCACAAAGAAACGCGAAAAAGGGGGCGCGGTCTTGTTGCTGTCCCACGTGGAGAAGCGGACGGTCGCGTGGAGAAAAGGAACTGTTGCGTTGAGTGTGTTTATCGCCATGTCATCGAGACGATGTTATTTTCATCCAGGAGTCAAATCACCTTTGTTTGGCTTTCCCAGGGACGCTGTAGAGATTATTGAACGCATACATCTCTCCGTTAAGAGGCGTGACCTTTCCAACGTGCGCTAAACTGCTGTCAAATTACAATACAGGAACCGCTTTCACGTGCGCTAAGCTGTGGTCGAATCACAGCACAGGAACCGCTTGCACAATCAGAACTCGTTACGTATTTCTGAAGGAGGGACTTCATGGCACAAGGAAATCACCAGCCGTTTTTGGGACAGTGGAAACAGCGGTACACAGATAAGTAAATTGTGTGAAAAATACTGTGTTTTTTTACACGCCAAACATGAACACATGTTATATTGCACACTGTAAACACAATCAAAGCTTCAAAAAAACACGAAGAACGGGACCTTTAAACTTTTTTTGTTAAAGGTGCACTATGTAAAAAAAATCTGTAAAATATCCAAAAACCACTAGGCCAGTGTTATATATTTTGTTCAGTTAAGTACTTACAATATCCCAAATGTTTCCAACTCTTGTGTAAATCGTGAGAAAATTGCTATTTTACCAGAGGAACCGGGACATGTAAGGGAGTCGCCTGTCAATGGCATCATATCTGCGTTCCCCTCGGTTTCTGGTTTTATTTTGCAGAAACGCTTTATTCTCACTGCAGTGTGAACAAGTGTCATAGCAGCCGCAGAGCGAACGCTTAGAGTAACGTCATAACATCATCAACACACTGAGATGTGTCTAAGATGATAAACAGAGCTGCGTTACCTCATACTTATGGCCGGAAAAGCGGAAATGGCGCTGGCGACTGATGCATAATAAAAGTCCTGCCGGTGACTATGCCATAATAAAGGTCCCGCTGTTCGCGAGGCTTGTGTTGCGCTAACGTTAGTAATCACATCCATGAACATGATTTCTGCCCGAGTCCTATCCCGATTCTTTTCCACCGGCTGTGAGGTGAAGACCACATGTCCAAAGATTCTGCGCGCAAACTTGGCGTCTTCAAACTATGCCTTTGTTTTGAAAAGGCGACCTCTAGCAGATGGAAAAGTTACATAGTGTAGCTTTAATGATCTGCCAGACTGGGACTTTATTAGTGCTGTTCATTGATTCGAGTAAATGTTTTGACATTTGGGTATAAAGTGTTTTAATTCTATAATATATGGTGTAAAAACGTCTGAGTGCTGCCCTCTTAAGGTTGAACGGTGGCTACTGTAGTTGAATTTTCCTATTGGACGTTATAGGTCATCGTGACGTATGATGGTTCTTCCAACAGCTCACTACCCACGCCCCTGGCACGAGCTCACCAAGCCCTAAGAAAAGTTTCCCCAATAACATGAGAACGGCTTCATTCCAGTATGAACTCTCATGTTATATGAAGTAGAAACATTATGAATTAAACTTACTTGACACTTGCTTTAAAGGTCCCATGGCATGAACATTTCCTTTAATTAGGTTTTTTAACATGAATATGAGTTTCCCTTGCCTGCCTGTATATGGTCCTCAAGTGGCTAGAAATTTTGATAGGTGTAAACCGAGTTCTGGGTGTCCTGCTCTGCATTTGAGAAAATGAGAGCTCAGACGAGCCGATCTGGAATCTTCCCTGTATGTCATCATACGGGGTAAAAGGTTACCTCCCCTTCCTCTACTTTGCCCACCCAGAGAATTTGGAGAAAATGGATTCAGTTTATCAGTCGCAATGTCAGCACAGGCTTTAACCATATGGATTCGACAGCACTGCCACAAACAGTGAGTAACAGTGTTCATTAATGCCTGATCTGTGATCAGTGATTTCTGATGTGTAGCTAATCATTCAAGTTCACTCAGACTTTCTTTCTAAATCGTTTATGCATCCGTGAATCAAGCCAGTGACTAAACGATCAACTTCACATAGTTTCTCTTAGTAGCATGAAACAATTCTGTTATTTAAATTTTGATTAGACGCTAGATTAGCGATCAAAGAACACTCTTTATAATGTTCGGATCTGTCAATCACACGTTGCGAGTGTCTCTGCACACTTGTCCAAACTCCTGTTATAACGAATGACACTGTTATTGTAACATTAATCCACTGACGGCAAGCTTCAGAACCCATGTGCAGTTTATTCCAAATGACTAAACATAAAACAAGGACTTGGCAAAACAAACTATAACGAAATTTAACTATAACAAAACTCACCATCAGCAGTTACACATACAATAACAGACAAAGACACATGGCAAGCATGAGGGCTTAAATACACACAGACTAATGACAAGACAAGTGACACCTGTGAACAGTGATTAAACAATAAACCAATGACAGAACACGACAAGATCACATGAGGGCATGGGAAATCACATGACAAGACCAGGAAACCTGACAGAACATGACAAACTTAGAAACGTGACAGTAAACATGACATTGAACATGATAAACTAAAAACATGAAACATGAACATGAACACCCTGTGACAGTTATGCTGCACAAAGCTCTTAATGTATTCATATCAATGTCGTGTTTGCTGTTAGTTGTGTTCAAAGCATTTTGTGAGAGAAAACGCGTTGCAATGACGAGATCACTGCATTCACGTGATCAACAGACTGTCTGTGTACTCAATGCTCATCACTGCAGCTTTTCATGTGATAGGAAAAGATCTAAAAATAATGCTCGACAGCTGTAATGGTAAAAAAACTTAGTAAAAGTATTCGAGAGGGGTTCCACATGTTACAAAGTTTCGTAGAATAAGGAGGATGACGACAGGGTCGGCGTGACTGGGATTCTTGTTTATTCAGCACTCTCAGATACAAACAACATAAGCTTGTGCTCACAGCGCTCTCAACAACTCAGTACAATATAACTTTTCTCAGCAATCTTACTCCAGCTCTCGTATTCTGGTCCACGAGTGCCCTGTCCGTCTCAAAATTATGACATTTTATGGTGTAAAGATCATACTAACAATATAAGTACACTTCAGGAAACATTATAAAATAATACAAATAATTCACGCCATGGGACCTTTAACATTGTAATGAAGAAAATGCAGTTAAATAATGCAGTTGTCAGTACACGTCAGGCTTTTCTTGCGATATTATTGTCGCCCTTCATGTGTACAGAAGATCGTTTTCATACATGAGACGCACTTTCAAACCCTGACACGCAAGTGGTTGCCGTGGTAACAAACAACAATACCGTAACGTGCTGGCGTACAGTCTAACTTTTATTTGAGGAAATCTGTTTATAATAGGCTATTAGGTTTGAACTTATTGGTCCTGCGCTTAGTAGTTACCCTTTAAAGGAGCAGTGCCTAATTCTACTTGTGACATGTTGTTACTTATTTTTCGGTTATTTATCGGGAGCTACCGGGACAGTGATAAAGATCTACCAGTCGATCACGATCCACGGGTTGGCCAGTCCCTCCAGAAAAACGTGATTATGCGATCGCATGATTTAATGCATAATCAGCCAAAGTCTGCAAATTTATGAGGGGGCCGCATTTTTTCAAATACGCCGCACTTTCGCCGCGTAAATTGCCTATTTCCGCGTGCAAAATATGCGGGCTAGCATGATTTCATAATCCCTGCATTTTCGTTGCAAAAAAGTCATATATACAGCAGAACGTTGAAAAATGTTAGTTTACTTTACACAAGAGCCGCCATTTCCCCCCATTGCCATGGGAACGTTTTGAAGTGACGTAATTACCCGACGCGAACGTCATCGAAAAGCTGCAAACCCCGTAGTGAAACCATAGATATTGGTGAAACCATGATGAAGCACGCAAATTCCCATTTGCCAACAAAAATAACAGCAAAAGACCGCGTTTTCTGCTTTCGTTTTCACAAAGCAGTTTCCTAGTGTGTTGACCGATTTCAAAAAACAGCATCATGAAGCTTCGAAGCATTATGAATCAGTGAGTCGATTCAGCGGTTTGGATCGCCAAAGTCGTATTTCAGCAGTTTGACACGCGATCCGAATCATGAATCGACACGCTGATTCATAACGCTTCGAAGCTTCATGATGCAGTGTTTTGAAATCGGTCATCACCATATAAGTCGTTATTTAGGGGTTTTTTTGCGCACAAAAACTATTCTCGTCGCTTCATAAAGTTATTGTAGAACCACTGTAATGAGATGGACTTTGTAACGTCTTTAGTACTTTTTATGGGTCTTGAGAGTGTAAAGTGCATTGTGCCAATGGAGGCCTTTCTGAGCCATCGGATTTCAATTAAAATATCTTCATTTGTGTTCCGAAGATGAACGGAGGTCTTACGGGTGTCCAACGGGGAAGTCATTAATAACAGAATTTTCATTTTTGGGTGAACTAACCTTTTAAGAGATTGCACTTTGTGTATTGGAAGCACTCAAATGTCTGTTTTGTATAGCTATCTCTGTAAGACAGGAAGTTATTTATTCATTTATTCAGAAGTTGTAGCATATTCCTTTTGTAAAGCTACAGAACTTGTGCACTACACTTTAACTGGAATGCCATGTCGATTTTTGTTGGGCCAAAAGTTCTTCTTTACCTGAGTTTATTTCAAAATGCACATTAAAGAGGGACGAAAAGTCACATGCCCTTTCAAGCAGTGTGGGAAAACATTTACTGTTAAGTCAACATTTACCTCTCTTTTGACCAGAAAACATAAAGAAAACATAGGCTGCTTAATTGACTCTATTACAGCAACTCCTGAAGCCAGCTGCTCTCATATTCAGGACATTGATGTTCAGTCTGATTCACAGACTGATGCTGGTGAAAACTATGAGGAACCAGATGTAAGTCCTGAAAATGTTGACAAGACTTTGTTTTTAAGGAATCTTGCTCTGTTCTATTTGAAACTGCAAGCGAAACTATTGCTTCCAGCCTCAGTCATTCAGACAGTCATTGAAGACATGCAGTCAATACATGAAATCAATCAGTCCCATTTGCTTTTCAGACTTCAAGAAAAGTTAATCTCACTTGATGTTCCAGAGGCAATGATAAGAATGGTACTTGACGATCTTAAAGCTGAAGATTTTTTTACACCATTTAATAATCATACATTAAGATTAGATCAGCGAAGAAACATTTTTTTCAAAAAAAGTTTTCCTTATGTTGAGCCTGTGCCCATTCTTCTAGGACAGAATGAAGCAGGAAAAGAGTGTTTTGCGCAGTATGTACATGTCACAAACAATTAAGTCTCTTCTTCACTGCAAGTCTGTCAGGAAACAGTACAGTGATGTGCACAGCCGTGTCCAGTTGAAGGACATTTTAAAGGATGTTTGGGATGGTGAAAACATAACTGCAAACTTGCATCACACAGATGAATCTGCATTAGGCTTGGTCCTATATCAAGATGCTTTTGAGGTTGAACCTTGATGAGGGTTTGGTGCATAGTGGAGGCATCAAGTTTGACTCTTTGTTCAATGAGCTCTCCTCCTATCATGTCTGTCAGCCAGGGTTGCCTCCGTGCCTTGGACATTATTTGTTTGAAGGAGTTGTGTCGTATGACCTTGCTTTATGTATACAACATCTTGTAAAGGTTGACAGAAAATTTACTTACCTGGAATTGAGTCGAAGGATCAGTCAGTTCAAGTTTCTAGGGAATGACAACAGTGACAGACCGTGTGGGATTAACCCAGGAAGTGAAGCTAGGTGGGCATGCTGTACAGAACTGGTGCTTTTTGAGGATGCTACCAATGTTAATAGGTGACAAAATTGAATCACCTGGTGAGAATGAAGTTTGGCAACTAATTTTACTGTTAAGGGAAATAGTTGCACTTGTTTGTGCTCCAGCCATATCCAGTGGTCAGATAAGGTATTTGCGAGTTTTGATTGATGAGGACCTATATTTTAGGAAACACATTTTTCCTACTTACTCTCTCAGACCCAAACCTCTCATTACCTTAGCCACTACCCTGAACTCATTATTCATTTTGGACCACTCCTCCGTTTGTGGACATTACGATTTGAAAGTAAGCACACATATTTCAAACAGTGTGTAAGAAAATTACATAACTTTAAAAATCTCTTACTCTCGCAGAAAGTAATCAGCTACTGCAGGCATTTCAGGCAGAGCTCTTCCCTCCTGCTATTGTAACAGAAAAGGCAACAGAGTTTGTCTACAATGATGTCATAAGACAATCTGTATCTAGATATGATTTTCAGCCTGAAAATTATTTGGTTTCTCAGGAGGCAACTGTGGAAGGCACAACATACAAAAAAAAAACAACATGTTTGTAGTCATTCATGAAACGGATGAGGGGCTTATTGTAGGGAGGATTGTGATGACAGTCATACACAATACTTCTGTGTATTTCATCACAGAACTTTTCCAAACTTGAAGTATCCCTGATATGGGTGTTCACTGCTTGACACCAATGAATGGATCATACACTTGTGTTAATCAGAATGACCTTGTCAAAGTACACAGTGTTTGATATGTCTGTAATAGTTCTTCATCATTCTTTTGTCTCCATTTAGAGCAATGGCCTCCTTTGGTGGGAGAACTGAAGGAAATCATCCTCAGGGCTTTGCCGTCAAATGATGAGGATACCACACAGCTTTAGATTGGCAGACTTGTAGACTCTTTTTTGGAATCCAAAGATGATCTTCAGTTTGTTCAACAAGAAGACATCAGTGACATATTACCAACTATAAAACTCAGAAAACTTCTCAATGCTTTTAAAATGGGTAATTATAATCTCTCATTAATCTCATTAAAATGTATTCTCAAAAACAAGATGATATATTATTATTATTATTATTGTATTATTTAGAATGGCTGAAGATGTAAAATTTAAGATGGGGTGATAATTTCCAATTTTTCCAAGTGTTTTTCACTCAGTTACACTCACCTGCTCACTCACCCCAGTAGTAACATGAATAATGTGTTAGGCGTAAATGCCTACATTTGTAGAAAACCGACCATTGTAACAGTGTACAATTGTATACATTTTATATCAAGTTGTCTGTACAGATCAAGTGGGTTTAACTACCTGTTCAATATATGTTATTACTCATATCAGAAACTGTCACTTTGTATCTCACCATCATGCAGCACACTCGTTCTTTATCAGCTGGGAGCTCCTCTCCACAGCCATGCTCTTCTAATATGTCGTTCTCTACTGATAGATAATCAAGCAGTCTTAAAGACAATCAGCCATCTACATCGCTTATTAGGAAAATCATGGTCAGATACCTTCCAGGTACCATGGCAGCTCATGCCTGCAGAAATTCAGTCTGCTATCTCCTCTGGGAAGAGACCTTCACCACCAGCAAGAAGACAGATGGTCAGGGTTCTTGCAGATGCAATGAGAAATTTTGAGCCAACCCCAACACGTGCACATGTGTTACCATTTGTAAAGCTATTGTACATCAATATCCCCAGAGCTTTGCAGATCAGCTTCATGATGACCGAATTGTAGGGGAAGGTTACAGCTCCCTCGTGGCACAGATCAAGACAAGGATTGAGAACCTCAGTCGGACCACCAGCTTCAGAGAGCACCGGTCATCAGGCAGTGGTGTTAAAAGAGGACCCACTGACACATATGGTTGCACACGGTTCCAGCCTGATCTTCCTTTAGAGGACACTGATTACTCCATTGAGAGTAAACGTCAGAAGCTGGAGGATTTCTACCGTCGTGAAGGAGCAAAGGGAGCTGAAAAGGCGGAAGTAGAACAACTGATGGCGACAACTTTCTGCCCGCAACGAAGCCAAATAAAAATTGTGCCAGCACCTTCTGTTACTGAATTAATGGAAAAGTGGCCATACCTCTTCTTTCAGAAAGGCCTGTTTGCACATTTTGAGCTTCTTACTGACATCAACGTGCTGCGTGCACTCGAGCTTTCTATGGAGGAGTGTGGAAGGAGCATTGTAGAGTTTTTTTTAAAAGCAAGCCTACCAACACCGAAGTAAAATCAATCCTTTCCAAAGATGAAGCCAGTGATTCTTCTTACCTAGTGGTTCAACTCCTAATGGCTTACTTTGCAGAAAAGCAGAAAGGACTCATTCTACAAGAAAATGTAAGTTTGTCTTTTATGTTTGTCTTTCATTGTGGTTGTTAGTTTTTAAAATGAACACCTGTAAAGGAATGGTTCAACCAAAAATGAAATTCACTCAAATTTACTCACCCTTATGCTTTCTTAAATTCATAAGAATTTAAGGGGCACAGATGAAGATATTTTAATGAAGAAATTATGTCTGTTTCCCTATAAAATGCAAGCTAACTTGAATTTCAGACTACAAAAATGTCATAAATTGTTCTCCTTGACAATAGATGTCTGCCACTCCTGCTGACCTCGAGAAGACGGGTAACCTGCCTGTGACTCCTCGTTTGATATTGTAAGTATATCATATTAGACATGTCTGCAATTTGTTTTACTAAAACAAGGCTCACACAAGTTTTACTATTAGAAGATCCACATTTATGTGCCTTACATTTACATTTATGCATTTGGCAGACACTTTTTATCTTACATTGCATTCAAGGTACACATTTTACATTTTGTCAGTTTTTGCTTTCCCCTGGGAATCAAACCCATGACCTTGGCGTAGCTAGCGCCACGCTCTACTGTTTGAGCAACAGGAGCTACAGGAAAGCCTTATTCTAGCCTTATTCTAGAATCGACTGTCTTTGACACTGTGCTGTGCTGGGCTGCGTTTCTCAAAAGCAATATAAGCCTAGATTTATCTTACCTAGATAATAATTTCCACCAATGGTCTCTATGATCAATTTAGGAGTATGATGCTTTTGAGAAACGCAGCCCAGGTTTGAATTTAAAATATTTATTCAGCTAAGCCAAGTCTGATTGTTAGTTTAAGGAATTTAGTTCACCTATAGAAACCTCATGGTTTTTTGATCACTATACAATCATTATACACTTTATTGTGTTTAACCTTTTTTCCCATCTTGAAAGATGGCTTGACGTTAAAGGGTTAATTCATCCAAAAATTTGAATTCTGTCATTAATTCCTCACCCTCATGTCGTTCCAAACCCGCAAGAACTTTGTTCATCTTCAGAACACAAATTAAGATATTTTTGACTGAGAGCTCTCGGATTTCATAAAAAATATCTTAATTTGTGTTCTGAAGATGAACAAAGGTCTTACGGATGTGGAACGATACGAGGTTGAGGAATTAATGACAGAATTTTTGGTTAAACTATCCCTTTTAGTAAAAAAGACAAGAACAAGGTTCGATGTTGTCATCCAGGTTGTTACAAATCAATATAAAAAAATGTGTTTATGGGTCAGCAAAGACATGACATTGTGTGCCGTTGTCAGGTTATGAAATAATTTTCTCACTGCCTTTTCTACACTTTCTAGAGATCATAGAATATACATTGTTCTATCCATTCCTTTATGGTGTAGGTGAAAATCCGGGGCAATGGATGATTGGGGGATGATCAGCCTGGAAGGCCGGGTAATCTGCGAGGGTGTGCCAACTTTTCTCACTGGACTTGCTGTATTGTTCTCTTTGTATTATATCTTTAATTTGCAGTACCAGGAGGAAGCAGCATCCACACTGGAATTCCTTCAAAGGTAAATTTGCATTTATATTATTTATTTCTAATTAATATGTTAGTATTAGTTTGGTGACTTAAAGGAAGTTCACCCAACAATGACATTTATCATCTCATGATTTACTCGCTCTCTAGCCAACCTAGGGGTATATGACATTCTTCTTTCAGCCAAACAAAATCTGAGTTATTTTAAAGGGGTGGTAAACACGATTTCACTTTTCTAACTTTAGCTAGTGTGTAATGTTGCTGTTTGAGCATAAACAACATCTGCAAAGTTGCAAATGTTCAAAGTTTAAAGCAAAGGGAGATATTTGCTTTTAAAGAAATCAATTTCTAAGGACTACAGCAAACGGCTGGTAGAGGGACTACTAGACATTCCTCCAGGGCTGCTGACATCACCAGCCTCAATATTTATATAAACCCCTCCTCCGAGAATATTAAATAAGGGGGGCAAGGCCATTTTGTATTGCTGTGGGGAAGAGTTGTTGTGGTATAATTAGTAGGCTGGAGTGTTGTTGCCGCAATGCCGATGAAACGTTATTTTCATCCGGATTGCAGGTCCACTTTGTTCAACCTTCCTAGGGATGGGGGTGCGTTTAACATACAACATGTTATAGGCATGTGTGTATGAGCCAGCGGGGAACAGGTCGCATTTGCAGCAGATGTATGCTGCCCATCATAAATCAAAGCACGAGACAGACAGGGGTCAGAGGAGAAGACCGGAAAATGTGACATAATGGACAATATTCGTCTGTATTTGCAATACACGAGCCGCGGTACAGCTGCGCGAGACAAACACTGCCAGTGTGAATACACAACGGGCGCGCGGCTCCCGCTGCACATTTCACGAAGGAAAGCTTCCACAATCTTTGCGAGTACAATGCAGGATTCGCACAATGGCTTGTCCTGAAAGATGGATTTAAAAACAGAAGCTGTTTACGGGCCACAACCTGTAAGTATGATTTATTTTTCGTCGATGTGTTTTTCTGTAATAGTTCGTATTGTTAATTGTACGATGTAGCAAGGAAGTAAACAAATGACAACGCTGTTTGGCTCTGCAAACCAGTTTGTTAAATGCTCATTCATACTTAACGTTATCCGACAAACACCTAACGTTACACACTTTTTTAAAATCTCAACAGCGAACTTGGAATTAGTGTAAATTATTCTTTTATTAGAGCTTTTATGTATTGTTTATCTACATGCTTGTTTATCTACGGGCATGCTAAACATGGTTCTGTGTTTGATTTGGCTACAATAGAAAAGCCAATGTTTAGTGTTCGTTTTGGGTTAATAGTTCTTGCGACAAATATTTGGCTATAATCGTTCTAAAAATACAAAAGTAATGGTGCAATTCAGTAGTGATCACTATAGATCCGCAGTCTTTACTCTTGAGGACTGAAAAGGTTGAACAGGTTCTGCTCAAACGTCTTCACTAAAATTGTCTGGGTCCGATTCGGGCTCAAATTGGTATGGTTTTATTGACACTGTAAGGTGGAAAATAATCAAAGATATTTGAAATGGAACAAAATCATCGGCTTTGCTGTTAGCAGCCATCGTCGTGATCAGGATATTGAAATTGACTCAACCCCCTCCCCCTTAACGCCATCAGAAGGGCCAGGTGAAGTTAGAAGGACAAAGGAATGAGGTTTTCGCACCTTTGATACAATGGGGGAAGTTTTGCCTGATTGGTTATTTTCAAATGTCTCACGGTTTGGTCTGATTGGTCAGTTTTACAAGAGTCAGATTTGAATTTGGTGACATCAGGGAAGAGTATAAAAGAGGATTTCATCTGTAGCTCGCGCTCTTTGGATTCTCTGGCTTTTCTCTGGAGAGAGCTGTTCTTTAGCTCTCTCCCTTTTTCTCTCTCTCTCTCTTTCTCTCTCTCTCTTTCTCTCTCTCTCTCTCTATCACAGGTAACATTCTAGGCAGAGGCCTACAGAGCATAATTAATGGTTTATGTTTACATCTATTTGAAACTATTTAGAGTGTAACCATAACTAGAATTTGTGTTTCCTTTTAGAAGAGATTTATGTCTATGATGTAATTGACATTTTACATTTACTTGATTGTTAATAAATTGTTACATTTTTGATCCTTTCTGAATTAATCTGTAATTATTAACTATCTCCAATGTGGAACGGTATAATTGCAACAAAGGGTTAAAACGGAACGATTAAATGTATGATTAACTATCAAATATAGATGACCAAACAACCGGTTGGGATTCTCTTCTAAATGCGACAACTTTGATAAATGGAGTCAGATAAAGAATATTATAATCAAATCCATTCTTCCAGCTGAGACACTGAACGCGTGCGAAATTACGAAATTATATCTTGGTATACTGCTAAGGGCGCACAACTAAAATCTGAATCAAAATACAAGAAAATCCCTGCTGCAATTGTTTATTTGCTTCGTCGTAACGATCTCAAGACAATGGTCGAGAACGAACGAACGATAGCAAATATCAAAGAAATTGAAAGATTGCGATCTGACGAATTACAAAAGTTAAGATCAAAAGTCGAATCAGTCTCATACGAGCAACTTGAGTGGGCTAGGCAGCGTGAAAATATGGCAACAAAAATTGATCAGTTACAAGGAAAACTTCAAACCGGCAATAATTACATATCTGCTCTCGAAGATTGTTGTGATAATGCAGGATTTCCAGTGGCCGCGGTAAAACAAGCAGCACTGAATGAAACTTTTGAGCTAGCGAATCCAAATGATAATGATGACAATGATGCTGCGTTAGGATACAGGCCACAGAGAGAAACTCGTAACCGAACCCCTGTGTTAATTCCTGAACAACCAAAACAACGAAGCCTGATAAAGACTCGCACAAAAGCTAACGACACAGCGAAGAAATCTGTTAAGGTCGCCGTGCTTAAAACTATGACTAATGCGAACGACGAAACCACAACGATCAGCCGTCCGTTAACCTGCGAAGAATGTTCTAGACACAAACAAGTCGTTGGAGTAATGCCAAGAAAAGGGCCGTTTCAACCCTACTGGGAAACATTGATGCTACAGGCCACGGTGTATAAGCTAGAAGTTAGAGACGTGTGGCAAATAGCACTTCTCACTCTCCCTGAAGAGCTCAGACCGAAACTAACCGAAGGCATGAAATCTGGCAGCATAATAGACCGAATCCGTGACGAAACGGACGAAGCCATATATGAACGACTAAAACAGGCATTATTAGAAATGAGGGGACCGACACACGCAGATTGGAGCAAAATACTAGAAATCCAACAGGCGAGTGATGAAACATTTGAGACATACGCCGAGCGGTTATGGGTAACGTACAGAGAACACTCAGGATTAGAAAATGCAGATCGAGACCATGACGCGTTATTACAACTTGTGAAAAATAATGCTGGCATCCCAATCCAACGGGCTTTGTCAAATGGCGTCGATCCAGTTAAAAACACATTCCAATCCATAGTAGACTGGGGCTCAAGAATAGAAAATAGATGGAAATCTAAGCTAAATGCTGAAAAGTGCATGACTCCCATAATGCTTAACAGCAATGGGATTAAAAAGCATGTTCACTTCGTAGATGAGGTGACTTGCTCTAATGAATCTGAAGCATTTAGTTCAGAAAATGCACAAGAAAGTGTGTCTATTTTAGCTCTTATGGGGATGCAGGATGATTTGCAAGCATCCGAGAGTCATGAATAGACTGAAACTCCAGGAGAACGTAGCAGACAACCCAATGGCAAAGAGAACAGGTTTTGCAGATCCTGTCAGAAAATCGGGCATGTCGAGGGAAAATGCTGGTCACTGGGTAACGGGCGACCTCCGCCGTATTTTCAGAAAAATAGGAAATTACTTTCTAAGGGCAAAGAACAGCGCTCATTTGCAGGTAAAACTCTCAGTGAGCTAACTGCAGTGTTCATGCAAGGCCTTCAGCTATTAACGTCACTTGCGAGCGGGCTAGCAGCCTCTTAGCAAGGAGTTTAATAGTAAAACATCCAGATTGCAATGATCCTGTTTATATTTTCAAATTTGTAATTGTATAACACATTGCGCGCATTGATTACACATAATAGTTGTTTGTGTTACAAGATACACATAGACTAGTCAAGTTTATTCTTTAAAACACATGATTGCTTTACTGTAAGTGGTGCAACACTTAGGATAAAGGCTGTAGATGCTGCGCATTCTAGGCCATGTATCTTGTGTAAATTGGAATAACTTTAATACTGGAATTGTACAGCAATTTCAAGTTGCATGTGTCAATGTTGAATTTGTTTGTCTCCAATAATGCAAGCTCTGCTATTTCCCATATACAGGGAGTGCAGAATTATTAGGCACGTTGATTTTCTGATCATATTTTTTTTCCAGGCACATTTGACCAATTCCAAACCACAGTAATCCTAATAACTACTATTGATTTAGTATTTAATAATGTATAAGTGATATATAATTGTTCATGAAGGCTGGAAATGAAAATCACCTTATATTCAGGTGTGCAGAATTATTAGGCATGTTTTCTTTTACAAATAAATTGAGCCAAAAAAGAGATTTAACTCAGACTGAAAAGTCAAAAAGTATTAAATGCCCATGAGAAGGATGCAATACTAATGCAATATTAGACATTGCAGTTAAGGCGTGACCATTGGACAGTGAAATGCTCGTTGGGTCAGCAGGGTCTGACAAAAACATGTGGCGGAGAAAAGACACCTATTAACCGCAAAAGAATTAAGAATTAAGGTGAAGAATTAAGGGTGAAACCATCAGGAACCCTTTAGTCTCCAGCGCCACCATTTTCCAAAGCTGCAACCTACCTGGAGTCTCCAGAAGTGCAAGGTGTCAGGATCTCAGAGACTTCAGTTAGGTAAAGAATCCTAAAAAATGACCCCCACTAGATAAGAATCATAAGCTGAAGTGTTGTAAAATACATGAAGAAGGTTTTTTTATAGGCTTTATAGGTTTTATAGGTTGAGAGTGACTCTTGAAGGACCAGCACCACATCCTCTAGTACCACTGTTTGTGGTTAGGATGTGGATGTGGTGCTGGTCCTTCAAGAGTCATTCTCAACCTATCTGTCCATAAAGCCTATAAAAAAACCTTCTTTGTGTATTTTACAACACTTCAGCTTGTGATTCTTATTTAGTGGGGGTCATTTTTTAGGATTCTTTACCTAACTGAAGTCTCTGAGATCCTGACACCTTGCACTTCTGGAGACTCCAGGTAGGTTGCAGCTTTGGAAAATGGTGGCGCTGGAGACTAAAGGGTTCCTGATGGTTTCACCCTTAATTCTTCACCTTAATTCTTAATTCTTTTGCGGTTAATAGGTGTCTTTTCTTCACCACCTGTTTTTGTCAGATCCTGCTGACCCAACGAGCATTTCACTGTCCAATGGTCATGCCTTAACTGCAATGTCTAGTATTGCATTAGTATTGCATCCTTCTCATGGGCATTTAATATTTTTTAGACTTTTCAGTCTGAGTTAAATCTCTTTTTTGGCTCAATTTATCTGTAAAAGAAAACATGCCTAATAATTCTGCACACCTGAATATAAGGTGATTTTCATTTCCAGCCTTCATGAACAATTATATATCACTTATACATTATTAAATACTAAATCAATAGTAGTTATTAGGATTACTGTGGTTTGGAATTGGTCAAATGTGCCTGGAAAAAAAATATGATCAGAAAATCAACGTGCCTAATAATTCTGCACTCCCTATAGCTGCAGTAAACCATAAACAGGAACATAGAATTGCCATCTGGCTACAGTGTGAATTACAATTGCATTAACCATGAAAATGTCTTCATCGCAACAGGACTCAATAACTCTGACCTTTGCTATTTCTAATTTGAGCAAGTTCTAATACTTTTCATTGGTTCAATTCCCAGTGCCAAAAAGGAGGGGAATTGTGCTGTTAAATGTGGCACAGATAATAAAAAACCAATTCATCCTTCACTCAAAATGACTGTAATGAAGTCTCAGATTGTGAAGGCTCGACTGCCAGAACAGTCTTAAATGTTAATACACAGAAACAACAGCAGCAATTAACTGTGTTTCTCTCTAAATTTGTTTATCTTTAAATTTGTAATTTGTTTCTATCTCAGGATGACAATTGCAATTCCTTGGAGGACGGACGGCCAAAAGGCCCCCCTCCCCCTGCATCTCAAAACTTGAGATGTGAGAGATGGGTGCGAATATCTTTATATATATTTGATGGGGTCAATCACACCTCACAATATGTCTACATGACCTCCCAGTGAAAAAACTGGAATTAAATTATGCAACACAGATTGATATTGATTAGATTCCACCCATCTCCAAAACATTAACACACACACACACACACACACACACACACACACACACACACACACACACACACACACACACACACACACACACACACACACACACACACAGTTACCAGGAATACCCATTATTGTATGACTAATCATATTTAGATCTACATTAATTACATTGGAAGATTCCTGAACAAACACAGTGGTTATTATATATATATATATGTTTTCATAAATGTGATTGATTTGTTGTTTTTCTTTTATGGTTTATTGATGCGTACCATCTTTTTTAATGTATCAATTGCACTGACTTTTGCTACATTTCCTTTGAGAAATTCAAACCAAAATGCTCAAATTCCACTACCACCAAAATAGTGGAAAGTTAGATGAACTTTGAGTTTGATTTCCGAGTCTTGGTTACACTGAATATTTTGCTAATACTCCTAATGAAAAGGGGGACTTAAAATCAACAATGATTTGTTTTGTTATAATGCATTTTATTTCAATGTTCCCAGAAACAATGTACGAGCTTGTGGAATCTTCTTTTTATTCTCAAACCCTGACCACTTTATTAAGTATATCGATTTAAGGGCTTATTGCCGGAGACCATTTTGATATGACCACATCAGACTTCTGACCACTGAAAAATACCATGTATGCTTTTGTTCTTTGTTGTGCTAAATGATCTTTTAACCACAGAATACCTGCAGCAAAAGTTCGCTCCTGGGTCCTGCCTCAAAAGAGCGACTGTTCTTGAGGTGTGAAGTTTTCAATGGACGTTTTTGCATATCAATGATGAAGTTCTCATGCAGGGCTACAAGGACAACTGAAAACTGATCAGCTGCTTTTGCAACAAGTCTGGATGAAAAGTCTGAAGAATAACATCTACACACAACAGAAAGCATATCTTTGTGGACAATGCCACCTTTGGACTCAATGGTTGTGGCCAATGGTGCCAAACGGGGAACTGTAAGGTGGAAAATAATCAAAGATATTTGAAATGGAACAAAATCATCTGCTTTGCTGTTAGCAGCCATCGTCGTGATCAGGATATTGAAATTGACTCAACCCCCTCCCCCTTAACGCCATCAGAAGGGCCAGGTGAAGTTAGAAGGACAAAGGAATGAGGTTTTCGCACCTTTGATACAATGGGGGAAGTTTTGCCTGATTGGTTATTTTCAAATGTCTCACGGTTTGGTCTGATTGGTCAGTTTTACAAGAGTCAGATTTGAATTTGGTGACATCAGGGAAGAGTATAAAAGAGGATTTCATCTGTAGCTCACGCTCTTTGGATTCTCTGGCTTTTCTCTGGAGAGAGCTGTTCTTTAGCTCTCTCCCTTTTTCTCTCTCTCTCTCTTTCTCTCTCTCTCTCTCTCTCTCTCTCTCTCTCTCTCTCTCTCTCTCTCTCTTCCTATCTATCTCTCTCACAGGTAACATTGTAGGCAGAGGCCTACAGAGCATAATTAAGGGTTTATGTTTTACATTTATTTGAAACTATTAAGTGTAACCATAACCAGTATTTGTGTTTCCTTTTAGAAGAGATTTATGTCTATGATGTAATTGACATTTTACATTTACTTGATTGTTAATAAATTGTTACATTTTGATCCTTTCTGAATTAATCTGTAATTATTAACTATCTTCAATGTGAAACGGTATAATTACAACAAAGGGTTAAAACGGAACGATTACATGTATGATTGACTATCAAGTATAGATGACCAAACAACCGGTTGGGATTCTCTTCTAAATGCGACAACTTTGATAATGGAGTCAGATAAAGAATATTATAATCAAATCCATTCTTCCAGCTGAGACACTGAACGCGTGCGGCCTTCACCGCGGTTCGCTGCCGATCCTTGGAGCGAATTCATGCGGTTTTACAACACCATTAATACTACCAAAGTACAGTCTACCGGTAAAGGTAAGGGGCGTGACGTTTCCGACAAACGTGCACTAGGCGGTTAGCGAATCACAACACACTGGGCCAGCTAACCAATCTGAGCCCATTGCGTATTTTTGAGGGACCGGCTTCATAGAACCCGGAAACCATCAGACCGTTTTTACAAGGAGGGACAGAGCAGTGTAGAATAAAGGTAAAATATATTAAAAATAATGCAATTTTTTTAAAGCGAAGCATGAACACATGTTACAGTGGCAGTGCACCCCACAAACACAATCAAGCCTTCGAAAGAATGTGTTTTACCACCCCTTTAAATAATATCCTGGCTTCTTCCAGCATTGTAATGGCATTACATTTTGTTCAAGTTTTGGAAGCCCAAAAAGTGTATTCATCCATTAAAAAAATAATCCATATGACTCTCGGGGGTTAATAAATGTCTTCCGAAGTGAAGTGATAAGTTTGTGTAAGAAAAATATTTGTATTTATAGCTTTATAAGCTATACTGTAATCACTGGCTTCTGGCAATGGCTGTATGTACATTCATTTGAAAGTCGAGTTTAAATTTTTTTTTTATTTATCCGTTTTTTTTCCAGGAAGGTCCCATTGAGATTAAAATAAATATCTTCTTCCAGGGAGTTCTGGCCAAGATGGCCGTAATACAATTTCACATAAACATATAACACACAGGGCTCTCAAGTCTCACGCATTGGGCGTGAGACACACGCATTTCAACCTGTTCACATGCTCACACGCCACACCTTGTATTTCTCACGCAGAGAAATTTCCAGGATAATGCCCACCAAGTTGCGCCGCTATTAAGAGGAATCAAGTGAGTTCAGAAGGCCCTGCCACGCACCAGCCAATCAAATAAAAAATATAGCTACCGAACAGCCAATCAGAAAATAGCATTGCTGTATCCGGGTAAGATTTAGATATTCCCGCAACAACAACGTTTACATTCTGCCACCTACTGGTGGTTTAGTTTAATGTTTTCTTTCCAACATTTCTTATTTGTATGTATATTCAAAAATATTTAAAACAATCTCATAACATTTTTCAGTGTAAATTATTTAATTTGATTGGCAACAGCCCTAAAGTGTCTTATTCTAATATAATTTATAGATCAAATTTAAGAATATAAAATGAAAGCTGAAGCATAGCCTATATTTAATAAGATTATGGGAAAATGCCCTTCATAAAAGGTAAAAAGATATGCAGATTTAAATATGTCAAAGCTGATTGAACACTGGTGAGACTATTGCTTCAGAATAAATTATATTTACAACACAGTAAATTCTGAAAATATATATATATTCTAAATGATTATGGATTATCAATTTGCTTCTTCCCTGACATCTTTGAAATAGAGAAATGCAATAATTAATACTATACACACACACGCACAGACATGTTGAATTAAATAAATAAAAAAATATTATTTATTTATACTAATTTTTCAGATCAGAACCTCGTCCCCACCCAAACCCCTGCTGCCGTCGCCAAAATCTCACTCTGAACTCAATTCAAAACTTGAGAGCCCTGAACACACGATACATTCTAAACAGTCAGATATAGTTTTTATCTGTTTTATCTGTTATATGTTATAGTTTTTTCGTCGCAAGCATAAAAGACTAATAATGTCATTTGGAACCATACCTAATAATGTCTTTACAATATATACTAACATATGTGATTTCCTGCTTTGATATAAAGAGGACCAGCCAACATAGTTGGACAGCAAACAATGATGAGTACGTGAAATAAGCATTTGTTATAAAACGCAGTGCAGCATGATAAACACCATCAAGCCTTTTCAATAAATATGTAGAAGCATGGATATAAATAACATCACCATAATCTAAAATAGGTAAAAAAAGTACTCTGTATAATTCTCTTTCTAGCTCCAAAGGAAAATCATTTTCTTTTGCCGAAAAAGAAAACCCAATCTTGGTTTGAGTCTTTTCACCAAGTAATCAATATGAACATCAAAGGCTAACTTCTCATCAAGCCATATTTGTAAAAGCCATATCAACCCATATCAAGTATTTGTCAGTTGGTACTCTTTCTATTTCCAGGTCATCAATTGTACAAATAAGCGGAGCAGTGGTCAAAGAACGGCTGCGCGTGAAAATAACATACTTGGTTTTGTTCACATTTAAAGGGCATATTGCAGGTTAGAGACTCCAGTCAATGTATAGAAAAATAATGTAGGAACTAGATTTTCTATAAAATATACTTATAAATACGCTATTAAGGCTTTTGGAGTCGTTTTTGTGAAATTGTTTTACTTCCACATCTAAAAATGCCAAAACCGGACATGACGTAACGAGAGGGAGTGCGGTGAATTTCAGCGATAGGAAAACAATGGATCGCAATGACAGTTCGGACGCTGAGGACATTATAAATGTTTATTAATACTCATATGGCAGACCACAGCCATACAATTATGACACACAATTAGGGACAGACCACTATTAGACAGAACAACGACTAGAGGAGAAAAATTTAGTTGTTGTGTGAGAAGAAACAGTGGAGAACAGCGGCAGGTGTCTCGGTGAGACAACAGTGTTTGCTTATAGATATATACGCTAGCTAACGATATGAACACTGTGCTCAGATTACAATACTGTACTGATTATTATCATGTATCAGGCAATAGCTGTCATCTAGTATTGATACTTACCAATAACAGAAACTGATTTGACCATCAGGAAAAGTCACACTTGTTAATATCTGTCCACACTAAACGTTATATGATATAACGTTAGGGGTTTCTCATCACGACTGATTTGGTAATTAGCAAATGTTTAAAAAACAAGACTCATGTCACAGTTCACGTTTTCTCCGAGCTGCATCTCTGATGGATCCGCGACCGTAACATCTGCCGGCAGCCGAACCACACTTGAATGCTGAAGTCGAGAGAGTATTCAGCCAGATGAGTGTGGTGAAAAGCAAACTTAGAAATTGGATGTCCTTGCAGACCCTTAACTCCATCCTGTACATTGGACTGAAGCTGTCTGCTGAGGCTTGCTATGAGCACCAGCTGCCTGTAATGTAATGCTATGGCACATCAGCTGCTTACGTATTTAAGTCTGCTCCCTCAGTTGCTGAACCTGCCAAGAGAGCCTTGACCAAAATGACAATGACCCACTCTTTCTGTGAGCCAGCACAGCCTGTGTGTGGATGGGATTAAAAAAAAAAAAAAAACTCACTAGGGCCAGACTAGTTACCATCATTCTCTCACAATGCCATTGACAGTTTTTTCTCATTTCTCTTTTTGGTCCACTTCGATTGTTAATGTAGATTATATATAACATTTAAAAAAAAAAAAAGTTTCTTTAAAATGTTCATGTTTTACTGTGACTTGTTGTAGGCTCCTAACGGGGGGGCCATAAGGTTAAAAACCAAACCAAACTTAAGAAAACTAAAACAAAAAATATAGCTGCAAGCAGCAATACTGGGGCCAAGCGCAAATAAGAAGACAAGACATGGCAAAATGGCTGGCAGTGTCAGATCAACTGAAGCAATGAACAATTAATCACATTTTAAGATGATTTTAGGCAAAAGGCTGAAAAATGCATTGTAGTCTGACACAACAATGACACATGCAAAGATTGATGTCAATATGTCAAAGCATTGCAGAGATACAGCCTCAAGAGTCATTTTGGTATCATGCCTCAACTTCGTAGCTGCGGTATACAAAAACTGTTTCATCTATTAATGCAAAATCCATAATTTTTTGTCGGCACAGTCTGAAGATGATACGATTTCATTTTGGTGGAAATCGGACAAACGGTCTAGGACGAGTTAAAAAAATACTACATTGTAGTCAATGGGAATTTCATGTTGTGTTCTATTATAGCGCCACCAAGAGGCACAATCCCACCACTTTTTTATGTGTCCTCGGAGTGAGTCCATACATATGTGTCAATTTTGGTGAAAAGATCTCATTTAGTTTTTTATAATGTCTAAATTTGAATTACAGATCAATATTAGGGAGTAGTATGACCACAAATTGATGACAATAACTTAGTAGAAGCTGTATTGTTAGATTTTAGCTCAGCATTTTATGTAATGGATAATAAACTATTGCTGGATAAATTGAAATGTCACAAATGTACTTCTTACTGTGTGCATTGGTTTAAAAGTTATCTTTTTAATAAGTGACAATGTGTATGTTATTATGGAAGTTATTCAGATTTTAAAGAGTAATGTGGTGTTCCTCGAGGAAGTTGTTTAGGACTATTATTATCATCATCATTTTACCAATGATCTTCCTCCTGTTTTAAAGTGTGCACGGACAGTCATGTATTTTCTTTTGAAAACCACTGCACAACAATGGACTATAATATATAGAGGAATGAAAATATGGAATGATTTACTATCAGATATTACATATTTTAAGAAGTAAAATGAGTTTTAAAAGGAAGGAACATTTAATGGGATTTGTATGTTTCATTTTATTGTTGTTGATTTAATTAGGGCCCGAGCACCGATGGCGATCTACATGCCAATATTCAGTTGGTTATAGTGCCACCTGTGGGCAACTCCTCATTAAAATTGAACCAGAAGAACATATATGATCAGTCTAATCTTAAGCCTTAGTGATGTTAAATTTCAAAGATCTTGAGTTTTGTTGAACAGCGTGTCCATGGCATCTTGACAAAGTCTGATGTTTTGCCAAAATTTAGTTAGTCATAGTGCTATCAGCTGGTAGCAGGAAGTGTGGCAAATACAAATGATTGATGTCCTCCTATTTTTATATACTTATGCATTTTGTCCACTGTGCTCTGTGTTCCTAAAGCCCACAAGGTGGTGGTGGCCAGAGTATGTGAGCGGAGTGGAGTGGGAGCGGAGTGAGGAGTGGCGCAACGTGATTTTGAATGGAGTGAGGAGCGGATTTTTTAAGTCTCCACTACCGCTCCATCACGAGTGCAATTCATGTCAATGGCCCATAATATAACTGCATTTTTATCCACAACACACACACGTTAAACACGTTTAACTAGCTTCAGTGCTGTTGCTCCCACCACGCAGATGGATCATTCAAATCAGAAAGAATGTGTAACAAAGGTATCCACTGGAGGCAAGTTGAAGGACCCATGTGCAGTTCTTTATTCCAAACAAAACATAAAACAAGGACTTGGCAAAAACAAACTATAAGGAGCTTTAATTAACAGAACTCACCGACAGCGGGTTACAACATTCAATACTTGACAAAGACACATGGCAAACATGAGGGCTTAAATACACACAGACTAATGACAAGACAAGTGACACCTGTGAACAGGCACGTGCAGAGGGGGGGGGCTTTGGGTGCTCGAGCCCCTGCCCTTTTTCAAAATGAATCAAAAGTGCCCCTCTCAGACAAATATCAATGATAATATCGTGGTCAATAAAACTAAATAAATGTGATTATTATAACATGACATTGATGACAATGTATACAATAGTAACGAACGGCTCAAAAGTCGGACAATTTCTGTTGAGGCGTTGCCATAACGCGTTGCTATGGGTTGCGTGCGTTTTGATTGACTGCTGATTTTCCACTGTTCAGAAGCGGCTCTCGAGCCAAATATGGTCCTTTCAGAGAGTGTGGCCTCGCGGGAAAAAAAGTAAACCACATTTTTTTTTCATCCATAATCAGAGCTAATGTGTTGATTTAATTACAAATCTATATATTATATATTTCAAAGTATTATACAATTCACCAATGCCCGTTTGTCATGTATATACACCAACCAATCGTGATCTGGCAAAGCAAGTTCAAATTCCATTGGGCATGTGAAGTGGAGTGTTAATTTTCTGTTCTTATTCATAAATCGGTTGAAAATTACATGGACACACAATCCGAGTTCCCACACGAACATATTAAGTATTCAGTCCATTTTATCACGAAATTCAAACGATAAATGCCGTTTTAACGCTCTATTATGTGACGTGACAGAGAGACGCGTATCAGTTCAACTTCAAGCGGCAGCGCGCGTTGCGCGAGTGAACGCGATCATCTCTTCCTAAAGAAATGAATAGCTAAAGGTATGTTGAGGATACATTACAACTTATTGAAACGTATCATATGTTGTGTAATCGCTCCATCGGTGTTTCAACCGCGGAAAGACAATAAAACAGCTTGTAAACAAACAATGTCATGTAGAATCACATTTACCTCAGAAGTCATTCAGTGTCCACAGCTGTGAGTTCACTAGAGAGATTAACTCTTTCACTGAATACATGCAGTATATTAGCCTATATATTCATTATATTAGCCTATATATATTCATTATATTCCACTTAGCCTGTTAGTGATGTCTTGTTTATTTAATGTATGTTTAAATAAACCTGTCATGAAAATTACAGCCACTAAATGATTATATTTCAACAACGAGTTGGAGAAAAAAATAATAATAATTAGATTTAGATATTAATGCAAAAACTGCCTTATGTGAAGCTTATGAGTGTTGATTTTTATATCTAAAAATAAATAGCAAATGAATTTAGGCTAATAGTTTGGGCTCTGTTGTTAATCTTTAATAGCAATATGTAGCCTAAGGGCTCCCTATATAGTTTACAGCATTATCTTTAAGAAACTTTTAGTTATAACTGAATTCATTTAAGGACAGACACAATTTTTTTTTTCATTAAACCACTGTTGAATAAAAATTAATAAAAAGCAATTTTGTAAAACTGCTGTACCGAATCCGTACCGAACCCTGACTTCAAAACCGAGGTACGTACCGAACCGTCAGTTTTGTGTACCGTGACACCCCTAATATATATATATTTACATATTGCCCCTTTTTTACATTTGAGCCCCTGCCTCTGAAGAACTCTCTGCACGGCCCTGCCTGTGAACAGTGATGAGACAATGAACCAATGACATGACAACACATGAGGGCATGGGAATCACATGACAAGACCAGGAAGTGCATGACAAGACTGTGAACATGACACTAAAACAAAGCAAGAACATGATAAACCAAAAACATGAACGAGGAACAAGGAACATGAACCAACACCAAAACACCCTGTGACAGAATGTAAAGGTTATGATGACGACGACGGACATGAGCGGGATGTTATAGTTCAAGGAATTTTTTGTACCTTCTACATACTGAATATGATCAGGTGAAAGAACATTTTAAACAGGTAGCACTTATTCACACACACAAGTGTTCTCTCTAATGCTTATCTGGATCTGATTTTGAATGAGTAGAAATCTGTAATGTATAGTGACCCGTAGATAAAATAACAAATGAAAACATAGTACTATTTTCCTCTTTCTCAACTAAATTTGCACTGCAAAAAGCAGCAATGATATTTAACTTTTAATGCTGATAAAGCCAACTAAGCTTGGCATGTCGTCGGGAAAAATGTTTGCACACTATGTTCCAATAAACCACGTTGAAACTATCGCCTATTATTTATTTATTCATTTAATGTATGTTATATAGCGAACTTTTGTGAGATTTCAGAGCTTACTTAAATAGACTAGTGTTTAGCCGCAAATTTCCTCTGAGCGAAGACGGAGCAGTGTTTCTGATATCAGTGAGCGAGGAGTGGAGCTGGGAGTGGGAAATGTTGAACCCAGAGCGGAGCAGGAGTGGAGTGATTATTGAATGCTTGGAGCGTGAAGGGGAAATTGCTGCTGCTCCAGTCCGCTCACATACTCTGGTGGTGGCACGGGTGCGAGGACCCTTTCATTGCTCTTGCAGCTTTAATGTAGTTTTGTAGTTTTTACTTTTTGAGACCTCAGGAAGAGTAGTCACTGCCAAGTTGTTGGCTAATGGGGATCCAAAAAAAACAAATAAACTTAGATCATAGATGGGAAAGAGCGTTCACGGCAATACAGGCAATTTAAGTAAGGAAAAATATGTTGTTGTTTTTTTGACAGTTATAACACATCTTTGCTTTTTTTTAGGTGTCCTCAATGTGTGCCCATAAATATATGTATCAAATTTGTTGTAAATATCTCATTTTGTTTTGAAGTTATAGCCACATATGTTTATGAGAGCATGGGCTGCAATGATTGGATTTTTTTGCCACTTCCTTCCAAAATGTTGGGTTTTGGTCATTATTGTTTAGCTATTGACCTATGTTTCTGAATTTTCTGATATGGTTTTGTTTTGATCGTACTAACTGTTTCGAAGACATTCGCAAAGGTTTTTTAGGTGCTAAAGTACACCTTTTCACAAATCGTAAGGTGAAACCTGGCATGTTTGGTGTCATTGGACTCAGGGCAAGGATTCAGAAGTCTAAGGAGGTGAATGCTGTGAAAAACGTTGGCTTGAAATTTCTCAGGCTCCTTTAGGGCATTGTGGCAATGACGTATACAGAGTTTTTGGAGATACACCAATGTCCTCATAGACTATCATGGCACCCTGGACGTAGACAATGAATGCCCATTTTCATCTGACTAATGTTTTGGTGCGTATATTGCTATTTTTATTTGTTTTTCCCCTGTTATAGCGCCATCAAGTGGTCAATCAATGCAATTTTTTTCATGTGATTTCAGACTGAGCTCATACACATGTGAGCTGAATTTGGTGAAAATATCTCATTCCGTTCACAAGTTATAGCCGTTTTAGTAAAAGAGGTCCCGGTCACATTGTACATTTTGGCTCCTCTTAGCGACCATGAATCAAAATGTAATTTTGTTTTTTTGATAATTATTGCCATTCACTCTCCAGAGAACATTTCTGCAGTGGTTTGGTCCCAATCAGGCAAAGAACCTGGGAGTAATTAGCAAGAGGCGGTTTTTACAAAAAAACTAAAATATCTCGAAATTGGCGCCTGAAGGGCGAGCAAATCCGAGGCATGTATTTTGTCCGTCTTGAGCCAAGGATTTCAGCGATATAAGACACTCGAGGCTACGCCTTACGGTTGAGGAGTTGTGAGCCGTTTCATACTTTTGATCGCTGTAGCGCCCCCATCAGGCCGATCGGGGCGGGCCTCGGTGACGTCTGTAGTCGTTGTGAGTACTACCAGCCCTGAATAGTTTCAAGTCTCTACGACTTGCGGTTTGGTCTGCCCGATCACTTTTAGCTGGAGAATGATGCATCATGGGAAAATGAACAGTTACAATGGGGTTTCAGCCTGACACCTGACTTTGATTGGGTTTAACTACCCCTTACTATCAATATTTTGACATTTGGGCTCACGACTGTGACTATCGACCTATGTTTCCGAACCTCTGTCGCTGGTTTCGTCTCGATCGGACTAGCGGTTTCGAAGATATCAGCAATTTTTTTAAGCGCTAAATTACAACGCTGCACAAACCATACACCAAAACCTGGCAAGTTTGGTATCGTTGGACTCGGCAAGGATTCAGGAGACAAAAAAAATTACTCCCATAAAAATAAGTCAATCTAACCAAAAGTTATAAGCGTTTTTAAAAAAAAAATTCTACTAGGTGGCGGTGTTTCGCAACTTCTCAGGCTCTTCCAGGGCATTGAGCTGATGATCCATACTGAGTTTCGTAACAATCCGTTCATGTGTTCATAAAATACAGCATTTTAGCACATAATTCATAATGTCTGACAGCCAAAATGGCCGATGTGGTAAAACTGGATATCAGACGACTCGACCTGAATCTAACGAGACCACTTTTATGGTTTTTGGACAAACGGTTAAAAAGTTATACGCAAAAATAGCCATTTTTCATATCTCCGGACCAGTAGGTGGCGCTGCACCGAAACGCTGTAAGTTTCCTCAAGTCATGCTTGTGATGACATGTACCAAGTTTGGTCTGAATACAATAAAGCGTTGCGAAGATACAGCCTTACACCTATTCTTGCAAGTGCTTTGTAAAATTTGTTCACGCGTTTATCAAAAACAAACGAACCGTCTAGGATGAGTTTGCAAAAGTAGGTTTTTGGGAAAATTCCAAACGGCCTGAAATTTATAATGACGGGAATTGATGCGATCAAATCGGCATGAGCTCGGGAATCAGAGGAAAAATGAATTTTGTTTCTAGCCCTTAAGATTCAAAAGTTATTAGCATAAACATGAGTACACATTTGGACAGGTGGTGGCGCTAGAGAGATTGAGATAGAGACACCAAAAGTGCTATGGTGACAGATCAGACTGTCCTCTATTAGTGTGCCAAATTTCACAACTTTTTACAATACGGTTTTATGGGCTGCCATAGACTCCTATGGCGGAAGAAGAAGAAGACGGGAACGGTTTTCAATAGGAGCCTTCGCACCTTCGGTGCTTGGCCCCTAAAAATACATAAATAAAAATAAAAAACAAAGTAACTCCACCAGAGTGTCTCTTTTGGGTCACTTTTGCCAGTCCCAAGCCCGAATAAGAATCGACAGAAGAAAGTTAATTTGTAGTTCTAGGGTGTTTTTACTCACTTTGTGTCTCTTGTTATTCCTCTTTCTTACAGCGTCCATCACAATCACATACACATGGCCAATTATGCAAATTAGGTGATGATGTCATTTAGCGACTTTTAAGGCAGCTAATGGCAACACTGACTGAAGCAACTTTGCATGGCAAGATCCTGAGCTAGGTGACACGGCAGTATGTGCAACGTCTCGTTCCCTCAACTCAGGCAACCAAGGTTACGGAAGTAACCGGAGACATTCCCTTTCTATTCGGTTCACATCGACATTGTGCTTTCTACCGCTTGTGGGGAACGTATGAAATCATGGCGTGTTACCGCAAGGGATCTTGGCCCGACTAAGTATGTCAATTTTTCATGCAGAGAGCCATAATGAGCGTGGAATGAGGTCTTAGCTCGACTATGCATGTCAAGCTTCACAGTCACAATGAGAGTTCCAATGATATTAGAGCTCTTGGTTAACACGAAACATAGTCTGGACCTGGTCAAAACAAAGTAGAAGTTCAGTGGAGCGACAACTAAAATGATTCCACGTCACACCGTGACGAAATGGCGGCGGCACCAGCGCTATCAGATATGTAAATCAGTTGAAGTTTTGTTAATTTCAACAAAATTATGCGTAATGAGGAAAAGGCCGAACTGGCACTCAAATGGATAGTGTATGATATATGGCAAACACGTATCATAATAACATGACTATAATACAACTATATCATTATAATGTGAATGTGGCAAGCTGATAGGAACAGCATTTATGTGGGGCGTCAACATAGGGCTGTGTAACGACCTAGTTGAAACCACTGAGGCGTGTAGATTAGATCATAACTGAGTCTGGGCAGGCGGGTACTCTGTTCGCACAAAAGGTACATGTGAGGCAAGCGACGACACATCTAAGCTATAAAACCTTTTATTAAAAAAAAGGCAGAAGTTTCACTGGAGGAAAGGCCTACTTGCACGCTTTTCGGCCAGCTGTGAGCGAGTACATCCACCCCCAGGGGAGATTGTGTCAGTAAATATATCAGTGGGCAGTGGGTTCTTCTCCGCGGATGCAAAGAGATCCACCTCCGCCATGCCGAATAGACTCCAAATCATATTGACAGTCAGAAGGTGTAATCACCACTCTCTGTGGATCACCCTGTCCCTTGATAGCATGTCCGTGCTGAAATTCAGGCGTCTGTACATGTGGTGCACAAATGGAGAGGAGGTATCGATCTGCCCAATGAATAAGATCTTTCGCTAACCGCAGCAGAGGCCGCGAGCTGTACAGGCGAAAAATGAATTTTGTTTCTAGCCCTTAAGGTTCAAAAGTTATTAGCATAAACATGAGTACACATTTGGACAGGTGGTGGCGCTAGAGAGATTGAGATAGAGACACCAAAAATGCTATGGTGACAGATCAGACTGTCCTCTATTAGTGTGCCAAATTTCACAACTTTTTACCATACGGTTCTATGGGCTGCCATAGACTCCTATGGCGGAAGAAGAAGAAGACGGGAACGGTTTTCAATAGGAGCCTACGCACCTTCGGTGCTTGGCCCCTAAAAATACATAAATAAAAATAAAAAACAAAGTAACTCCGCCAGAGTGTCTCTTTTGGGTCCCTTTTGCCAGTTCCAAGCCCGAATAAGAATCGACAGAAGAAAGTTAATTTGTAGTTCTAGGGTGTTTTTACTCACTTTGTGTCTCTTCTGTTATTCCTCTTTCTTACAGCGTCCATCACAATTACATACACATGGCCAATTATGCAAATTAGGTGATGATGTCATTTAGCGACTACCTGAATCTGAAAAAAGCATCCTTTAAATCCACAGAAATAAATCAATCTCCCTGTCTGATGTGCGAGAGGACTTGCCTCCACATAATTATTTTTAACAAACGCTTCAATAGCGCTCAATTCAGTGGCCTAAGATCCAAGATTTGGCGGAGTCCGCTATCTTTCTTTGGCACCAGAAAATAACGACTTTAGAAGCCACTCTCACGATCCGCAAGGGCCAGAACTGAGGCATTCTGCTCCCATACAGTGGATATTAACACACTGTTGAAACGGCGCAGTCTGCAAAAAAATGGAAGCTTGTAGCCATTATTTATTGATTTCATAACCCACTCTGATACCCCTGGCAGCACCTGCCACCCTTTTGTGAATTGTGACAGCGGGCGAGGCGGACAGCACACCGTGAGGACTAACTCACTGTTAAGGAGCGGGGAGTTTATTACCACACGAGCGTGAGAGTGAGTAGAAGGGGGGTGAGAGGAGTGAAAGGAGGAAAATTACTCTGATATTGAGGTAAGTTTGTATTTTTTTTAAACTTTATTGCACTGCATAGTGGAACAATAAAACACAAACATGACAGTTGTTCTTGCCGCCCGCCCGCAACAGGCAAGGGGGGCATGGTGAACACATAGCAGAGCGAGCAGACTTTTTCAGTGATTCGTCTATGGTGCTGGGTGTAGCTTTCCTCCTCTGAGAGATAGCGTCAGGAATGCAGGTTTTGCATTTTGACAAAATGTTCCTTGAACATCTCCACTGCTGTGCTGAAGAGACCTGAGGGGTTCACGGGTGCACCCAGAAGGGCCGTCTTTTCTGAGTCTTTTAACTCAGTCAGGGTGAGCCACAGGTAACAATCTAACACCACACGATTTCCTATGATGAGGCCGATTGCTCAAGCTGTCAACTCCGTTGCTCTGAGGGCCAGATCTGTGGTGCGCCTGAGCTCTTTGAAAACAGCATGGCCTGACAGACCTGTAGGATTGCCATCACATGCAGTGCTGAAGCTGCTTAGCCTGCCCCAGAGAAAGCCTTGCCCGCAAAGTTTGCAGTGGCACATCAAGGTTTAGAGGGGAGAGACGTGCTGTTTCTCACTCTCTAGTTCACCGCGACTGAAGGACGGAGATGGGCAGCGACGGCTTCTTCCATGGGGGGAGGGGTTTAACATACCCCACTTGGTCAGTGCCATCCACAAAATACAGGAATACTGTTGGATCACTCATCGTTCGCAGACGCTGCCACCGAAACGGCATCATCTCCATCTTCAGCGGCCTTCATAGCTCTAAAGGATACCATATCCTGCGCGTCAGGGGAGGGGCGGAGATCAGCGGTCATGAAGCACACTGGAAGGGAACCTGCAATAGAGGGCAAGAGTCGCTGAGCCGGCATGAGCTCATCACCTGAACCTGACAGAGCCACATTGCTACTTTCCTCCTGGCTTGAAAGAGGCTGCAGAGGAAGAGTCCAACCCTGGACCCATGGCTTGGGTCCAGGGTTCATCACCAGACATGGGGACTTGTGACTTGGTGACTTGGACACTAGTCGACTCGAGTCGCTATTTTTATGACTTGTGACTTGACAAAAAATTTAATAATTGAGACTTGACTCGGACTTGGAAGTTAAAGACTCGGGACTTGACTTGAGACACGATGACTTGAATGAATTGAGTGTTAATCACATGTTTTCAATATTTGAATATAAAATATATAAATTATTTAAAAAAATAAAGTTGACCCAGCTGGAGCGCAAGCTGAGAATAGCGTTGTCATGACTGGATCACGACCCTATCATCAGTCATGCCCTCGTACATTACGTACACCACGCCCACTTAGATCAGATATCACATCAACATGTCAGCCGGAGGGGTACCGAGGGTCATCGCTTTCGGCTTCAACAATTATTTCCAAGAAGGCAAAAGACGAACAGCGCGTTGCAAGACATGCAACATTAACATTACGGACAGCCAGACGACAACCTCCAATTTCGTCCGTCATTTGAAGAGCCATTCTGCCCAGTAAGTGCTTGTCAATTTGTTCATGTTATCTGGTTAGTTGGTAGTTAGCTAATGTTATAATAGCTAAAGTAGCCACTAGCCATTAACCCTCATAACGTATTGGGGACAAATGTGGGCAAAATAATTTGGATTTATTTTTTAAAAACACTTCCCTTGATCTGAGCGGTATGAGACTTGGCTACTTTTCCTAAGTTTGCTAGGAAACCGTATTAAACTGTTGGTGAGATGGGACGAGATAATAATGCAACGCTGACGTAGGCTACAGTACAATGGCAGTTACACAGATGTGTGTGCGTAGTGTGCGTGTGCATGTTGGGAGTTGGGAAGCGGTGAGAAAATGTCCAGTACGGGGTAACTTTACCAGTTATAATAATATTAATTAAGTTCTGTTTAACCATTCTTGAACGTGACTAAATCATCCATCAACACAGCCGCGTGTGATGTGTTCACATACGAGCTGCGGTAGGGCTATATCTTTCAAAAAGAGGGAAAACATAGGAGTGAGATTGATAACGGCAGTGAAAATAGAGAGAGATGTTAATTTTACCATCACTCCCATAGACGCTGTATTAGAAACACCCTCACAGCAGCATAACTTGTTTTTTGTTATTTGATGCAAAATTAATATAATACAAAGTGTTAGTGTTATAAATGTACATTTAAAAAAAATGAAAAACAAAAACCATTGCAGGATTTACGATATTGATGACCGTTAAAACAGTCAAAGTCTGTGAAAAGGGTCTTGTGGGAAAAGCTGCTGCACATTGGACACTGAATGATATTTATTTAATATGTCAAATGTTTGTAAAGTCATTAAACCTACACCCATGAACCTTTTATGCTTAAAGCTTGAATGATTGAATATCTGATTGAATTATGTTTTTATTTTTCATTTTTAGCTGCTGCCACATTCCTTTATCGCCTTTTGGATACCATGAAAATTAAACTTAATTCAACTAATTAAGAATTAAACTTACATATTGACCCGGAAGTATGCAAACGTCTTTTTGTTGGGTGCTGTTGCCATGGTGAATCATAATTTCGGAGCTCCATTGATCGTGGCTTTTCATAGTTGGAGTGCATGTGCTTAACTCAGAGTCAGTCTACTCAGAGTTGATTGAACTACCTCAACTCAGCTGTTCTGAAACCCAAAACTCAGAGTTTCCCATCTCAGGGTAAGTTAACTCAGAGTTCAGGTTTAAACTCAGAGTTGGTTGAACCTCCTTATTGAAATATAGCCTGGAAGTGCTGCACTGTGTTTACAATGCGAACAGTGCAGGGGCCCGTTTCAGAAAGGAGGTTCAACCAACTCTGAGTTTAAACCTGAACTCTGAGTTGACTTACTCTGAGATGGGAAACTCTGAGTTTTGTGTTTCAGAACAGCTGAATTGAGGTAGTTTAATCAACTCTGAGTAGCAGAGGCGTAGCAAGCTTTTCAAAAGTGTGGGGGATAGATGTGGTTGGTTTGTTTGTTAACAATAAAAACGATGAATACAATGACAGAAGGGTACAAAAGGTATAACATACAAGATATATAGTGTGGCTTGTCACATCAGTTTTTTGCTATTCTATTCTTAGGCGACGGGAACAGAAAGAGGTTAAGGAGGAAAAAAAATGCTTAAAAGACTTAAAAGACTTGAAAAACCTTACTTAAACTTAAAACTTTACTTTAAAAAAACCTTGTACACATTCCTAGTGTATAGTATAATATAAAATAAATATATAAAGATTTACACTGGCAGCTTAGAGCTGTACAGCAGCATTTAAGTATGAAATTTAATGAATAGATGTAAAAATAAAACACTACTTCACTGTAAAATATACATTGATTCTTATTAAAGCTACTGTTAATGTTTTTCAGTCAAGAACAGAGAGTGCTTTTCTGTCTTTTGTAGTTTTATTAACATTAAAGTCCCCATAGTAGGAAATAATATGGAAGTCAATGGCTACCATCAACCGTCTGTGTTCAACAGAAGAAATTAATACAGGTTTGGAACAACATTAGATGAGTAAATAATTACATAATTTTAGAGGCTAACTGTCCCTTTCAGCGTGTTCACTATAGGCTGCACTGCTGTCAATTTAAGACGTGCATCTAATATACTACAGACACACGCGAATTTACTTTCACTTTACACATAACCGAATGTGTTTATGTTAACCTTGTGTGTATTTGACACTATAGTAAGACTACTTAGTGCAGTAATCAAGTGTTTGACAGGCTTTTAGTGCGCGCTCTGCGTGTTAAAATGGTGCATAAGCACGCGAATAACCGGCAAGGCTTTAAAACGCATGCAAATAATGAACTTTCGTGATTGTGAATAACTATAGTTCCGTGAGTATAACTCTCTGACACCAGCATTGCAAGCGTGACTAGCACTGTGTATCGTTATTGGATATTTGCTCAGCGCGTAGACTCACAGGCACACTGCAAAAACAAAACAGCAAAAACAACGCAATTCAAGCGCTTATTGAACCGTGAATGCCATACCGAACGGTTTAATATTATAATGAGAATTGTGGCATCCCTTAAGTGTTTGTGCAAAACTGCGGGAAAACTGCAGAAAAAGTGTGGGTGTTGAACCCTCTCACCGGGAAAAGTGTGGGTGTTTTATCCCCCACGGGTGCGACGCCCCTGCTGAGTAGACTGACTCTGAGTTAAGCTCATGCACTCCAACTATGAAAAGCCACGATCAACAATGGAGCTCCGAAATTATGATTCATGGTATCCAAAAGGCAAACAAAGAATGTGGCAGCAGCTAAAAATGTAAAACAAAAACAAAAAACATAATTCAATCAGGAAAAGCTTTAAGCTTAAAATGTTCATGGGTGTAGGTTAAATCACTTTACAAACATTTGACATATTAAATAAATATCATTCAGTGTCCAATGTGCAGCAGCTTTTCCCACATAGACCCTTTTCACTGTGATGACGTGCTTTAATGGTCATCAATATCGTAAATCCTGCAACGTTTTTTGTATTTTTTTTTATGTATGTATTTATAACACTAATACTTTGTATTATATTACTTTTGCATCAAATTACAAAAATTAAGTTACCGCTGCTGTGAGAGTGTTTCTAATACAGCATCTATGGGAGTGATAGTTAAAATTAACATCTTTCTTTTCACTTCCGTTATCAATCTCACTCTAATTTTTCCATCTTTTTGAAAGTTGTGAAATCACTATTGTGGAGTTTTTCTTTTGCTATTTGAGCAAATGGAGACACAAAAATATATATTTAATGTATTCTCTCATTCACCGCTATAAGAGTTAACCCAACTATGACGACTTCAGCTTCGGAAACCCAGAAATGTGAAAAGGGCCTATGCTCTTTCACATAATGAAATATTCTCTGATCCCACCTGTTACATTTATTAATCAGGGTAATGACATTAACATTTGACTTCTACTCAGGCCAGCCAAACACCAGCACCACTGACAGATGAAGAGGAGATGGAGGAAAAATATTAACACCCAACAGGAAAAAGAATAAAGTATTTGTAGGAAATAAAGATGACTATAAAAAATTTAAATAAATGTATTTAACAGCTGTGGTGGTGATTATGGCATATATCTCGTACTACCATCTGGCAGCATCCTTCCATCCCATACAGTAATCAGTTTTCAGAAAGTGTGATGATGGGAATATGAGTGTCATCTATGCATCCAACCCAGGGCTCCAGACAAAAATATCAATTAGGGAGCCATTGGCTCCTATAAGGGAAAAACGTAGGCGCCAAATAATTTTTTCAAGTGCCACAAAAGAATAAACGCATTTAAATGTTTCATGTGCAATTAAATGGCCGGTGCTGAATTTCATTTTTGGCTTCTTCCCTTCTTTCTCATTTTTTGTTGTCTTTTTTGCCTGTGTAGAACTGAAACAACTTAAATCTATGCACCTCTTAACATTTTAACAACACCACACACACACACACACACACACACACACACAGAGCGATTTTCGCAGTTTTCTCCACTATAGGCTTTATTAATTTATTGTCATATACATAGAGCGTTTCACAGCTGTTACACATCACATAGGCTACCCAACACTTGATTTGTCTTGTTAAACTACTTCACTAAAACGCTCCCACATTTTACTTTACTTTATTTCCTTCCTTTTGTTAATTTGGTAAATTTGACAAATTAGAACCTGAAGAAAAAAGTTTTAAACATGTTGATATTTCCAATCACTATGTTGGACAATTCTTATTCTTATAATCATTTCTATTAAGTTAGTGTATATTTTTTAGGTAAAACTGTTACATTTTTCAGCAATATCTCATGTAGGATTTTTCCTTTGCGTTATATATAGGCTACTGTCCACTAGGAGGTGCTCTAAGCATATCTTATCCTTGATTTGTTTTCCCTGAATAGACGCTGGTTTTGAAAGTGAAAGAGTGACGCACGTTCGTTGCGTTTTACAGTGAAATGAGAGCTCCGTGTCTTTAATAATATCAACACATTAATTATTTATCTCTCATCCACCCGTAATTATTTACAATGTTATGATCCGCTCATCACAAACACACTCAAAAATATCCACGCACACACATACATCCGCTAAACTTCACTGCGGACAAATAAGCATGATCAAAAACATCCGTGATCTTATTTTTCCTTCAGAGAAGAGAGTCAACAATGTAAAGCAAGAAAGGAATTCTATTCACTATTTAAAATAGCCTGTCGGGCAGGGCGGTGATACGTTTTGCGTATTCCTGTGAAGTTAAGGCAGTAACAGAAAAGTTTAATAAGAGTAAAATATATTGAGAATAAGTATTAGTATCAATTAAAAACGAGAATTGACCTATTGGTAAGCCCCTCCCATCGAACGCCGATGAGCCAATGGCAGTTGAGTATCAGTTGCGCTGGGACCGGAACTCGGACATCTTTAGGTGTCAGCGCCATAGAGAAACATTGGAAAATCCGAAGCTGTCATCGGTTTGATGGTGTTTATGCTAGAAAAATGCTAAACGTCGTGCCTGAGGTACTGCAACACTGATTCCAGGTGTCCTGAGAGGATTTTCTGTTTGTCATACATTACATACATACATCTCATTAAGTTATTATTAAAGTTAGTAATTCCCTGCTAACGTACAAACCGACTAAGTTAACTAACTGTTCTCATGCAACGGTGCAGGTCAGAAACACGAAGGTCTACATTTAAGTGCATTTCTCCATATTAAACTGCTGATTAAATGTGAATTTATGTAATCTTACCCTGCGGTACATGAACAGTGTTGATTCTGGATGTTATCATCTGCGATCGTAACAAGGCTTCTCCCGTTTGCATTGAGATCTGTAAACCATCGCTTCCAAATTAATCTCTCACCATATTTATTTTATTTCTGTGAGTTTAGATATGTTTAAAGGTCTGCATTATCTGTCTTATAAGGAGGACTCCTATTTTGACGGGTATTATAGTCTACGGGACGGGTAGTGACAGGGAGAGCTCGCACGCAGTTTATCGGAGTTGTTTTGCAGATAAGTTCACCAGTTATTAACTGCACCCCCGAAAAGGCATAAGGTCTGTGTATATGTCTGTTTACTGTGAGTGTTTTTGTGTAATTTGCTGTGTATGTTAATGGTAATGCCACGGAAAGAGGGCTAGAGAGAGAGAGTTTGTGAATGAGATGTTAAGGCGCACTTATGCTTTGTTTGTTCAGCTCTTACAATGATTTTTTGAGTGAAAAACGATGTAATAAACTTCATAAACCATCAGTAAAGTTTGGCCATCATTCGGACGGGGTATACGTTACATTCTGCGTCCAAAAACATCTGGGGATAAGGTTTTCACACTGACAGCTGTACATTGTAAGATATAGCAACTCCGTTTGTTTGTCCGAGTTAGCAACAGTAACTAAGGGGGGCGGGGCTTACCGATAGGTCAATTTAGGGCTGGGCGATATGGAGCAAAAAATATATCTCGATATATTTTGCTATCCACCGTATTCCTGGGGGCGCTGCTGTAGAAGTGATTATGGGTGAAACTTCCGGTTAGATAGCGTAAGTAGTTAGTCCCAGTGGCTAACAGTGCGTGGCTAACCGTTATAAGCAGCTCTTTTCTGAAGTTAGTCTTTCTAGATTAAAAAATAACGGCAATTTGACAAATACTGTTTTATTTAGTTTTTTATTATTTTGTGTTTTATTATTGCGCAATGTCATTGCGGAGCTCTGGTACCTGTTGCGCTGTTCGCGGCTGTACTAACAATCAGACTAAGCTAAATCTGTGGCTTCAACAACAGTGCGTTGAACATAAGCCCAGAACAAAAAGAGATTGTCCTTGTGACATACGGTAGTTTCCATCGCCTACCAACAGACGAGGAATGCAAAAAAATGTGGCTGAAAAACCTAAACTTGAAGAGACCACCCAAAACACTGTATGTGTGTTCATTTCATTTTGTCAACAAAAAACCAACGGAGGAAAACCCGCATCCTACTTTGTGGTTGGGCTACGAAAGACCACCAGAAAAGAGACGTCGGGTCCTCAGAAGGATTGACAGCAGTGCCACGAGAACATCAGGTATGATTTCAGACGCAGAGAGAATACAGCATTGTAGCGCTTGTCCGGTAACGTTAATGGCAACCAGTTAGTTTGACTGCTTTCTGTAAATCTTAAAATGTAAGGCAGTTTATGGCACAGATTGCAGGGCAGTATGTTTACAGTAAACTGTTTTTTGAGTGTAGAAAAAAAACGCTGATGCAGTTTTGATCAAGAGAAACAGGAAACAATTCTAGTTTCACTGTTATTTATTTAATTAATCGACCTACTAATCTCTGTGTAAAAATATGATGCTGCCATCTTTCTAAAGTCATTTTACACCCCTGTAAATTGGCTCCTAATCTCAGATAAATAAATATAAATGTACCCCCTCTATAGAATAGGGGATTATTCAGAAAAAATACACCTGTGCCATTTAATATTTTGACTTTAATCACTATTTATGATTTTGTCACTCTTTAGATAAAAATATTAACACAATCAAAAAATTGAGCCGGGGAAGTTTCTGAAATTTGGTTGATTTGACACAGAATGACCCTTCTCAAAAACTAAAGCTAAAATGCATATCATAAAAGCTGAATGTGTTAGCAGCACAATCCAATAATGATGAAGTGATAATATTTCTAATGCCCTAATAACTGACCTGTATTGTTACCCTCAGATGAGCTTGATGGGTTGGAAGAGATGGATGGAGATGAGGAGCTGTGCTCTACATTAAAGCCCTCCTGTGATGCCCAAACACAGTGGTCAGACCCAGAGATGGAGGACCACACCGATTCAAAAGGGCCAACCATCACCTGCAGAGCGAGCACTACACCATCCCCAGAATTATCATGCCCTGTTGCAGATAGTATTTTGAAGAGTGATGCAGACTCCCTCTTGTATACAGGGATTCCACTCATTGCGTTTCACAATCGTTGACAAGGTTTCTTGTAACCTGCCTACAACCATTTGCTTCTACTTCATCCATGCCTGTTGTAGACCAAATCCTAATGACCTTAATTAAACTAAGGCAAAACTTTGTCATGGCTGATCTAGCACGACGATTTAAAACCTGTTCCATGTTCTGTATGTGATATATGCTGATCACACTGGCTCTGAGAAGACTCATTGTTCTCTACATCAACTGGAGGAGACCATCCGTCTGTAGATTAAACAGTGGGGCCATCACAGAAGAACTGACATAAGTTTTAAATTCTGAGTGATCCTTGAAAAGTTTGGGGGGTGCTTCTGTGGTTGACACACTTAACAGATCTGATGCTGATGAGCCTGGATGAATGTGGTCTGGTTTATGACGTTTGAAATTAATGTGCTTCACCCTTTTCTGCTCTACATTCTGCCTTGTGCCTGCATTCCACTTCCTCTGCACATCAGTACGATATCCCTGTCTTTCCCTGTCTGACTGCATTCTCAACCTACATTAGAAAATGTCCCATTATAAAATAATTCACTCAGCAGTTGCAAGCTGATTCAATTAAATTCACATTTATTTGTATGTAAAATCCACATTTATTTATTTGCCTTTCACAATACAAATCATTTAAAAGCAGCTTTACATAAAATGCATGTCTACGTTACAATTTAGAGTGATCTTTTATCAGAGGTGACTGTCTAAGTAATGTCTTTCATAAATGTGCATATACATACGTCTACTATTCATACAGTTAGCTGATACAGAATTCATACATAAACTGAGTTTATTGAAGTAATGAATACATGTTTGTTAACAAATAGGTTATAATAAATATATTAAGATGTAACAGGCAAACTGATATTACAAAACTATCCTAAGTATCAACATTTTACCTTCCAAAGTATTGCAGCTGCGTGGCTGCAAGATCGCCCTGGTCCCGCAATACATGAACACCCTGCCGTTTGTATTTCACCTGACGAAGAAACTAAAACCCAGGCCTGGTGATGTGGAACTTTAAGGCTCTGACTAGGCTCTATGTTTGCTTTAAGATAGACAAGATTGTGTCCCACCTCCTTTAACAAAACGCGACCGACTTTATTGCTGTGGAAGTACTGATAAGCCTCGGAGCTTTTCAGATTGTTCATCGCTTCACCGTCCGTAGCAACGGAGTCAATAAAGTAGCTAAATATACTTGTGTAAGTTATCTGAGGCCACTTCTTCAGGTCGTCCTCCCATCCCACAACAATAGAAGGCAGAGGTATAATAACATTATTCTGTTTGAGGTGTAACAAGCTGTGTTCCCACATGTTTAAGTTACCGCTTATGACCGTAACCATGATAAACGCCGGTTCCGCTTCAGTGACAGTACGCCGGAAGTCGCGCCCATATTTCGCGCAAAGCGTCATGGGGCGTAGGAATAGTGTGGATATCTCGATATACGATAGGGGTGGGCGATATCTCGATATTTAAAATATATCGAGATATTTTTTAAACACGATATGGATTTTGACATATCGTATATATCGATATATTGTTTATATTTAATTCTGAATCCGCCACTTTGCTTGTTTGCTCTCTGTGCTGTGCTCGCCCCCCGCCTCCTTGCTTTTGCTCCCCCTCCCCTCGCGTGTTGTCATGGCGGCGTCCGCAACCAGCTCGGAGGCTACAGAACTCGTCTTAAAAACAACTGGCTCCATTATATGGAGATACTTCGGTTTTAAGGCGTCGGACGAACAGCAGACAGATGTCTACTGCCATGAATGCCGACAGTTGGTTCTCAAACACTTGATCCAAGATACAGTTTACCAAGGCAGCATTACTTTGCGAGACAAGAACTCCCGCGACTGTACACTACGGAGAGAGAGCGGCTTGCTTGCTGGAGAAGGTTACTTACTATGCCCTTGATTTGAGTTGTTTTATTTTTGAATGAAAATTCATTATTAGCATGCGTTTTAAAGCCTTGCGCGTAGGGCACCATGTGCTTTCCCGAGCGCGCGCACTAAAAGCCTGTCAAACAAGTGATTACTGGACTAAATCTTGATTACTGGTTAACATAAACACAGTCAGTTATGTCTAAAATTTGGGTATCTGCAGGTTTCTGAGAGGTTGATTTAAGACTTTTTAAGACCTTTTTTATACCGTGCAGAATGAAATTTAAGACCAATTTGAATTTCATAGCAACAAATTTGAAAACAGCAAACGATACCACCAAAAACAATTCTAAACATTGTTTATTGACATATTGAAAGAGTGAAAGAACAACAAATTGCACAACATAGTCTTCGCATTGACTAATCATTAGGCAGAACATTGACAGCCTACAAAGATTTCAAACAAACACTGCACAGCAGTAACATGAGGCATGTACACTGCACGCCAGTAACCTGAACATTGGGTTTTTACTGCATAGATCTCAGTTCTTTGCCCTTCGTGTCCAATTCTGTTTCAATTTGCTGTAATTCATTTATTTTTTCTTTATATCGCTTCCTCATTGTGTTGGATTTTGTAATGAGCTGTGCCATCAAGGTGCCAGCCTTTCCCTCAGCTTCTTCTGCCAGCTGGTCAGCATCCTTCTGCAGGCTAGCAGATACCTGGACCAGAATGCAACTTTTTTTTCTCAGGTCCTCGATGTCGTCTTCCAAAGCTTTGCGCTTCTGTGCCTGGACATCAGTGATCTTCATTTTCTTCTGTTGATCAAGGTGCATTCTGTATCTTGATCTAGCAGATGCAGCAGAAGCCAGTAACTCTTTTGAGATATGGACATTGAGGAGCCCCCCACAGACACTGACATAATCACAAATTAGTCGATGGCTGACCATTGTCTCCTCCTGCATATTGCAGGTCTCCACTTCTTTGTTAATGGAGAATCCTCTCTCCACTGTTGCCTGCCCATGGGACAGTAGAAGCAGTTTCTTGCAAAAGCTCCATAATTCCTCATAATGTTGCCCAAGAACTCCATGCAGGAATATGTCTAGCCTGGTTTCTGTTGGCTGGTATGACAGAAAGCTCTCATTTTCAACAGTGAAAAAATTCATTAAACTGCTGGATTAACATCACCTGCAGAAAACAACAAAATAATATTAATTTAATTATAATAAAATATGCATTTAAATGAATACATACTATTTACACAAGCCATTTTTTTTTTTTACATTTAGAAGCACATTTCCTAACTAGATTGAATACATTTTGATAGAACTGAACTATTCTTTCCTACCAGCAGAGACACCTCCCGACAACTGTTGGGCTTGCAAAAACCTCTGCACCAGTTGTGTCATACTGCTCTTGCACCAGTCAGGGTCAGACAACATCCTGCTGGGGTCCAAACAGGCCACCTGCCTCACTACAGGATACTTTAAGGGGCTCTTGTCCTGTACTTTCTGGATGATGGTACACATCATCTTGACACAGTCTTTCCTAAACTCCAGGACTGTAAGTTCACCTATCTTTTTCTGTTTCTGTAGTTCCTGATGGGAGGATGCAAACAACCTTTTATAACCTATTATTACCTATTATAAATTAAAGTTTTCTGCTGAATCCATCAAAATGACAATTTTATAGGTGAAAAAAATACCTTAAGGAGTGATTCTGCACCTAAGCCTATGTTCACTTCCTTTGAGTTGACCCAACTCTGCTTGTCACTGACATCCAGCCTGACCAGCTGCTGTGGACTAATTTCCTTGAGTACATCTTTCTTGACGAAACGCCTCAGCAAACTCTGCCAAAAGACACACAAAGAAATGTACCCAACTATTTCATTTAATTTTATTTAAATTTAATGAATTGACATTCAACAAAAAAATACTACTGTAGTATACTATTGTAACATGTATTGTTCTTTGTGTTTGCTTCATCCCGTTGTCACTTAAACTATGCAAACTTCCATAAGATTGAAATTAAATGATCAGATTCATTATTAGCATTATCAGAGTGCTGAACTAGAATTACCTTTATCAGCTCAGCCAAGTCTTTGGCAAGGAACGGAATCACTGGTACATCTGTTTGATAGAAGGTAAGGAAAGGATTGAAGGTCCTTGTGATAGCCATGTAGAAATGTAGCTTTGCCAGGATAAGAGGATCTTTTTCAGCAACTTCAAGAGTGTCATAAGACGCTGTTCCTGGATTTGGTAGCTTCTTTTTCCTAACTGCATCCATGTACATGGTCACTGATGGCCAGAATTCCAAAGCTCTCTCCACGACTGGTAGATTTTCAAGCCACCTGTGTCCACAGAATGGAAGTGGAAATTTTGTGCATTTGGTTAGAGCGGCGAAATCCTCCCTCCTAGCTGGCGTTTTGTGGAAGAGTATGTGCAATGCCCTCAGAACCTTCTCTAGCTTCCACATGGAGAAGCCATGTTTGCAGGCATTATGTAGGGTGTGGAGGCCACAGCTCCCCACCACAATTAGCTGTGTTCCACCAAACTGCTCACGATGCTCTTGTTGCAGCTGTTCTAAAAACCTCCAATTGACATTTGGTCCATCCATGGAAACAGATAGAAGCTTTTGCAAGTCTAGCTGCAGTGCACATTCCTGCAAAAAATTAAAAAATCAATTTAAAAAAATCAATCAATAAAATAAAATGAGATCAATATTTACCATATTGGTATGCCAATATTGGTATCAATTTAACTCATGTATTGTAAATTACAATAAAGTTAAAATAGACATAAATGCAAGGTAATGTTATATCAATGTGCAATATCAAGGGTTTTCTGATTGTATTTGTTTCCAAATGATTAACATTTATAATTTTATTAACATTTATCTCAGACAAGCATGTTCGAGCAACAATTTAGATTATGGATTAATAAAGCTTAATTGCCTTTGTTTATATGGAGTGTACACACACAAAATCTATATTATCATATCTATATACAAAGACACACACACACACACACACACACACACACACACACACACACACACAAACACACACAAAACAAATAAATGACTGTTAGCTAGAATACATACACATAAATAAATATACACACACAAAAATAATAAATTACTGTTAGCTAGAATACATACAAATAATTTGTGGTGGGATGGTACTTACTTTGAAATGGTGAAGCAAATCCTGAGCTGTCCCATGTCCCATGAATTGCGACCCTAGATATCTTGACTGGACGTGACCTTGCCCCCAATATCGGACATGCAAGTCCAATTGCTTGTTTTTGGATGTTACATTAAGACTCTCGTCAAACATTAAGACAAACATGTCCTTGTTAACATCCGCAACGAGGAGCTGGGTTATGTAAGGAGCCAGTCCAAATCTAGCAATGTATGCAGTTTTGTCTTTACCGCACGCAAATGTACGAGCGATTTCAGAGTCGGGAAACATAGTTTGGAAAATGTCCCCGACAGCCTCGTTAGCGTTATAGGACTGGTGCTTTGTTACCGTGTGTAGACACCAGAGTACCTCTGCTCTAAGAGTTGAAGTGGAGCCAAAGGTTGTTCGGATGTCTGTTGGAGTAGAAGCCGCGGTGATTGAAGCTGATGCAGATGCAGAAGATGCGGGAGTATGGCTTTAAGCAGTGCTCTGTAGCGCTGAAGTGGGCACTACAGAACAGAACTGAGAAATGCCTGGTGTTTGGCGACAGGTTTCCGAGGCCGCTTTGTGTTTATCACACTGCATGTGGGTCTCCAAAGCTCTTATCCCCATTGTTCCGAGTTTTAAAACTTTCTTGCAAAAAATACACCGGACCTCAAACACATTGGCCCTCATTTATCAAAAGTGCGTACACCAATTTTCCAGCGTACACCTGGCGTACACCCAAAACCACGGTGACTTTGAGATTTATCAATATGGACGTTGGCGTACGGCACGCTCAAATCCTACAACAGCTCAGGAGGTGGTGTACGCACGTTTTGAGTTAGTGCGAAAATGCGCAGAAAAACAATTCCTAACACCACAAAACGCACTGACAAAGATATGCTATATTATGACCCACTGTAAAAAACAACAACAACAACAACAACAAATAAAGCCCTATTCGCACGGGATAAATATTATCTGGGGACCTCGTGTGATTTAGAAATTACTCCCCCACATCTGAATTTTGCGTGGCGCATTCGCACGGGTATAAGCTGTGATTTTACTCGAATTTACTGACTTATCTCCCGGATATGATGTTACTTGAAAATGTTTTTTCGTTATATAGCTGTATGAAATTATAAACAGTCGTATCGATAGCATTTTGATTGTTTTATAGTTATACAAATAATTTCGTTCAGTTAGAGAACAGACGCAATTAAAAACGTAACTGAGCAATATAATAACAATAGGTATACAACGGAAGATTCAGTTTCAAAGCTAATGTAAAAGTGCCCATTTAAGCGAGTTGTCATTGTACTGTTCTGTTTTTGTGTTTTTCATTAAGAATAATATTAAACACACCATTCAAGCAATTTACTCCCAAATTGTGCTCATTCTAAAGTGAAAGTAGTAGCCTATAATCCGCGCGGCCGCACGGGAAGTCATAACGGTGTGCATTATATGCAGCCTAGCTCCATTCTTCGTGAAAGATAAAGATAGAAATGCGCACAGGACACAAAAGCCTTGCAAAAATTATATACGATCCGCCTAATCCCGGCCAAATAGATGCCGATTCGCACGGGACTAATATTATCACAGGACCTCGGTGTTTGGCGAAATATGGTAGGTCATTTGCGGGGGAATTTTTACTTTACATATTACAGACATGGCCCATTTGCACGGGATTAAGATCACAGACATTCTCTGCGATTATTACAAATCACCAGAGCTCCCCGCATATAGGCTACTAATCCCGTGCGAATAGGGAAGTAATTATAAACTTCAGTGTTTATTTTTGTGCAACATGGACTTCAATGTTTAATTTGTGTGATTTTACCAAAGCATTTGATATGTATTCCTCCAGTTGCGGGTCTGTGCGCTTTACCTGACGTTGGTTAGGCCCGGCAGCTGCGCACGGACTGGGACTGAACATAATTCAGACTGACAAAATAATAAAAATGACATTCTTCTTCTTTTAAATAATAATAAAATAAATAATAATAACGACATTCTTCTTCTAAATAACAATAAGCGTCATTAATAATACAAATAATAATAAGAAGAATCTAACAAATTGTCATGCAATTATATTAATGTGAATGAATGGTACTCCACATCACATCATCATCACTATTGTACACCCCAATACATGTGACGTGATACGAAATTAAATGCATATTATTTCAAAACACGTGCTGTAAAATAATGAATTGTGATAGGTAATTTCACATCCAAAAAGCTATTTAAACTGGATTTCCACCGTACACCTTTTTGTGGGCGCCTTTAATCCCACTCTTTAAACTCCCAAATAAAACAATTTAGTTTTTTTTCCACTTCCCTGGTGATGGTCTCGATCTCCACGTCAGAGAAGTTTCGCTTCATTGCCGTCTTCCGAGTGTCCATGGCGTAAAATGAGGGCGTGGGGGAGGCAGAGACTTGAATATATAGGGGCGTGTTATTCTAATGACGATCGTTTTCAGCCGCGGCATTTATCAAGGGCAGGTTTTGCGTACGCCTGGATTTCAGAGGTGCGCACAGCTTCATAAATCAGGCGGTGAGAGGAGTGTAAGCATAATCTTACGCCAACATATACGCCCGTTTCTACGCAAGATTGATAAATGAGGGCCATTGCCACTAACAGGTCTTAACCACGGCGCAAATTTAGGGTTATGTAACCCGTTTTCGTTAAATTTGCACTTCCCCATGGTTAACGCTCAAACTTTTCTTTATTTGCTAATGTCCAGTCCACACACCTAGCGAACTCCCGCGAATGTGTGATTTGTTCGTTGGTTCCGCTTATTATGTTCTACATGACAAATAGACGTATGCCTAAGATACACACACACACACACACACACACACACACACACAAAAGCAACGAACAAAAATAAAATCTTTTTTTACGGTTTTGGTTCGATTGCATTTTTAAGACCTTTGAAACACGGATTTAAGACATTTTAATGCTAATTAAGGCCTTATTTTTAAATTATGGAATTTAAGACTTTTTAAGGACCCGCGGACACCCTGAAAATGAAAGTGAATCTTTAGCATCATTACTCCAGTCTTCAGTGACGCATGGTCCTTCAGAAATCATTCTAATCTAATATAATTTCTGATTATTATCAATGTCTGTACTATGTACATCTTTTCCACAGCATAGAAGTAAAAGTGATCATAAAAATAAAAAGTCTGTAAAAAGCCAACACAATGTTCTTGTCCACCTTTGGGGATAAATTAACTTCTCCAAAGATTGGTTCCTGTTCAGAACTTGACTGACATCAGAACGTTCCCAGGATGCATGCGTGTCCACAAACTTAAATGTGCCCATGTCTTCTCAGATAGCGGTTCCAACACTATAGAAGCAGGAAAGAGAGAGAGGAAAAAGTTACACATGAGTGTCAAATTGTTTTTAATCTCCAACAACATAATATAATTTGGAATATATATTTGTAAGTAACGTCTCGGTTACGGATGTAACCCTCGTTCCCTGAGGAGGGAACGGAGACGTAACGTTAGTGACTAACGAATGGGGGTTTCGCTTAGAAGCCTATCAACTTCGAGTTTTGAGAAAACGCCCAATGGCGTGCCAATGCCATGGGGCATGCGGAATTTGCATACGTAACTCCGCCTCACCGCGTGAGTATATAAGGAAGTACGAGGCAATATCGCATTATGTTACCTGCTTGAGGAGCCAAGACTGAACTCCTGCGTTCCAGGTAGCACAGCTGATGTGGCAAGGGGACGTTACGTCTCCGTTCCCTCCTCAGGGAACGAGGGTTACATCCGTAACCGAGACGTTCCCTTTCGTTCAGTCACTACGACGTAACGTTAGTGACTAACGAATGGGGGTCCCAATATAATCCCGCCACTCAGCTGTCTTCCAGCGCCCTGCGTAAGTGTGAGTTCCCTGTCGTAAGACTAATACGGACGAAGGACTCCCACTTAACACAGGAATACCAAGGTACACTGGGAAGCATATCCCAGTGAGGGAATGCCAAAATGCCTACCCGTGGGGAGGACTTAAGAGACACATATGAGCCGTTAGGGGCTGCATATGGAAGATCTCTAGGGTACCAGCCGAAGGTGGATTTTTAACCCTAGGGGTGGCGGGGACACGCCAAGGGAAGAAACCCGCTCACTGCGAGACTTACGGTGAAATACACATGTGGGGGTCGCCGGAGGGAACCATGCACATGGGGCACCTGGCCGGACATGAGGGTCTGGGCTCGAAAGGGCAGACTGAACTGATGTCGGCGTCGACAGTGCTGGAGGAGCTCAGGGCTCTCGGGGAGCTCACCTGAGGAAATATCGCACGTATCCAGTCCGAGGAGTGGAGTGGCGAGCAAGCGAAGACACCTGAGCCTGGTCCATTACCGGCCCCTCGGGGGGGCGAGTACATAGTCGGACACTGGCTCCACTCGGAGATTGTAGAATCTGGCGAATGTGTTGGGTGTCGCCCAGCCTGCAGCTCTGCAGATGTCTGCTAGCGAGGCGCCATGCGCTAGAGCCCAAGAGGAGGCAACACTCCGGGTGGAGTGTGCCCTCACACCAAGGGGACATGGTCGGCCTTGCTGCTGGTAAGCCAACGCAATGGTGTCCACTATCCAGTGAGACAGCCTTTGCTTTGAGAGAGCACTTCCCTTCCGCTCTCCACCATAACAGACAAAGAGCTGGTCTGAGGTCCTGAAAACACTGCGTCATGTCTACGTAGGCGCGGAGGGCGCGTACTGGACAGAGCAATGCCAAGGCTGGGTCTGCCTCCTCCAAAGGCAGCGCTTGCAGGTTCACCACCTGGTCCTTAAACGGAGTGGTGGGAACCTTGGGCACATATCCAGGCCGGGGTCTCAGGATCACGTGAGAGTTAGCCGGCCCAAATTCCAGGCACGCTTCGTCAACCGAAAATGCCTGCAGGTCCCCGACCCTCTTGACTGAGGCCAATGCGGTCAGCAGAGCCATCTTCATAGACAGTAACTTAATATCAACCGACCGCAAAGGCTCAAAGGGAGGTCTCTGCAGAGCAGTTAACACTACTGCGAGGTCCCAAGAGGGTACGAGAGGAGAGCGAGGAGGATTCAGTCTCCTGGCTCCCCTCAGGAACCTGATGACCAGGTCGTGCTGACTTACCTTCTTGTTCTCCAAGAGATCGTGGTGGGCAGATATTGCAGCCACATATACCTTGAGGGTGGAGGGAGACAGCCTTCGCTCCAGCCCCTCTTGGAGAAACTCAAGCACGGACCCGATCGGGCATTTCCAGGGGTCTTCTTGGCGGGAAGAGCACCAGGTGACGAAGAGGTTCCACTTCAACGCATAGGCATGCCGAGTGGACTCTGCCCTAGCGGAAGTGATGGTGGCGACCACCGTAGGTGGTAGGCCACTCAAACCTGCCGCGTCCCGTCTAGGAGCCACACGTGGAGGCTCCAAAGGTCGGGACGCGGGTGCCAATGGGTGCCCCGTCTCTGAGTAAGGAGGTCCGGTCTCAGAGGAATAGGCCAGGGAGGGGCTGTCGCAAGGAGTATGAGTTCGGGGAACCAGGTCCGGCCGTGCCAGTACGGGGCGACCAAAAGGACCTGCTCCTTGTCCTCCCTGATCTTGCACAGAAGCTGTGCGAGTAGGCTCACTGGGGGGAACGCATATTTGCGTAGGCCCCGCGGCCAGCTGTGCGCCAGTGCATCCGTGCCGAGCGTGCCCTCGGTCAGGGAATAATACAGGCTGCAGTGGGAAGAGTCGTGGGAGGCAAACAGATCTACCTGTGCGTCGCCGAACTGTTCCCAAATCAGCTGAACCGTCCGGGGATGGAGTCTCCATTCTCCCGGGAGAGGCTGAAACCGCGAGAGCTCGTCGGCTGCGTGGTTTAGGACTCCCGGAATATGGACAGCACGAAGGGACCTCAGGCGCTTCTGACTCCATGGGATGAGATGGCGGGCGAGTTGAGACATACGGCGGGAGCGTAGACCGCCCTGGTGGTTGATGTACGCTACTACGGCCGTGTTGTCTGTCCGGACAAGCACATGTTGGCCCTTCAGCAACGCTCGGAAGCGGTGCAGGGCAAACCGTACTGCCAGCAACTCGAGGCAATTGACATGCAGAAGGCGCTGGGGTCCTGTCCAGGAGCCCGCGGCTGCTTGTCCATTGCACATGGCACCCCAGCCCGTGGCAGAGGCATCCGTCGATACGACAACATGCCTGGAAACTCGTTCTAAGGGCACACCGGCCCGTAGAAAACTGAGGTTCGACCACGGGGTGAGTGTCTGTAAGCAGGCCCGAGTCACTTGGACCCGGAGCGTGCCAGACTGCCATGCCCATCTCGGGACTCGATCGCGAAGCCAGTGCTGAAGCGGTCTCATATGAAGCAATCCGAGCGGCGTCACCGCGGCTGCAGATGCCATATGCCCCAGGAGCCTCTGAAATAGTTTCAGTGGAACCGCACTCTTGCTCTCGATTTGTCGGAGGCAAGTCAGCAGAGACAGCGCGCGCTCGCTCGAAAGCTGCGCGTACATGGCGACCGAGTCGATCTCCATACCGAGAAAAGAGATCCTCTGCACGGGGCAAAGTTTGCTCTTTTCCCAGTTGACCCGAAGGCCCAGACGGGCTAAGTGGTGGAGAGCCAGATCTCTGTGTCCGCAAACCTGCTCTCGAGAGTGGCCCAGTATGAGCCAGTCGTCGAGGTAGTTCAGGATGCGGACCCCGTGCTGCCGAAGGGGCGCAAGGGCTGCCTCGGCGATCTTCGTGAAGACGCGAGGTGACAGAGATAACCCGAATGGGAGAACCGCGTACTGGTATGCCCGCCCCTCGAAAGCAAACCGTAGGAACGGTCTGTGTCGAGGAAGGATGGAGACATGGAAGTAGGCGTCCTTCAGGTCGATCGCTGCAAACCAATCGTACGGACGAACGCATTCGAAAAGGCGTTTCGCAGTCAACATCTTGAACGGAAGCCGGTGAAGGGATCGGTTCAAGATGCGAAGGTCCAGGATTGGTCGTAACCCACCGGTTTCCTTGGGTACAATGAAGTAGGGGCTGTAGAACCCCGACCTCATCTCGGCCGGAGGGACAGGCTCGATCGCACCCGTCGCCAGTAGAGTGGCAATCTCCGCACGCATGACGGGGGCATGGGCCCCGGTCACGGTATAGCGGACTCCCCTGTAGCGGGGAGGAGCCTGCGCGAACTGAATCGCGTAGCCGAGCCTGATGGTCCGGGCAACCCAGCGGGACAGCCCCGGAAGCTGAAGCCAGGCTTCCAGAGACTGCACCAACGGGGTCATACGGACGACAGACGTACCCTGGGTGGGGCAGCGAGGCAGCGTTACCGGCGCGGACAAGGGAGGCTGTTGGGCGTCCCGGGGTCGGAGCACGGTTAATGGCTGCGCCCTGACAGAGGAGACCAGGGAAGGACTCGCGTTCCACTGGAGTCTGCTCTGCCAGGGGGCTGGCGACAGAGAGGGACGAGAGTGGCGAGACCCGAAGGTGGCGCGCACCGTCATCACCGGTCTCTGGGTCCCCAGAGACAGGAACATGAGTTCTTCCCAAGCGCCGCTAGCCCGGGGGCCAGCAGCGGAAGGATTTTCCCCCGGCCCTCCACCGGGGGAAGTAGAGGCCCTGTTACCATCCCCTGGGAAGAACTGGAACCCATCTCTGAGTTGTCCACCTCCAGCCTGGCGTTTAACCAGTCTGGGGAGCGGACTGGGCGACATCCTCAACCACCTCCACGGCGCGGCCCAGGTGAAGGCTGCTGCTGGGGCCGGGCGGGAAAAGGGAGGGCGCCCTCGGCGGCGAGCGGACTAAGGCGACTGAGCCGGCGGCTGGTGCAGCAGCTGGCCGCCGGGGCAGTACGTGTTACAGCCTCAGTCTGCTCCGGGGCGGCCGAGAACTGTTGGGCGCAGTTCTCAGCCGCGCCGCCGAAGAGGCCAGCCTGGGATATGGGTGAGTTTGAGGAGGCGGGCTCGCTCAACGTCCTCCACATCACCAGGTAAGGCCAGGTGTTCTCCCGGACCACAGCTGTGGACATCGCCCGACCCAGGGAGCGTGTGGCCACCTTCACCGCCCGGGGGCGGGGTCAGTTGCGGCACGCAGCTCAATGAAGAGCCCTGGGTCGGCTCCACCCTTGTGCATGTGCAAAGGGGCGGCGGCCTGCCCGTAGCTCTGCGGGACCACGCCACCGAAGTAGACGAGCCCACAGGCTTTGGGAGGGTGCTTAGGACAGCCACACCACGCCACGTCAAAGCCCCCTGTGGACACCGTAGTGCGCAACAGAGAGTTCAACAGTGGGGGGGAGGGGGCCCCAGTGTACCCTAGGCCGCGGCCCCATCAAGGGCAACAGCTGTCGGGTGCCGCCCTCAAAAACCAATCGCGCAACCACGAGCACCCGCGACTGGGCGGAGTTCCACACCAGCGCGAGACTCGCGGCTGCCCGAGATAACATGGCTGTCAACTTTAGGTCAGATCAGGCAGTGCTGACACACCCGGAGGCGGAGCACAACCTAATCGTCATCCCCAAAAGGACTCCAGCCCACCTTGGGATGCGGCGATCGACATCTCACTGCTATCCGGAGCGTGAACTGAACGAACGGGCGTCAGAGACGGGCCGTAGATTCAATCCAACACTCGCGGGAGCGATGTATAAGAGGGGGGCGTGGCCCGAGGAATGAACGTCGGGGTTCTTAATACCACAGCACCGCCCTCAGGTCACCCTGGCCACCAGCCAAAGTACCATCTCACTCGGGGACGGTAGATTGGGGTGTGGCAGAGGGGACTCTCTCTCCTCACGGAGATCATTGAGTCTCGACCGCGACATCGCGATGGTCACGCCCCCGCAATGGAAACGTGACACATCCGCAAACACTGCCCGAACGTGCTGAAGCCCAAACACGCTCGAGCAGTGAATGCGCCCATAGACAGCAGCGGAAAATCGATCGCACCCGGAAGTGCACGGGCGAGCCGTCTTGAAAAAGACGTGCCACGCGCAAGCTCTTTTTGTGAGAGGAAAGCCTCGCAGTCGATGCCGAAGCGCCCAGGGAAACACACACCAGCTGTCAAACGGACCACTGCGCAGATCAGCAGGCAGGAAGTATGCGATCACTGGAACGCGCCGTTACACCAACACCGACTGGAAAGCTGCTCATCTCGAAGAAGCTGACAGAGTCTCAGAAGGCTGTAGGAGTGAAGAGGTAGGTTCTCTTGGCTCCGAAAGCAGAACATAATGCGATATTGCCTCGTACTTCCTTATATACTCACGCGGTGAGGCGGAGTTACGTATGCAAATTCCGCATGCCCCATGGCATTGGCACGCCATTGGGCGTTTTCTCAAAACTCGAAGTTGATAGGCTTCTAAGCGAAACCCCCATTCGTTAGTCACTAACGTTACGTCGTAGTGACTGAACGAAAGGGAACAACCTTTTGTCAGCATATTCAAACACTTCAGCTGAACTGCAAACTTAATTATGCAAGACTCAAATTTTAATACTTACATATACTTATTTCTCCAAAAATGCTGTGATGCATAGACGCCAAGAATGCAATCAAGGTTTTGGGCAATTCCAGCTTGTCAGGAGCGAAGGGATATCTGTTTGAGACAAATACACAGTAAGACACATGCAAGAAATCACCATGTGATGATCTTTTTCTTCCCATCAGTAGTTAACTTAACCCACCTGTGCGCTGATATGCTGGAATGATATTAGGCATCTTCCTGGCCAGGAGGGACTGTTCGACCTAATAAAAGATCAAAATAATACAAAAATAAAAACTAAAGTTGTTTGGAATGCTTGATTTGGTATGAATGAATGATTTAGTGACTTTTACTGCAATGCTTACCTGAATAAATCCAATCTGGTGAGACTGAACATAGAAAATGCTCCATCTTCTGATTGGTTCATATTTGCTGTGTAATAAATATAATGTTAGACATAATGCAAAAGTCACTTATTTGATAAGTTAGCAAATTTTCTCATCCTACCTAGCCTGCACTCCACCAGTTAAGTTAGCTTCAAAGCACTTATAACTATTGTTAATCATTCAGCAAACTTTCAAATCCACTACAACTATTTTAGACATAACCAAGTACATTATTTTAATACGCCATTACAGGTAACATTTCGTGTAAATCGGCTAACTTTAACTGAACTTACAATCCACAGTCTAAAGGCGCGGTCACACCTGACGTTACCATTGCTTGGCAACATTTTACGTGCAAAATCCATTAAAGGTATCTTCAGTATCGGGAATTTCATGTGAAAATGGAAAACATGAAGTTTGAATCAGGTTTTCCACGCAAATTCGCTGCGTTGACCAACATAGAAGCTTTATATTGGTCAACGTGACGAGTTTGCTTGGTTTAGCTTCAGCTAATAACATTCACTGCTGACAATGGACGTTTATTGCCCGCAAAACTTCGTCGTGACGGCGCTTTCAAACCAGTATTAAAATAACAGCAGCAGAAAATATTGTTTTTGTAATTAATATGAGTAAAAATATGATTGCAGGTAGAGCTTACCTTAAGAATCTTGCTAGCAGTCACCGCCGCGATTCGGCGCAAATCACATCCTCCCTCGCTGGTAACCGAAGCGTTTTCAAGTTCAGAAGCAGTTTTGACGCGACGGGTAATCAGCCGATTAACTCAATGAAGTGATATGATGATATGATAAATATCTTATTTTCAACAATATAGAAGTAAAAACGTAATGGTCGCTGTCCTTAACAGATTATGGGCTGGCTGACTGGATTCTATTCAGTCAAAGTCCCCCCTAGTCCCTATTGGTTCAGTTAGCTCATTTAAATAACGGTCGCATATAAAAATGACACATGAAGTGTGTTAGCAATCTGTCTACACATATTGTGTTAAATGCTGTGAGTAAATTCCCAAGTTGTGTTAATTTTAAACTACACATTGATATGTGTAATAGAGGTTATTTTTTTCTACACATTTTGAGTTAATATTGACACAAAATGTGTAAATTGGAGTGTTACACATTATTTGTGTAATTTTTCAACACATTCCTTCTAAGAGTGTAGCTTTAATAAGAATCAATGTATATTTTATAGGGAAGTCTATGTAGCGTTTTATTTTTACATTTATTGATTCAATTTCATACTTAAATGCTGCTGTACAGCTCTGAGCTGCCAGTGTAAATCTTTATAAATAAATATTTATTTTATATTATACAGAACACTAGGAATGTGTACAAGGTTTTTTAAAAGTAAAGTTTTAAGTTTAAAGGGCATATTGCAGGTTAGAGACTCCAGTGAGTCAATGTATAGAAAAATAATGTAGGAACTAGATTTTCTTTAAAATATACTTTAAAATACACTATTAAGGCTTTTGGAGTCGTTTTTGTGAGAAAATTTTACTTCCGCATCTAAAAATGCCAAAACCGGACGTGACACAACGGGAGGGAGTGCGGTGAATCTCAACGATAGGAAAACAATGGATCGCAATGACAGCTCGGACGCTGAGGACATTATAAATGTTTATTAATACTCATATGGCAGACCACAGCCATACAATTATGACACACAATTAGGGACAGACCAGGATTAGACAGAACAACGTTTACAGGAGACAGATTGAGTATTTATGTGAGGAGAAACAGTGGAGAACAGCGGCAGGTGTCTCGGAGAGAGACCAGTGTTAGCTAGATAAAGCTAGCTAACGATATGAACACTGTGCTCAGATCACAACACTGTACTGATTATTATCATGTATCAGGCAATAGCCAAGCTGGTAACGTTGTCATCTAGTAAGTTATTGATTTACTTACCAATAACAGAAACTTATAGGCTTGACCGTCAGGAAAAGTCACACTCGTTAATATCAGTTCACACTAAACGTTATGTGATATAACGTTAGCGGTTTCTCATCACGACTGATTTGGTAACTTACAAGACTCACGCCACGGTGCACAGTTCACGTTTTCTCCGAGCTACATCTCTGACGGATCCGGGACCGTCACATCTCCCGCCGGATCCGGGACCGTCACATCTCCTGCCGGCCGCCGAACCACAGACAGTAATTATTGTGTTTATCCTTTATTCATTAATTCTGTATTATGGGTTTATTTCGTGCCGATTCACCTCTAGTGTGAGGATGTATATGACGTTATGAGTATGCATTTGAGTGAACTTGAATGTGCATACATGGCATGAATAAAATATCACATAATTCAGAACTTTTTTTCGAAAAAATGTGAAACTGTATTCATTTGTGTTAATGTACATACTTTGTATTCATTAATGTAAACACGACGGCAAAGAAGCATCGCGTGTGGATGTTTATTCATCCTTAGGCAAGCTACACACGAGCCGCGCCGAAAGCACATGCTAGAAATAGAACTGATGCGACACGCAAGAGTGTTGGAAGCGTTTCCAGGCAAAATAGAATAGGAAAAGCTGTTTGTCATTTTGACACGTGAAAGTCTCTAGGTTTTGACATAAATGCAGATATAATTGTAATAAAAAAAAATGTATATAATATCGATTTTCAAATATTGCACCTGCCAATGCAGAACAAAATATTTTGTAGCCTATTCGGCCGTCAATACTGCCGAGTGCTGACGTTGTCTTTGCTGTATCAGTAGGCTATATATTTATATAAATATTTATTTATATATTTTATGTTTAACATGAAGTATAGGCCTTCCACTACGTCACCTAGCAGCAGCGGCGCCTAGTCAGACACGCTTCTGGTGTGCAAAGACACAGAAAACGCCACGCAGCTGAAACGCAACAGAAATATCGCCGGGATGATAATCCTCCGGTCTAAAGCACTATACACACCACCGTGTGTTTTGAAGCAGATGCGCGAAGGGAAGTCCCGTTTCTTCACCTGCACAAAACGCCACCATGCAGAATTCCTAACTAAACCTGTGGACTCGATGCCCTGACAGGCTGGATAATAATTTACCATGACAATGATAAATTGGAATAGAAAAACTACCGAAAATACACAGACTCTACTGAATACCAACCTATTCTGCACTGAGCCAACGCAGAGCTCGGCGAACCACTCCCTCTCCTGACGTAATATGACGCGATGTTGAAAAAAAAGCGCTTTTTCCAAGCGGCCAACGAAATGGCCACTTATCTACTAAATTTGTGCTCTTATGTCTTTTTAAAACATTTTAAATCGTGCACTACCTTTTCATATGGTATTTTCATACAAGGTTATATATTAATCTCGAAAAAATTAACCTGCAATATGCCCTTTAAATAAGGTTTTCAAGTCTTTTAAAGGGGTGGTAAACCACGATTTCACTATTCTAACTTAAGCTAGCGTGTAATGTTGCTGCTTTAGCATAAACAACATCTGCAAAGTTACAACGTTCAAAGTTTAAAGCAAAGGGAGATATTTGCTTTTAAAGAAATCCATTTCTAAGAACTACAGCAAACGGCCAGTAGGCGACTACACACATTCCTCCAGGGTTGGTGACATCACCAGGCTCAATATTTACATAAACCCCTCCTCCGAGAATATTAAATAGGGGGGGCGGGGGCGCCATTTTGTGCGCTGTTGTGGTATAGTTAGGCTGGAGTGTTGTTGCCGCGATGCCGAGGAAACGCTGTTATATTCATCCGGATTGCAGGTCTGGGGTACTTGCTTTGTTCAGCCTTCATAGGGACAGGGGTGCATTGCAGAGCGTTTAACATACAACATGTTATATGCACGTGTGTATGAGACAGAAGGGAACAGGCACGTGCGGGGCTCCCGCAGCACATCTCACGGAGGGAAACTTTCACAATGTTCGCGAGTTCAACACCGGATTTGCACAACGTCAGCTGCATAAGACAAACACTGCCAGTGTGTGAATGCACGACGCGCGCGGGGCTCCCTCCCGCAGCAGTTTTTCACGGAGGAAAACTTTCACAATGTTCGCGAGTTCAACACCGGATTTGCACAACGTCAGCTGCATAAGACAAACACTGCCAGTGTGTGAATGCACGACGCGCGCGGGGCTCCCTCCCGCAGCAGTTTTTCACGGAGGAAAACTTTCACAATGTTCGCGAGTTCAATACAGGATATGCACAACGGCTTGACCTGAAAGCTGGATTTACAAACAGAAGCTGTTTACGGGCCACAACCTGTAAGTCTGATTTATTTTTCATCGATGTGTTTTCCTGTAATAGGTTGTAGCAAGGAAGTAAACAGATGACAACACTGTTCTGCAAACCAGTCTGTTAAATGCTTATTCATACTTAACGTTATCCGACGAACACCTATCGTTACAAACACTAACGTTAAAATCTCAACAGCGAACTTGGCATTAGTGTAAATTATTCTTTGATTAGAGCTTTTATGTATTATTTATCTACAGGCATGCTGAACATGGTTCTGTGTGTGATTTGGCTACTATAGTAAAGCCAGTGTTTAGTGTTTTGGGTTAATAGTTCTTGCGACAGATATTTGGCTATAATCGTTCTAAAAATACAAAAGTAACAGTGCCATTCAGTAGCGATCACTATAGATCCGCAGTCTTTACTCTTGAGGACTGAACAGGTTCTGCTCGATCATCTTCACTAAAATGTTCTGGGTCTGATTCGGGCTCAGATTGCTGTGGTTTTATTGACGCCATCGTTTCTAATACTGACCAAAGCACAGTCTACCGGTAAGGTAAGGGGCGTGGCGTTTCCGACAAACGTACACTGCGGTTAGCGAATCACAACACACTGGGCCAGCTAACCAATCTGAGCCCATCGCGTATTTTTGAGGGACTGGCTTCATACAACCCGGAAAGCATCAGACCGTTTTACAAGGAGGGACAGAGCAGTGTAGAATAAATGTCAAATATATGAAAAATAATGATTTTTTTTTAAAAACGAAGCATTAACACATGTTACAGTGCACCCCACAAACACAATCAAGCCTTCAAAACAATGTGTTTTACCACCCCTTTAAGTAAAATAAAGAAAGAGTATTGCAATAAAAAAAATAGTATTTTTTCCTCCTTAAGCTCATGCTGTTCGGCTAAGAATAGAATAGCAAAAATCTGATGCGACTAGCCATCAGAACCGAACCGAACCGAAAACCGAAAAAAAAACCGAGGTATGTATTGAACTGTGGACTTACTGTATTGTTGCATCCCTACTTTGTTCCTACATGAACTGCCTACCTCTTTGCACTTCAATAAAAAAAAAGACTTTGTGGTATTTGGCATATTTGTTTTTGCAGTAGTTTTTGGGGGGTTATTTTTCCTGTAAAGATATCGATATATATATCGTATATCGAGATATAGCAAAATATATCGAGATATATTTTTTGCTCCATATCGCCCAGCCCTAATATACGATATATATCTCGATATCTTTACAGGAAAAATAACCCCCCAAAAACTACTGCAAAAACAAATATGCCAAATACCACAAAACCTTTTTTTTATTGAAGTGCAAAGAGGTAGGCAGTTCATGTAGGAACAAAGTAGGGATGAAACAATACAGTAAGTCCACAGTTCAATACATACCTCGGTTTTTTTTACCACGGTTTTCGGTTCGGTTCGGTTCTGATGGCTAGTCGCATCAAATTTTTGCTATTCTATTCTTAGCCGAACAGCAAGAGCTTAAGGAGGAAAAAATACAATTTTTTTATTGCAATACTCTTTCTTTATTTTACTTAAAAGACTTGAAAAACCTTACCACAGCCGTCAGTGTTGTTGCTTGATAGAGATGAGGGCTTTGAAAAAGCATGATATTTTCCGTTTTGACATCCGTTTCTGACGCGTATTTTGGCGCTCCGACTCAGCGAGGTTTTTTCCTCTGTAACTTTGCTGCGCGTCGTCTCATTTTATTACGTCAACACTCAACAAGACTGGTCGCCAATGGCGATCTCAGCAAAAATATCACTGTGTCCTCATGATGAAAATATGAGCAATGAATGTTCCTGCAAAGAATGCTTTTCTTACTTTGTATTTTTGTCAAGTCGCTGATAATTTAATTTGTTTTAAAGGGTTAGTTCACCCAAAAATGAAAATTCTGTCATTAATTACTTACCCTCATGTCGTTCGACACCCATTAGACCTCCGTTCATCTTCGGAACAGAAATTAAGATATTTTAGTTGAAATCTGATGGCTCTGAAAGTCCTCCATTGGCTCAATGGCACTGTTCACTCTTAAGACCCTTAAAAGGTACTAAAGACGTCGTTACAAAGTCCATCTCACTACAGTGGTTCTAAAATAACTTTATGAATCGGCGACAATAGTTTTTGTGCGCAAAAAAAACCCTAAATAACGACTTACATAGTGATGACGATTTCAAAACAAAGCATCATGAAGCTTCGAAGCGTTATGAATCACTGAGTCGATTCAGCGGTTTGAATCGCCAAATTTCAGCAGTTTGGCAGTTTGACACGCGATCCGAATCATCATTCGGCTCAGTGATTCATAACGCTTCGAAGCTTCATGATGCTTTGTTTTGAAATCGTCATCACTATGTAAGTCGTTATTTAGGGTTTTTTGCGCACAAAAACTATTGTCGCCGATTCATAAAGTTATTTTAGAACCACTGCAGTGAGATGGACTTTGTAACGAAGTCTTTAGTGCCTTTTAAGGGTCTTGAGAGTGAACGGTGCCATTGAGCCAATGGAGGACTTTCAGAGCCATCAGATTTCAACTAAAATATCTTAATTTCTGTTCCGAAGATGAACGGAGGTCTGACGGGTGTCGAACGACATGAGGGTAAGTAATTAATGACAGAATTTTCATTTTTGGGTGAACTAACCCTTTAAGTAAACTTCGCTTACTTTAGATTTAGATTAAATGTATAACTTTTTGATATTTATACTTGAAATACGACCAAAAAGAATTTGTGCAGTTTGAATGAATGAATTAAGTATTTAAACACTGCTGGTGCTTTAAAAAGGGGGAGGAGAACGAAAGAAACTCTGGGTTTACCAAAGAAAACCTGCTCCAGACCAGGTTAGGTTCACAGAATAAATTACCCTGGTAACTGACTCCGAGTATAAGTTACCTCTCTTTCAGAAACGGGCTTGACTTACCCTGCTTTCTCGGGTTTGACATACCTCCCATTCTGAAACAGAAAACCCAGAGTTTCCCTTATTTCAGGGTTAACCTACTCAGAGTTTTCACTTAACCTCCTTTCTGAAACGGGCCCCAGGAGACTAACAAAGAAGAGAATAAATTGTTGAATAAAACTTTTGTTTTGTTTTTTGCTCACAAAAAGTATTCTCGTCGTTTCATAACATTAATGTTGAACCACCGTATTCACTATTTGAACAATGTCTTTCACTGATTCTTGAGATATGGGACAAAAAGGGACCAAGGGACCAAATATGTCCCAAACACAAAAGCCTTCTTTATGTTAAAAAGTAAGAATCTCAACACAATAAAAAACACTTAAAAAGTTACATCTAAGGGAAATCTGTATACTCGGGACATTTATTGCCTATTCTTTAAAAAAAAAAAAAAATTGGTATTATTTTAAAAGCACACTCTATACTTCTACACTCATAACACATGTCATTTAACCTATCCTCAGCATGAGGTCACAATGTAAAATGGCCAAACAAAGTGTTTAAAAATGCATCAAATTAAAAAAATACAGTTACATTAAAAGGCAGAAATCTTTAAGATATCAAACAATACAACAAGACAAATTTAATTATATTTTCCATTAAAAAATAGCTATAAAAGTTGTGTCCTCACTTTGCGTCAACTGCATTAGCAGTTTTAACTCTGAGGAGCATTTGCTATTTCCTGCTCATTGTGGATCTCACAGTAGGACAATTTGTCCTTTAAGTTATAGATTTTTTAATATTTTAAACAAACAATATTGAAGTCTCTGCGGTCACAGCCTTAACATGTCAACTCCGTCATCGCAGTGTAATAGTTTCTGTAAATAGTTGTGGGATAAATCTTGCCATTTTTATATGTTTATTAAGGCAGCCACAACTGAGGGAAAAAACTAAATTTCTCCACTGTACAACACGTGATTAAGGTGAAAAAAACAAACATTTGTCAACTCCGTCAGAAGTCAACTCCGTCAGGTTTTATGTCTGATAGCTGACAAATGACCTCAAAAAGTCTGTATAATGTGATTTAATAAGTTTTTTTGCATATGGGGAATTCTTCTAAATGCTGTTTCATGATTCTATTTACATATACTGTAAATTTGCCCTCAGCTCAACCTTTGTCAACACCGTCAGTATTTGTCAACTGCATCAGTATTTTACACTGTCAGATGAAGGTTTTTGTTAATTTTTAAAGAAATGTCTTATTTTTTTTTCAATTTATTGTGTAACAATGTTAAAACATTAATGGAACTACATGATATTGTGTCTTAATTACCAAAGAACATTGGTGATATATGTTTAATTTTGAAAGGAAGGAGGATAATTAAGGAATTTAGAAACTGGGTTGTTCATAATAGTGTGAAAACAAATAAAAAATAAACAGATAATGTATTTTACGATTTAGATCCTTTACTGAATACCAGTATTAAATAACTGAAGATTTTACATTATTTTTGGATAGATTAAATTAAATTAGCATGCTTTTTAGTGTGTCCGACAGAGTTGACACAAATTAAGTTATGGAGTGAATAAATATAATTTTTTTTAGAAAAAAATATTTAGAAAAAAAACCTGTTCCCTTACAGGTGCATTATCTGAGACCAATTTTTAATGTAGTGTTAGTTTTTATTTTTTAACATCTAAAACATGTTTTGTCCCTTATCTAAAGAATCGGTGCTTTACTATATGGGCCTTGAAAGTGGTGATTATGTTGCAGTCTATGGGAGGTCAGAAAGCTATATAAAAAAATATCTTAATTTGAAGGTCTTACAGGTTTGGAACGATATGAGCAGTGTTGGGCATGTTACTTTAAAAAAGTAATTAGTTATAGTTACTAGTTACTTCTTACAAATAGTAACTGAGTTAGTAACTGAGTTACATCATTATAAAAGTAACTAATTACCAGGGAAAGTAATTACTGTGTTACTATTTTTTTTTTTTCAAATGTTCAAATATGTCAAATAACTTGGATGCCCCCAATATTAGATATGTTAAATGAATGAATTGGACACTAAATAGAATAAATTATTATTATAAAACATTGTACATTAATGTACACTATTGTAATGTTGCTGTGGGACAATGTGAGAGACACCTATCAAATTCAATGCATTATTGTAAATATTATCAGCAGGCCTACTATAGTGTAAATATTGTGTAAATACAGTATTATCAGTACTATATGTGCAAAAGGCTCAAGTGATGTGAATCGGTACAGAGCATGTACAGCGAGTGTTCGTTCAGACCACGCCCCCTTTCAGGCATGTTGCGACATGTCCTGGCTTGCAGAGAACGGCCGTCAGTTTAGTTTCACTTTATAAGTTAAGCTTCAGGTTGTGTTTGTGTGCGTCAGTGACCACAAGTAAGTTATAACTATATCACATATATAGATAAGTTAATATAAGTAATTTATGGTTGAGTTTACAGTCAGTGACAGCCTTTATCTCTGTTGTACTGTATGTGTAGCTTGTATGTTATTCTTATTGTAGTTTACATTTCAGGACATGTTTAGTACTGTTTATTTAAGTAGCTAAGGAGAGTTATTAGCCTCAATTGTGCTTATGATAGTTAATATCTATGTTTATTCCTTTCCTTTAGAACCATACTTACACTGTAAAGCACCAAAGAGAATAGTGCCTGTGCATCTGTATTTCAAATGATATATATTAAACCCTTCAATGAATATCCCTGCCTTCCGTGTCCTGACTAGACACCCCATATTGGTGACTAATTTTCATAACCAGTAGAGCCCCATTACAATTTATGGTCCTTCGAGCCGGATGGAGTCAATGATATGGCAACCAGAAAGGAAGGAATCAGCCTACCTGTTTCACCTGTGCGCCCCAAACGCTCAGTGCAACGCCCAAGATATCTGGAGGATTTTTTAGTTGAATATACAGATCAGAATAGCTTAGCGCAGATGCACAGGCACGAAGAGGAGAGGGCGCTACTCAGTCCTGCTAAAAGCATATCCTCAATGCCACCAATGCAGACTGCAAATGAAGCCATTGTTCATCAGGCTTTGGAGACAGCGCGGCAACAGAGTGAAACGGCCAAGAAACAAACAGAGCTTCTGGAGCTTTTCCTGCAGCACCATTCCCCTCAGACCTCAGCTCAGTGGTCAAGGAGGTCATCACGGCATCAGACCCCTGTACGCCAACTCTATACAGACAGAGGAGGTGAACCACAGCCTTTCCCAGTCCTTACTCCTCCTCACCACCACAGAACTGAGGATCACCCAAGGGTAGCTGCAGAGTTAACCCACCAGCTAGAACAAATGGCACTTCCTCCACCTCTCAGCCGAGTCATTCAACCCCCTCCGCACACGCTCGATCCACGCTATGATGTTCAAGCTATCAAGCAAGATACTGAACATGAACCACCCAAAGGGCCATCCCAGGGCCTACAGCAGTCAGCAGGTGCCGCATCATATGGCTCACTCTCATCCTATCCCATATCAGGTAATTGTAAGCCCAACGCAGCCACACTCGGCAGCCAACATGAGAAAGTTAGGGAATCTCAGTTGGGAAATACACATCTGGTGCCACCTGAGCCTCAAATCTATCTTCCACATGTTGCCCCTCCCAGATCGCTACATGTAAATCCAGCTCTCGATCAGATTATGCCTTCACCTGTGCACCAGTCAATACATCAGCCTCCTTATGTACCCCAACCCTTCTACCAAGGGAACCCAGCCATGTTGGCCCATTATCCCTCCTACGGGTATCAGCATGCACCCCCCAATATAGAAGGCCCAACATTTCCTGACTTCAACAAGGAAGATAGAGCTCAATATGTGGAGCTACGCCTTTCTCTTAGCACACTCCTTCATCCTTCTCAGTCCGAGCATTACAAGTATGCCATCTTGCTGAAGCATGTCAAGGTGCCACCTGCACATCGCCTTGTGCTAGCTCATGCAGAATCTAATATGCCCTACTCTGAAGCTCTGAAATCACTGGATGAACGCTATGGACGACCATATCAGTTTGTGCTGAAGGAGATAGAGGACATGGAACGCCTACCCCCCATCCGTGATGATAGAGCTCTTGATGAGTTCTCCATCAGAGTGCAGTCGCTTGTTGGGATGCTGAAAGCTCTCAGAGGCGAAGGCCATGAGGAACTCCACTGCGGATCCAACGTGAAGTGCCTTCTAAGCAGGCTCCCCAAACACCAGCAAGACAGATTTCATCGTCAACAGTACAGGAAGGACCCGGATAAACTGAAGCTAACGCTAACTGACTTTTCAGAGTGGCTGAAGGCAGAGGTCAGATGCCTGGACATTGAGCCTTCACTTCAAGCTCACAGTGAGAAGGATAAGAGAGAATTCAAGCAGCAGAAATCCAGGTTTAAGATTACTACTGTTATGCATGGGACAGGTAGTTCCAGTAACCATCCATTCGACACACCCTCCCAAGCAGCTCATTCTAACCGAATCCAAGGGAAGGGTAAGATATACTGCCTTTACTGCGAGGCAGAACACTACCTCAGCCAATGTGAGAGTTTCGCTAAGCTTACTAAAGCAGAGATGGTGGACTGGATTAAAGTCAAGAGAAGGTGCTGGAGATGCGGACGATCTCACCTAGCCTCTGCCTGTGACCTCAAGAAGCTGTGTCACCTTTGTAAGTCGAAACACCTTTCAATTCTTCACGAGGTCAACCAGAGGAGTGAGAACGAGCCCACCATCGCATCGACAGCAGAGACTCACTACCTGGATCAGCCTAATAGAGATAGCCATGTGCTGTTAAAGATTGTAAGAGTCAATTTGCAATACCAGGATAAAGTGCTCGACACGTATGCAGTGCTGGACGATGGCTCTGAGAGAACCATCCTGCTTTCGTCTGCAGCACGCCGCCTGGGAGTACAGGGTCAAGCAGAAGACCTCACACTCCATACTATCCGACAAGACATCAAGATACTGTCAGGCTCACGTGTGTCCTTTACGATCACTCCAGCTTCCCAACCAACAAAGAGGTTCTCCATTCAAGGCGCATTCACAGGTGAACACCTAGGCCTCTCACAGTACAGCTACCCAGTTACCCAGCTCCAGAGAAGATATCGACATCTACGAGGTCTGGCAATCCCAGCTATCGATGGAGCTCAACCAACCCTCCTGATTGGATCGGAATACTGATCTGATCGTTCCGATTGAGCCAGTGCATCTCGGTCCCCCTGGTGGTCCTGCAGCAGTCAAGACTAAGCTCGGATGGACACTTCAGGGTCCAGCAAAATACCTACAGCAACAGCTTCCCTCCACACGGTGCTTGTTCACCACAGTTTCCTCCCCTTCTGTTGAGCTGTTCAGTCAAGTTGAACGGTTGTGGCAGTTAGATACACTGCCTTTCAAAAGTGAGAGATTGGTGACTAGATCCAGACAGGACAAGTACTCAGTGGACCTTTTAGAGTCTGAGACCATCCGTGTAGAGGTAAACGGAGTGCATCGGTACGCTACACCCCTTCTACGAGTCCCAAACATGCCCAAGCTGCAAGTTTCAAAGGAAGTTGTGATGAAGAACCTGCGAAACACAGAGAAGAGGTTAGTACAAGACCCACTGCGTGCATCTACCTACCAAGAGGAGATCAAGAAACTGGAGATTGCTGGGTATGTCACCAAGATTGACTCCTGCGAGGCGGACTCATCAGAGGAGTCGTGGTTTCTGCCCCACCACATGGTCAGACACAATGGGAAGGAACGGATTGTTTGTCAACTGCAGCTTCCAGCTTGGCAGACAAAGTCTGAATGATTACCTACTTCCTGGTCCAGCCTTAGGTCCCTCACTCCTTGGAGTCCTCCTGCGCTTCAGAGAGCATTGAGTCGCAGTAAGTGGAGACATTAAAGGGATGTTTCACCAGGTCCGCTTGCTGGATAGACACAAGCCCTTGTTGAGGTTCCTTTGGAGAGATCTAAAGACGGACGAACAACCATCAGTTTACCAGTGGGAGGTCCTGCCATTCAGGACGACGTGCAGTCCTTGCTGTGCGATCTTTGCGCTTCAGAAACACGTCAATGAGACGAGTCAACCAGGGGAAAATGTCCACCACAGTGTAGAACAGTGTTTCTATGTCGATAATTGCCTGCAGAGTCTACCCACCGTAGTAGAAGCCAGGAACCTTGTGACAAGACTTAGAACCCTTCTAGCTGCAGGTGGCTTCGATATTCGTCAGTGGGCCAGTAACCAGCCAGAGGTGATTCGCAACCTTCCTAAGGAGGCCAAGTCTGACAGCAGCGAAAGATGGGTTTCTCAGACGCATGGTGAAGCTCAAGAGATGACTCTAGGACTCAGTTGGCACTTCATGCAGGACACACTCCATTACAGGCATCGCCCGGTTGCCCCAAGCAAGACGACCATGCGAAATATCTATAAGATATTAGCGAGCCAGTATGATCCCCTAGGTCATATCCTGCCCTTCACCACAAGGGCCAAAGTTTTGGTCCAGAGACTGTGGACCAAAGACCGCGACTGGGATGACCCAAAGTTACCGGTCGACCTCCTGCAAGCTTGGACTACATGGGAAGAAGAGCTCCCTCAGCTCCCGATGGTCAGTCTTTCCCGGAGTTACTTCCCACTGGCCGTGGATGTAAGTGCCATCACCCTCGAGCTTCACGTCTTTTGTGATGCATCAGAGTCTGCTTATGGGTCAGTTGCTTACCTACGAGGTGAGGATCCTCATGGCCAAGTCCAAGTAGCCTTTATGCTGGCACGCTCAAGAGTGGCACCGAAGAAACAACAGTCAATACCACGCCTTGAGCTCTGTGCTGCCCTTACCGGAGCTCAGCTTGCCCAGATGATCCAGAGAGAGCTCACCCTTCAGTTGAGAGACACAGTGTTGTGGTCTGACTCCACCACAGTACTTACCTGGATACAGTCAGAGTCCTGCAGATACAAGGTGTTTGTAGGGACTCGTGTATCTGAGATTCAGGAGCTGACGGATCACCGGTCATGGAGGTATGTGGACACAGAATAACCCTGCCGACGCTATCACCAGAGGGATGACACTCTCCAACCTAGCCAAGCCAAACCAATTCAGCCAAGGTCCTACCTTCCTTCAGGCTACCACGTGAGAGTTGGCCAGCCACAGCTTCTTTCGTGGAGGTCCAAGATGAGACAGAAATGAAGAGGTCTGCGTTCTGTGGCATTATGTCAGTCATTACTGCTTCAGAGATCCCAGCCGCTGAAGACCACTCTACCTTTGAAGATCTCCTTGAGGCAACGAGTAGGTCACTGCATGGGGCTGCCTCCCAGTCAAGCGCCATCAGTGCATATGACTATGCAGAAGCAGAACTCCGAATCCTTCAGAGAGCACAGTATGATAGCTTTCCAGACGAAGTCAAGTGCTTAAAAACAGGGAAAGCACTTCCATCCAGCAGTCGGCTCTTGTCACTTGCTCCAGAGTACGACGTCTCTAGGGGCCTTATACGAGTAGGTGGTAGGTTGCGCCGTTCTACCAGCCTGGAAGAAGATGTTGTACACCCAATTGTGCTAGAACCTAAGCACCATATTACCAAACTTATCATACGACAGTATGACAACAAGTTACTCCATTCTGGATCTGAGAGGGTCTTTGCAGAGCTCCGACGCAAGTTTTGGATCCTCCAAGGCCGCGAAGCTGTGCGTCGTCATCAGAGATCCTGCCCGGAGTGCCAGAAATGGAGAGCAAAGCCTGTTATTCCCAAGATGGCATATCTGCCCCCTTGTCGTCTCCGCCTCCTGAAGCCTCCATTTTATTCAACAGGAGTAGATTGCTTTGGCCCGTTCCAGGTCAAGCGAGGTCGGAGTACCGAAAATAGATGGGGAATAGTTTTTAAGTGTATGACCACCAGGTGCATTCACTTGGATGTGCTGCCCAACATGGATACCGACTCGTTCCTTATGTCACTCAGAAGGTTCATAGCTAGACGGGGAACTCCCTTCGAGCTTCTCTCTGACTGTGGGACCAACTTCCGTGGAGGGGAGCGTGAGATCAAAGCAAGTTTTGAGGTCATGTGCAAAGAGCTGCAGACCAAGTTGTCTAAGCACCAGATCCGTTTCCAGTTCAACCCACCAAATGCACCTCACTTTGGTGGAGCCTGGGAGCGGGAAGTCAGATCCATTAAGGCTGCACTCTACGTTACTCTTGGAGCACAGACAGTGACCGAAGAAGTCTTGCAGACAGTTCTGATTGAGGTAGAGGGAATCCTCAACTCCAATCCACTGGGCTATGTGTCGACAGATGTAGCCGATGTGGATCCCGTAACCCCTAACTACCTCCTCATGGGGCGGCCCGACTCTTCACTTCCTCAAGTGGTGTACCTCTGAGATTCTCAGTCGGAGAAGATGGCGGCACAGTCAGGTGTTAGCTGACCAGTTTTGGACCCATTTCATATGGAACTACTTACCTTTCTTGCAGTCAAGGCAGAAATGGGTAAAGGATACAAGGAACCTCACTGTAGGTACAGTGGTGATGGTAATTGACCAAAGGTTACCTCGTGCGTTGTGGCCCGTGGGACGGGTCACCAAGACCATTAGGAGTGTTGATGGTAAAGTAAGGACTGCTGAGGTGCAGGTGGACAAGAGGACCTACACCAGACCAGTGGCCAAGCTCATTGAGCTGCCGGCCATCCCGGATGATGCCTCGAAAACAGTTCCTGTGGATAGTTGAGCCTTTCTAGAAGATAATTCACATCGTGAATTATGGGGCGGCTGTGCAAAAGGCTCAAGTGATGTGAATCGGTACGGAGCATGTACAGCGAGTGTTCGTTCAGACCACGCCCCCTTTCAGACATGTTGCGACATGTCCTGGCTTGCAGAGAACGGCCGTCAGTTTAGTTTCACTTTATAAGTTAAGCTTCAGGTTGTGTTCGTGTGCGTCAGTGACCACAAGTAAGTTATAACTATATCACATATAAAGATAAGTTAATATAAGTAATTTATGGTTGAGTTTACAGTCAGTGACAGCCTTTATCTCTTTGTTTTACTGTATGTGTAGCTTGTATTTTATTCTTATTGTAGTTTACATTTCAGGACATGTTTAGTACTGTTTATTTAAGTAGCTAAGGAGAGTTATTAGCCTCAATTGTGCTTATGATAGTTAATATCTATGTTTATTCCTTTCCTTTAGAACCATACTTACACTGTAAAGCACCAAAGAGAATAGTGCCTGTGCATCTGTATTTCAAATGATATATATTAAACCCTTCAATGAATATCCCTGCCTTCCGTGTCCTGACTAGACACCCCATATTGGTGACTAATTTTCATAACCAGTAGAGCCCCATTACACTATACTTTCCTTTGGTAGTGGAGCTCACGTTATCACCTGGGTTTTTAGCCACTAATTTTGTGGCATATGATGATGTGAGGCGCTTCAGAATCACTTGCCACCGGTGTGGAGAGACTCGTTCTTCCTGGGCATAAGTTGCACGTTACTTAAATATTCTTACCTTTCACCTCAACGAGGGAAAAGTAGCGCTTATACTTCCAGTTTGCGAAAGCTACCTTTGAAGTCGTTGGACCATCGCTGAATGTGCATATGCGTGTGCGTCATAGGTGTGTGTGTGTGTGTGTGTGTGTGTGTGTGTGTGTGAACCATAGACCGTGAAAAAAATAGGTGTGAACTCAACCTATCAACTTGAACCGTGTCTCCCACCCACCAATCATCATCAGTTATGTGTACCACCGCACCCACCCCCAACACGCATGGCTGGTGCGCGCACACACACACACACACACACACACACACACACGTTGCAGGTCCGACTGACAGAGAGCCTGTTCGGATGAAAAGCGCTTCAGTGAGCTCAATTATACTGTAGTAACGCGACTAACGCCGCATTTTTTTCCTCAGTAACGCTAACGGCGTTGTATTCGTTTGATTACTCGTTACTGAAAAAAATTATTCCGTTAGTAACGCCGTTTATCTGTACGCAGTTATTCCCATTACTGGATATGAGGGTAAGTAATTATAACAATTTTAATTTCTGGATGAACTAACCCTTCAAGGAAGCATCAGATAATTTAAAGGGGAGGCTCACGCCTCAATAAGTAACAAACCAACAAGTTATTAATGAACTTTATAAAATATGTTGAAAAGTATCTTATAGGGAAACGATTACCGGTTTCACGGTAAACCACGATATAATTTAGTGACAGTTAGTAATATCGTATAAAATTTAATTATCATTAAAAGCGCGTGTGATTATCACGATTGTGAAAACTCGCGGTAAATCTTGTCCAGTCAGCGTCAGTCTGTTGCGCGCACCGCTGTTTTTGAATGAGAAGAAATGGAAGAAGGCAGTGACAGCACTCGGGAGATTGTTCAGACTTCTAAAAGGACCAAATCTGAGGTGTGGTCATATTTTGGCTTTTACAAAAGTCCTGAGGGAAACTTAATCGAAGATGGTCACCCTGTCTGCAGAACAAGCCAGAAGAAAGTCGCTGTAATGGGGAAACACTTCAAAACTACGAACGCAAGGCAAGTGGACTTTGACCTCAATACCAAAACTACCTCTGGGAAATATTAACGTGAAGCGAACGAACAAGTTCAGACAAGACTAGGGTGACATTTAAGGTATAATCAGGGCTTGACATTAACAACCACCATTTGCGGGTGTAACGTTATTTCGGCTGCACACGATTGCCACTCTGGCTGTTAAACTTATAGTCTTCTCAAAAGCCATCTGTTATAATCGCGTTGCGCATTATAACCACTTACACGGGTTTCTATTGAGTTTATGAAAGCGATGTCGTCTAATAATCAGAGGCGTTCAGATTAGCGGAGTTATGTTCAGAGCGCGCGCCACTCTCACTCACTGAAAAAGGCACTCAAATCAGGGATAAACGTGCGGTGTATGCAGGAGATTCATTCATCATACCGTGGTTGACTTTTTGTTCTATTTCAGCAGCGAAAATAGTTTCAAACGAACACAGCAGAACCACAGCGCATCTGACTGGCATAAAGTTGGCGAATTTAGGGACCGTTTCTAAAGTTACATACAACATTGGTAACGTTATACACGTTTCTGACTTCGATAGCATTTGAAGAGAATGACAGCCATAAAACTGACTGTAAAGTGATCATTTAGGTGTCAGGTATGATGCACACATTTTGATATTTAATAAAATAAACTGTCAAATCATATGGAAATATGGATGTGCATTATTTCACTAGGATACTGTTTGGACTCTTACACAAAATATGCTAGATTAAAATGCATCATTGCTGAACACTGATGAGAATATTGCTTGAATATATTTACAGAGATAATATTAGAGATTATATTTACAACAAATTATTATTATTTATGCCTTATGCGTTGCTATTGACGACAGCCATTATAAGGAAGGAAATCCCACAGAATAGAATCTTGCTTAAAAAAGTGCTTAGAGCTGCTTTAGTTATTTGTTGATTTTCAAATATAAAACTTGTTTAAATGTTTTAAGTGTGTGCATCTGTTCTTTTTGAACACTTTCATCTCATTTGAACAAAACCGTGATAATATTGATAACCGTGATAATTTGGGTCACTATAATCGAGATGTTAAATTTCCAAACCGTTTCATCCCTAGTATCTTACTTTCGATAGGCAGGCTGAAGCACATACTCATTACATAAATAGGCTATTTAAAATATATTGTAGTAGATGTAGGGGAGCACGGGGCACAACCTAACGCAGGGTTATTTGTAACACACGTGGTTTAAAACTTTCCACACATGCCAGCATGACGAAACTTAGTGTATTTACTAGTTGTCATATCAACAGTATATAGAGAACAAATTGCGTCAAAATTCTAAAGTCTTTGGAAGATATCACTGAACATTTATTTAACCATAGCAAAAGTAAATTTCTTACTTAAGTACATTTTTCTTCTATATTTTGTGTGTTTATTTTAAAGGAGACAAATCTGATATTATTTTAATCTTATATATGTTATTTAACAGTTGAGATAGTTATTTAATGCTGATCTAACCAGCAGAAGACACGAGCCACTGTTTAAATCGAAGTTGTGCTGGTGGGGTGCACTGCGTAACAATGAGCCCCCATTAGAACTATTCTATTCTATAATTTTATGAACTCTATTGAGAAACCATGAGAAAAAAGGTGAATAAAGACGGAGAGTCAATGTTCAAAAATGATTCATTATTATTATGTTTTAACTATGCTGTTTAGCTGTGTGCTTGTTGTAAAACTCAAAAATGTGTGTATTTTTAATTATTCAAAAATGGCATTATTTTATTTGAAAAAGTTGATGATTGTATTTTAGTGACAAAACATTTTAGTTTGTCTTGGATTTTTTTTATTTTATTTATATCAGGTATACATTTTAAGCTGTCATATGTTAATGTTAAATCGTGCCCCTCACATGTTTACCCCACCTATGGGGCATGTTGTCACATTTCACTTCCATTCTTTCGGGGTAAATCAAGAAAAAAAAGTATATACTGTATTAATGAAACAAAACAAATAATTGTACTACTAGACATGTTTGAAATTAATGTGGGGAAAAATAAATACTCTGAACCCCGAGTGGATTTACACACAATGAGAAAGTCAAAGAGCATTAGGTTGCGCCCCGCTCTCCCCTACACATGGTTATAAATGAGGTACAAATACTCTAAACCCACTAAAAGCTGATGTTCTTACACAGAGTACACATAAAATATACTTTAAGAAAGAGTAAAATACAGTAAGTATGTTTTCTGTAAATATTTAATTTCACTTAAAGTGCTTGTATTTTAGCATATTTCTTAAAAGCTTAACTTATTACCAGTGTACTTCTAGTTAACTTTTTAGAAATATATTACAATGCAATACAATATATTTTAATGCACTTCAAATAAGCACACATTGGGAGTTAACTATAGACAAACATAAATTTAATTTTAATGTAATTTCAATGCAGAAGCAACATTACAGTAATGTTGATTGTTTTTATTTTATTTATATTTATTTTTATTTAAATATTTTTTTCAATATAAACATACTATTGAACCATCATCACTTTGTAATGTTAATTCATTGCAGTTAGTGTTGTTTCAAATGTTGATTACTATCTGGTCAAAGTTTTATTTGAAGCACTTAGTAGCAAGTAAATTAAATATCCACAAGTGTGTATTCCACTCTTTTTTCTCTGATACATCTTTTAAATAAATAGTGCTTATTACTTTTGCACAGACATCAATTCTAATTGTAATCTTTTTGCACATTTGTGAGTCAACCTTTGTAATCTGTTATTGTTGTATAAAAGACACAAGAAAACAAAATAAATTACATTTTACCTGTCAGTTAGACATTTCTTCCTGTCGAAGTGGGCAGTTTTGGGCCAAAATAATTTTTGTGTTTTTTTATGGGGAATGTCATGGACATGATATTGTGACTGTTGCAGCTGTGTGTCTGTAGGGGGCAGTGATGGATCTGGTCTCAGATTTGCTCCTGAATCCACACAAAAGAGGTGTTTATTGGCAAACTAGTGGGATGGAGGGGGTGGAGGAGAGCTTCAGTGAAAAGTGAAAGGCATACAAACATATAATATATTATATATTAGCAGCATTTCTGCCATGTTTGTGTTGATAATTTGCTAATGTGACAATAACTCAGAAAATTAACAGTGGAAATAAATGGCATTCATGTGTCATCAGTTTAGTGTAGGCCTATATACTTTATGCTTTACCTGCAGTATTCGAGAAATATATTTTCTTCAGTTGAAGTGATCATTTTGTCTTAATGACATAATTTTTCCATAATTGGCAGAACACAAAATGTTCTTGTTGATTTATGGCGCCATCGTGTGGTTAGTAAAAGCACCCAGTCCATCGCAGGGACTCTCACAGAAACATATACAGGCAATTTGAATGCCTCAATTTACCTAACCTACAATTGTTACTCTCCAATTCAACTATCCTGCATGTCTTTGGATTGTGAGGGAAATCGGAGAACCCAGAGGAAACCCATGCTGACACAGGGAAGAACATGCAAACTCCACACGGAGAGACCTTCAGCTGAGCCGGTTAGTTCACCCAAAAATGAAAATAATGAAATGTATTACTCACCCTCATGCTGTTCCACACCCGCCAGACCTCCGTTCATCCTCGGAACACTAATTAAGATATTTTTGTTGAAATCCGAAGGCTCAGTGAGGCCTACATATAGGGGGCAAAGCAACACTCTCAAGATCCATTAATGTACTAAAAACATATTTAAATCAGTCCATGTGAGTACAGTGGTTCAATATTAATATTAAAAAGCCACGATAATATTTTTGGTGAGCCAAAAAAACCCCGAAATAACGACTTATGACAACCGATTTCAAAACACTGCTGCATGAAGCTTCAGAGCGAATGGAATCAGCAAGTCGATTCAGTGGTTCGGAGTGCCAAAGTCGCGTGATTTCAGCAGTTTGGCGGTTTGACACGGGATCCGAATTAGTAGTGGGAAGTTCGGATCATTTTACTGACTCGGATCTTTGAGTCTCGTTCAGCAAAATGAACTAATATTTTTTCGAATAATTTCATTCATTTCAGAAAAATATAATTAAAATTACATGTTAAATAGCCCAACCCATCTAGTACTTATGAAAATGTTGATTACATTTGTAAAACTAAATAAAAATAAACTATAGTGTACTGCAACCAAAGCCAAATGATAAGAAACTGAAACGTTTAATTAATTGATTAGTTGTTGGGTCAGGCTATTGCAGTCTAACTCTGTTAGTTCACCTCCTGATCCAAGACATTCTTTCTTTTGCAACTTCATATTTATCACGTTTGTTCTCCGCCTCTCGTGTCTTCGAACTCCTCGAGACGTTAGTTGTCGACTTGTCTGACTCTGATCTGGGGGTGGGCCGGGCCATGTGACACAGGTCCGGGAACAGAATGATTAGTTCATCTTTCGAGTCTCGAGTTCGGGTTTGAGTCATTCGTTCTTTTGCCACGTGACTTGTCACCGTATTGAACACTAGTTCACAACCTTTTTACTAACAAGCACGTAGTTATTTTTTTATTTTATTTTTATTTTTTATATATATAATTCTCAGTTAATATCAGACATAAACAAATATGGGAAATATATTGACTATTCAAGTCTAACATCACAAATTCAAGTCAATTAGACTATTACTCGTTTTGAATCAACTGTATTTTATTTTTCTCTATTGAGTTGTTATATAATTTTTTTTGTCCTTGTGTTATTAATGAATAAAAATCAGTTTAAAAACCTAAACCTTTGTAACATAGCTTATAGGCCTATAGTAGCACCTATACAAAAACATATTACACACACACACACACACACACATATATATATATATATATATATATATATATATATATATATATATATATATATATATATGGATATATAATGTATGTATGTGTGTGTGTGTTTGTGCTATATGATTCAAAATGAGTAATAGTGAAAGATTAAATATTTTGTGAATGCGGCCCCTGGTGCACAGGAAAAATGCTCTAGCAATTAACATTTTAGTGTAACAAATATTTGTTGATGCAGTTTTTATTCAGAAATATATTTATTTTATTAATTGATTAACAAATATTACACAATTACCAACCAGCAACAACCAGCTCCAAAAATTTGACTGTGTGTTACAGTTAAAGACTTTTAAATGCGCCCATAATCTTTGAGTATATGTTTGGAATTTAGACGCACACACACACATATACAGACATGAACTCACTACGCCATGGCGACATCAAGTACATGGCTCATTGCCATAATGCATTTAAACATCTTCAAAACATCATAATTCAGACTTTTAAAGCATCGTAAACAGACAGGCACACACACGGCTGGTGGGGGTAGTTTGATTCTTGACCCCATGGGCAGTAAACACTGGTTTTTGAAGTTGACCATCCCTTACCACTTGCCTCAGACGCTGATACATGTAGTGGCTGAACACACACACCACAGTCTTCAGAACAGACAAATTATATAGAGAGAAAGACAGATATGGGGGTGGGTGTTTGGAGCGTCTCTCTGCTTGTTTACTGCAGATTCTCTGTAATTGGTGCTAAATTTCTCAGATTTGTCATATTTATAATTAGACTAGGTGTTTGTGCTGGAACTGGTCCAAATGACTTCTTCAGCATCAAGAATCTTCATTAACCAGAAACACTCAAACAACATTAAAACAACTTGCATGTTAATAACTTGTCATGTTAAATGTAGTTTGTGTTTGGAAAAGGGCCTTGACCCTTCCAAACACAGAACACATTTAACATGAACTTACAATGAAACATACTTTTACAGCACTTATTAATCTTGGTTAATGTTAATTTATTTCAAATGTAGAAATGCATTACTGAAATCAAAAGTTGTACTAACATGAACTAAGAGTAACAAAGATTAATACATACTGTTTACGTATTACTAACAGTGAGCAATGGAACAAAGTTATTGCTCTTTGTTAGTTAATATTTGTTAATGCATTAACTAACGTTAATGGTACCTTATTGTAAAGTTTTACCAAAATAATTTAATACTTTACAAAATATAAATGAACCCAATTAAAATAAATTTTTTGCAAGATATTATATATTCTGAGAGTTAACAATTTCAAGCCAAAACTAATACGGCATATAACTAATACTTTGCATATGACTATGCCTTCAGAATGGTAACATGGTGCCGGTGGTTGATAATATTTTGCTGTTTAAATTTCCATATGCTTTGAGCTCAAGGTTGTTTAACTGAAGCATGCTTCATAGAAAAATAATTCAATGCTGATATTAATTGGTTCATATTCCAAATTATGGTTGAATTAAATTGTAACAAATGTATAGGAAATTCTAGACAATCAAAAATAAAAAGTTGATTGATTATCCAACAGTTATGAAGATAAATCTATTTTTAAAATAACATACAAAAATTACAATGTAAGGTCGAGTCTGTGAAGCCAATATGACCATGCATTAGGGATGGGCGATATGGACTAAAAAATGTATCCCGATATTTTCTAGTATTTATTACGATAACGATATCAATGACGATAAATGTAGTATCATTCCCCATGTTTTTGGATACAAGTCAGAGCTGCATGCATTCTTGAGAGACTCAGAAAAACAAACAATGATTTAGTAAAACATACCTGTCATCAAATAGGCTCCTATAATACATCATATATTATATATATATATATATATATTTTTTTTTTTTTTTTTTTATGTAAAATTCCACACCAGCCTTTTCAGAAATGGAAAAGTTGCAGATATAATTGTCTTCTGTAAATGTGCAGGTAATGTTTAAATAGTGCAACTGTGCTGAAAAACATCACACAATACAAACAATAATAATTAAAATCAATGACAAGTTTTAAACGTAAACCGATTCTGTATTTAATCATACACTCATGGTGTAAACAGTGGTAAAAATAGCAGAAACAGCAAAAGTATTTATCCCAAAAATGTCTTCAGATTACAAAAAAGTTGAAAATAATGATTTAATGATAGAACTTCAGTATTTTGAGTTAATAATAACACAAATTCTTCTACTAATAAAAATAAACTGGACTAAGGAATAATGAGGAAAGGAAAGTTCTGATGAGGACAGTGGTGATGGTATAAAACATCTGCTCAAACTGAACCCTTCCAAGCTCCAAAAGGTAACGAAATATGTTTTATTTTATTCCTCTGTAATTGTTGCTCTAATATCAGTAGTTTTATATTATCGCGACAGGTATAGATCTATCCATGTTAGATATAGATCCGGGTCGCAAAAGACCCGAAAGAATGTTTGGCGAAACAGTCATGCATTTAAGGGTTAAATGAAAATTAACAATTCTATCTACAATTTCTATTTCATGAAACTATACTCCATTTAATTTGCAACATCCACTTTCTATGATTGAGGCAGTCCTGAAGTCCTGTCCTACATTACTTTTTTTTTTTTTTGCCTATTTAATGTGGAATATGTTGTATTTTAAGATTGCCGATTGTCAGCAGCTGTCTGATGTTTTGCATCCTTTGTTGTTGTCTTGAGTTGTGTGGTTTGGCCGCATTTATTTGTAAAGAAGACAGCGTCTGTCCCGCCTGTTCTGCAGCAAATTCATTTTAATTAGATGTTTAGGACGTCACTCCCAGACAACATGCATTTTCATTTAATCTAATTATCTCCCACAGCAGCTCCTCCATTACTGTCGCTCCAGTCATCGGCGAGAGAAGCATGAATGGAGCTAACTGGTGTTCAGCACCTGCAGTACTGCAGCTGCCAATATAACGCAGTCCATGCGTTGTGCTATTATGCAATTATGCAGTAGTTATGTAATTGTGTCATGTGTTTGAGTGATTGTTTTGTCTTTGTATGTATTTCTGAGTTTTTTTTTTGTTTGTTTTGTTTTTGCATGTTTCTAAAATATTAATGTTAGTAGGAAAAACAAGCAATAAAACTATCATAGAACATTTCAGGGGGACAACAGAATGTGTGGTGGAGCAGTGGCCGGAGACAAACACAAACCGTTGTGTTTGACTTCAGCATGTTATGTTTCTGTAATCCTGCGAGAGCAGCGAGCTACACACAGCGCTTCCAAAATCTGAAGGCAAATTTTCATTTTACGGCCCGTCAGCTTTCTGATCCACAGCAAATGAATATGGCCACAAACAAATCTATCAAATCCAGCATCAAAACACGGCACACTCCCTATCAGAGAGAGAGAGAGAGAGAGAGAGAGAGAGAGAGAGAGAGAGAGAGAGACAAGACTATAGCCTAAATACTCATCCATGATCACACACACACCATCACACACACACGCCCACAGCAGTTTCTCTCTCTCTCTCTCTCTCTCTCTCTCTCTCTCTCTCTCTCTATATATATATATATATATATATATATATATATATATATATATATATATATAAATACTTCCATAAAAAAACTATTATTTTATCATGTTTTTATAATTAAGTAAAACACATTTTTGAAGAATCTTTTTGCAGCATTTTTCATACTTTTCATACATTTTTCATGCATACTTTGATACAATGTCTTTTGATGTCAAATGATGCTTTACATGAGAAAAAGACAGATTTACTGATAATTTGCATCCAGCCCATATTTGTCTAAATAAATAAATAAATTAATTGTGTGTCACATTTTTTATACACAAAGAATACATCAATGTGCCATTTTTGATTCTAGTCATGAACAAGATGTAAGCTATTAATGAAAAATTAAATGTTCTATCATTCTTGTCACACAAAGCTATGAGTATAGATAGGCCTATATATGAGTAAATCACAGAAGTCATATGGACTACTACTATTTAGGAGCGGTGTAAAGATTCCTCCAAAAAAATATTCTGCATTTCACAGAAAAAATAATGACATAAGGGTAACAAACTAATAACATGTCCTTTTTTGATGGCCTGTTGAAACACACATTCTCTCAGTTTGACTCTCACAATCATAATTGCTCAGTGACACACAGTCATGTCCTTTTTACCCATAAACCCCTGCTGATAATCTCCGCCCCACCACACCCTCTCTGAGCCGCTATCTGACAGCTGATCAAAAAGCCCCAGAAAATGTCGATTTCACGCAGTTTGGAGCACAATTAAAAGCTGTGCTGATACCCGCCACGGGTGTCTGTTTCTGCCGCACCACTGCATCCATTGTGCCTACGGCATGAGCTCACAGCCGTCCAATCAGGCGAAACTGAGCATGAGTGACAAGCGGAATGAGTGAGTCTGATTGGATAGCTTTGATTGCAGAGTGCGTGAGGTGACGGCTCTGTTGAGAGCACATCTATTGACGTGTCTCTGTGTTTCTGAGGAGTTTGCTGCTGAAGAGTCACTATAAACCTGACAGCTCTGAAAATCACAAAGTGACAAATTCAGTTCAGTTTTATTTGTTAGTGATCCTTATCTATCTGCACGTTACACATGCAAGCAGAATTTGTTTGATTTGATTTTTGACTGCAATATTTTGCACTCATACTCATACCATGCACTTTCCGATTCTTTTTTGTGTATTTCTGTATATTCCTGCATATTTTGATATAGGCTACTTCATATATCCTATATTTCTATGTATATTCTATATCCCCTACCCTTATAAGCTTCCATAGCCTACTTTAAAGTAAGCCTACGCTTCATCAGTGACGGCCATTGCGCTCACTACCTACTGACTATTCAAATACATGACATCAGCTAATAAGATTTGCCTATTCTGTCGTTGTCTGATTCTTAAATTTCCCAAATCTTGGCTAGAAAGTTCATGACTGTTTCTTAACACACTTAATTACACTTTTAAAAAGTGAACTTTAAAGGAACACTCCACTTTTTTTGTCCCCTAGAGTTAAATAGTTGAGTTTTACCGTTTTTGAATCCATTCAGTCGATCTTTGTATCTGCCGGTAGCACTTTTAGCATAGCTTAGCATACATCATTGATTCTGATCAGTCCATTAGCATCTCATTCAAAAAATGACCAAAGACATTTTCAATATGTTTCCTATTTAAAACTTGACGTTCTACAGTTACATTGTGTGCTAAGACCAACTGAAAATGAAAAGTTGCGATTTTCTACACCTATATGGCTAGGAACTACTTTTTCATTCCTGCGTAATAGTCACGGATCTTCGCGGACGTACCGTGGCTGCAGCGGCGCAATGATTCGTTGGTATTCTGTGAAACATGGTGGTAGTATACACCTTCGACTTACGGCCGTTTCACACAAAAAGTGCTCAAAATGCACACAAGAAGCACATGTAGTGTGTTTTAACAAGAACTGGAGTATGTCAGAAAAGAAAATGAAGAATAAAATATATTTGTTCGTTTTTTTTTTATATATCGTACGTGGATCGGTCTGCGCAGCGCTGATGCATCTCGAACAAGCCTGGTGTGTTTGTGTTTCCCGCTGCCCAGGGTTGCCAGGTTTTCACAACAAAACCCACCCAATTGCTACTCAAAACAAGCCCAATCGCGTTTCAGGGGGGCTTCCCCGGTAAAAATTACATTTGGGGGTAAAATGTGTTTTTTTGGCATGGTTGCCTACTAAAATTTGCATTCCCGGGGCTAAATATCACATAATTGGGGTCGCTTCAACCCACAGACATGAAAACAACCCGTGGCAAAACCGCAGACTTGGCAACACCTCGCTAGAGAGAGGCCATGGAGAAGTACACTGTTAGCAATTGATGTAATTTTTACAATAAATTTTACAACAACGTATTGTATTCACGGTTTTCCTGTAAATGCAAATGCATGACGGGAAATTTTTGGTCAGTCCTGTAATATTATTGTAACTACACTGTAGAAGCGTTCTTTTACAGCAACCGCATAGCATTGTGGGATCGCTGCTGTTTGAATTTCGAAATTTACGCGGCCAGCCGGCCAACGGTACCAGAAGTATTCAACCATTTTTGGAAGAAGGAACATCTCAGGTATGTAACATGACATTTATTTTATAAGTCTATGGATATATTAATACCGGTGATCTGAGTGAGTGCTGTTTGTTTAGTTTGGTCAATTTCCGCGACATTAGCGTTAGGTCCCTTTACTAAAATTAGCTCGCCTCGACTCGCTCGCTCCCGGTAGAAACCTCCTGAACTAACTTCACCGTTAGTTAAGTTGGATAGAGTAAGACGCGAACTTCACCGCGGCCCTGAACGGACAACACCGAAGGAATCATATACTAACGTAGACAAACTCAGCAGCAGCTGTAACACCGCCGCGGGAGTAAATTAGCTGCACATCGGCTCCTAGCTGGATTATTTCAGACACGGATTTGTTGTCAATTATATCAGAACCAGAGCCGTTGATCTGAACGTCATCTCATTGGCTCGCCTTGTTACCTCGACGGGTACAGTCACAGTTAACTTACCTTACAGCCACAAGGCACGAGATTTTCACAATGGAAAAGCAAACATGGGGAATACAGTTGAGGCAAGGTGAACTAGTAACTAATGGAAAACCACCACAATGACGATAGCTCAAAAAATGTTAGCATCATTAACATTGGCCCACTAGACTAACGTTAGACTGTAAAAATAAACATTAGTAGCCCGGTCAGCTTCCTTAGCTCAGGTTATTATTGCATTGATTACCAGTCAGGCTATTGTAACGTTATTATGACTTCTGTTTTGCTGTCTTGTAATTGACAACAGGTGTGGGTGAAGTCTAGGATGTCTATTAAGTAAATAATGGCAGCAAGACCATCTACATTATTAAGGCTCATGTGAGTATAACTTGCAAATCACACACACACACACACACTTACTTTGGCTCGTTCTCTCTTCCAACAGTTATTTTGTAAATTGTTTGTGCAATACCATTGTGTTGATATTATAGTCTTCACACAGACTATCTATTCCAAATTATTCTAATATTCCATAGACAGTCTGAACCGCTATAGGGAGTTGACTGGCTAACATCCTTTAACTGTTTTAGATGGTGTAGCATACATACAGTATATTACAAATATTTGCCTTTTTTTTTTCTTCTGTGTTGAGTGGACCATTTTCTTTGTCTCAAATTATATATGGCTGCCTGGCATACTGTATGAAATATTAAAATAATAGTAATTGGAATTTGCTGTGTAATTTACCTTTTGTAATGTTTACATTTTTATTCCCTAGCCCAATGCCACAGCTGATGATATCCAGAGAGAGACCCTGCCCAGTACACCTTGCTTAATTGTGCAAGGTATATTCTTCCCTTTTTTGTTTAATAGCACTGTGCTGGAATTCTGCATGCCAACATCGCCACTTGTGTGTGTTTATGTCGTGCAGTTTTCTAGTGCTCTTTTAGTTATCATATTGTAATGCTTTTCAGGAGAGACACTATGCGGACAAGTGGATGATGTCCATGGAACGACATCAACTTGCAGTATCCTAAAGAGGCCTCAAGAACTCTTGAATTTGTCCAAAGGTATGTTTAAACAGTTTACACACTAATAAAGAAAATATATCTATCATTCTCATATGGAAAGTCCCATTAATCACTTCCTTTTTGTCCAGTATTATTAGGCTCTATGATATACTATATGCATTGATGTCAATAGACAGGTTTCCATCCAACTTATTTGCTCATTAAGTGCATTCGTACAAATTTGGCACACTCAAAAAAAAAACATTCTAATTAGAGAGCATTTCCATCAGCTCTGTTATCTCAACGAAATATCGAGTCAATCCACATACAAGTTTTTATTCACATTAGAATATTTTATGTGAATTTTTTTCCAGTCAGGATTTCTTTTTCAAATGTACATTAAAAAGTTGGATGGAGACCCAGCTATTGCCATAGTCTGACGGACAGCAGTTTAACATTACGACTTTCATTAATTAATTAATGTCAAATTTGGTGAAGTATGGTTAAGGTGTTTAGCAGACGCTTTTGTCCAAAGCGACATACAATATACAGTAGATGCATACATACAATGACAGGATTTACATTTTTGGGTGAACTAACCCTTTAACAACTTAACATTTAGAATTACATTGGCTTTTACAATGTTTTTCTTCAATATATGTCATTGTATGTATGCATCTACTGTATATTGTGTCGCTTTGGACAAAAGCATCTGCTAAATACCTTAACCATACTTTACGACTTTCATTAATTAATTAATGTCAAATTTTGTGATGTTAAACTGCTGTCTGTCAGACTCTTCTGTTTAAATAAATGTCCTGCAGGGGAATGAATACCAACTCTAGATAGAACAGACACTTAACGGCAATAGCTGGGTCTCCATCCAACTTTTTAATGTACATTTTAACCATTTGAAAAAGAAATCCTGACTGGAAACTGTTCAAATTCACATAAAATATTTTAATGTGAAGTTGTTGTAATATATAAATTGTTAATGTTAAATACATCAAGGTAGTTTTCTTCTATGAGCAAGTAGGAATTGGGTAACTTTTTATTTTTTTACCCTGTATTCATCAACAGATATGAAAACTTGAAACTTTTTTTTTTTTCTCTCTCTCTCTCTCCCAGGCGGGCAGCAAAGCAGAGAAGAGACACAGGCTCAACACAACTGTCTGCACCCTCTTAAGAACTCCTGGACTTTTGAGTTGATGGGCTAGTAGTGGTGTGAGCCTTTATAGTAAACCCCCCACCTCCCATGTTCCCCTGATGATGGGCTCTCTGGACATCTGGAAATGAGCTGGATTCTCCTGTGAGACTGTAATTTTTGTATGAAAAAAAAAAGTGGATACTTTTATAAGTGTGTAATGTGTTGTTGAATAGTGTGTTAATAAAACAAAGAAAAGAGGCCATTGTATTGTTGTTAATTGCGGAAGACAGAAAATTACAGTATTTTATTGTAATATTTACAAATAACAGGAATATTTCATTGTAATTCTGTCCTGTAAAATTACAGGAAATTCCTGGCAACTGAGTTGCAGTAAATTTACAGGAAATTATTATAAATTACAGCATTTTACTGTAATAATCACAGTAGTATTGCTGTATAAATACAGTACTTTATTGTATTAAAAAAAACAGGAAAAATACTGTATCTTACTTGCTGTAAATTTACGGCAACTAGTTGCCAGGAATTTCCTGTAAAATTACAACAAATTTTTAACAGTGTATATTCAGGAATCCTTAAATGCCGGCATCATCCATTCCTCTTCCTCGCCCGCTGGGGCTGGGTTCTTCTTCGTTAAGAAGAAGGATGGCTCTCTGCGACCCTGTATTGACTACCGGGGTCTTAATGACATCCCGATAAGAAACTGTTATCCTCTGCCTTTGATGTCATCAGCTTTTGAGTTGCTACAGGGAGCCAGGGTCTGTAATGACTTTGATCTGATCTTCTGTGTTTTGTAGTCTTTTGTCTCTGTGTTTGCATGCTTTGTTGATTTTGAGCACATGGTCCTTGTTTTGACAGCTAGCCATGTGCTCCGCTGTCTTTGTGGTGTTTCCCCTCCCACTCGTTATCCTTAATTCTCGTTTGTGTTCACCATCACACCTGTTGCTAATTTTCCCTCATTATTCTCCCCGTATTAGATCCTCTTGTGCTAAGTATTTTGTCAGACCATTGTTGTATGTTGTGCAATGCTTTCGCTCATGACCTACTTTTTTTATTGCCCAGTCTTGCAGTGTTGTGCTTTTTCAGAATCAAATTGCTGTTTGTTTTCTTGTTTTTATTTTTTGTCCTTCTTCCTCTCCCTCTTGCCCCGCCAGACTTTATTTCTTTTGCTACCTGCCCAAGCGATCTCCATTCTGTTGAGACTCGGATGCACCGCCCCAGTCCCTCTCTGTGCTCTCATCGGGGAACTCCCTCTCTGCGTGCTCATTGCTCTCATCAGGGAACTCAGTGTGATTTTGACATTGCGTCACTGGTGACGTTTGATCTGTCCTTGCTCTATGGTGCACTGCTGGCCCGGTGGACCTTGATTTGGACTCTCTCTCTCTGCTTTTGTGTTCCTGCTATTTTTTTCCTGTGCCCATTGAGGTCAACATTTATTTTACCTGCAACTGAATTTGTATTTTTCCCTGACAATATGGAGTTTTCCTTGTGGTATCAAAAAATAGTATTAAATATCAATATTTTTCAAGGTATCATATCAAAGTTAGAAATATTATGACAACATTATGGCCTACAAACGTTTTACTTTAGTGTGTAATAAAAAATAGTAATGGCCTTTTTCTTTCTTTCTTTCTTTCTTTCTTTCTTTCTTTCTTTCTTTCTTTCTTTCTTTCTTTCTTTCTTTCTTTCTTTCTTTCTTTCTTTTTCATCAATTTTTTTATTTTACATGGTGAAATGAAAGTGACAAGGACCTCAATGGACTTTTTGGTTTTTGGTTGTTTCAATTTATTTTGTAGAAACTTTCAAAGTTATCTGGATACAGCTGTTGCTGTCAGGCAGACGATACAGGGTTCAACCATGTAAACAATCTATTTAAGAACTCCTTCATGCTCCTGTTTATCTATCTAAACTTGCTTTGTAAGGAAAACTGAGTTTGTTTACAATTACAGAACCATTCCTCTTTGTAGAACACAAGACTCATCATAATGGATGTTTTTTTCTTATAAACAATGACAAATACTATACAGTTATGTAGAATATGGTATTTATTATATTTAAAATATTTAATTAATGACTTGTCAATATGGTATGATTTTACCCCAAAATTAAAAATAACTGACATCAAATGGTACCCGAATTCCACGTTTTGCTTGCATGAGTCCATGAGTTTCTGTGAATTGCAGAGATCTATTTGCTCCTCTTTTCTGTAGCTTTCAGCAGCTGCAAAAAGATAGCTCTGATTTCTTGTTGAATCTATCGCTCAACTCTTTCCCCATTTTAGATGTTTTGTGTATTTTTTATGGCATTCATGCTGAACACCAATGCTGCCACTCAGTCTTTTTGCCACTCAGTGGATGTAACCGCTAGACTGGGTAAACCCAGCCTGATCTGCCGGCGATTTGATTTCGGCCTGCAGCTCAGGCTGGAAACCTGTACATGCTGTACAACAACCCTATTAGCCCAGTTCTGTCAACACTGCACTGGCTGCCTATTAAACATCGCATAAATTTAAAATCTTGCTTATAACTTACAAAGCACTTAATGGTTAAGCTCCCCAATACTTGAGCGAGCTCTTAACATATTATACTCCATCACGTCTACTGCGGTCTCAAAATTCTGGCCAGTTGATAATACAGAGAATATCCAAATCAACTGCAGGCGGTCGATCCTTTTCCTATTTAGCACCTAAACTCTGGAATAGTCTTCCTAACATTGTACGGGAAGCAGACACACTCTGTCAGTTTAAATCTAGACTAAAAACACATCTCTTTACTATGGCATACACATAAAACACTTTTTCAATTAAATGATTGTTAGGCTGCATTAACTAGGTCAGTCGGAACCGGGAACACTTCCCATAACACCTGATGTACTCGTTACATCATCAGAAGAATGGCATCTACGCTAATGATAGTCTCTCTGTTTTATCCCGAGGTTTACTGCAGTCAGCCGGATCCGGGCCGTATCCAGATCAGATGGTGGACCTGCACCCAGACATGACCAACGCAGGACCCTGAAGTGTCTGCAGTGACTGTGTCAATTAGACTCCCCTGAAATTGCATCGTCGACATGGCATCCTCAATAAACCCGTCTCCGGTGTGATGACTCCGATTGTTCGAATATTACAATTTAATAATACTTAAAATTGATATGTCATCCTCAATAAACCTGTCTCCGGCGTGTTGCCTACGATCTGTAGCGTCTTAGGGTTACATATTATTAAATTAAATTTAGCTCAATGGGGAATTATGGGTATTAATATTTAGGGATTTATGATTAATCATAACGGGTAATAATCTAATCATAAATCTCCAAAATCACCCAAAAAGGGGAATACCTAACCTAGGTATTTATGCAATATAATATATATGGTTAACAACAATTTATTGCAATTAACTAGAGATATATCTATATTAAATAATCCCAGAATAACCTCTAGGGAGTTGATTCAAAATTCCTCTCCGTTCCGTTTAACGAACGAGCAGTAATCCTTTATCCACTCACAAGGTCTATTCTTCCTACCCAATTTTCAGGAAGTTTATCCCTCTGGCCACAAAGGACAAACTTTCCGAGTTATGGTATTAATTAAAGCATTCAATGATGCTTATATGAGCTCGTAGCTTAGATCTGACATTAAAGGGACTCGTGTTTTGTGAGCAACAACAATGACAATCAAGACGTGGATACCATGGTTTTAATAATGATTGATACTACGATTACATATGACTAAATAAAGGATACATGTATATACAGAATAATGGAAAGTAAAGAAGGAGGATGAGGAGAAGGGAAAGGAAGAAGGGTATGATCGTGTCCGATCCGACACCTTCCCGAACATAACCACTAGAGCCAGCAAGAACCATATCACCTTAAACAGGGGTGAAAACTATATCATCTTAAAACGCATCTAAATTTCGATAGAATTGATACTTGCATGGTTTCTTTGTGTTGTTCTCGCGGGAGGAAAAATAAATTTGTCTCGACGGAGTCCTTGCAAGTTGACTGAGCCAAGATGTGCTTGTGTTTCTGTCCTTTAAAGTCCATTAACTTACGCCCATCTTCCCTGATATGACCAATCGTTGGTGTGAATTTCAGGCGGGAGAGAGTTTCTTTGTTCGGACTTTATTACTCAATGGAACGTTCTTGATGGAAGCCAGTATTGGTATATTTTCTCTCCAAAAGGACTAAACATATGTGGGATTACAAATTTAAGTGCATTGCATTTAACATTTTAGGTAAAAATGATGATATCAGATGAATTTAGTCTACTATGCAAATCTTCCAGACCTGTTTTACTGATTTCAGAGGCTCTAGCAAGAGTCTCCTTTCCTGCCAGACCTGTTTTCTCTATTGTGTTTTAAATGAGTCAGATCACTGAGAGTCCACCTTTCAGAGCTCAGACGTTGCCCCTTTTGTCTTTAATGGCTCTGGGATGGCTCTTGGAATTGGAGTTTCTGGCCAGTATCAGCATGCGAATAGTTATGCTGATTCAATGGGACTGGTAGGGATTTCATAGTAGGGTGTGTCCTTTTTACCTATACCTATACCTATACAATTTGCATTGTATTGTTCAGAGTGTCTCCTCCTCTGCTGTATAACCCCTCCCCCTGAAATGCAGATAAATTGCATTATTTTTTACTGTTAAATCAGACTGTTTTCGGACGACCTGCAACACAGAGAGTTCTCATTAAAAGAATCACTTCTGTTTTGATCCCGACGTCTCCTGGTCTCTACTTCAAGAAACAACAGAAGTTCACAACAGATGGTGCCGTGACCCGGATAGTTTCCAGCTTCCTCACTTGAAATCCAGATTGAAACTTCAAGCTCAAAGATAAAGATCTGCCTACGTTCCAGACTGGAATCCAGAGTGAAACTTCCAGCTGAACAAATATTTTCCAGACTGAATCTTTCAACCAAGTGTTATGGTGAGTGCTGATCTATCCAAAAGAACCTAAGACCAGTACAAATTTGTTTATCCTCTGGCTGCCAGGGAAGAGTTAACGGACGACTGTAGGGTTTGGTTAACTAATTTATCCTCTGTTTTCAGGCAGAAGAGATTAGCCTCACAAGCTAATAATTGTTCTGTTTGAAATAGGGAAGATTAGCATTTAGCTAATATTTGTGTTTTGTGTTACCTTCTAAAAAGTTTGTTTAGAGATGAAAGTTATCCTCTGTTTTCAGGCAGAAGAGATTAGCCTCGCAAGCTAATAATTGTTCTGTTTTTAAATAGGGAAGATTAGCATTTAGCTAATATTTGTGTTACCCTCTAAAAAGTTTGTTTAGAGATGAAAGTTATCCTCTGTTGTCAGGCAGAAGAGATTAGCCTCACAAGCTAATAATTGTTCTGTTTTAAATAGGGAAGATTAATATTTATCTAATATTTGTGTTACCCTCTAAAAAGTTTGTTTAGAGATGAAAGTTATCCTCTGTTTTCAGGCAGAAGAGATTAGCCTCACAAGCTAATAATTGTTCTGTTTGAAATAGGGAAGATTAACATTTAGTTAATATTTGTGTTACCCTCTAAAAAAGTTTGTTTTTAGAGATGAGTCATCCTCTGTTTCAAGCAGGGAAGATTAACATTTAGTTAATATTTGTGTTGTCCTCTGTTTTTGCCAAAGAAAGTTAACAATAGTTGAGCTGTGTTAACAAGTTTGTTGATCAGAGAAGTCAGTGTTTGTGAGTGTGTGGTAACAAAGAAATGATCAGAGAAGTCAGTGTTTGTGAGTGTGTGGTAACAAAAGAAATGATCAGAGAGGTCAGTGTTTGTGAGTGTGTGGTAACAAAGAAATTCAAAAATGTTTAGAAAGAATCCTAGACTGACCCCCACAACTGAAAAGGTGGTCTGGCAGCTCCTTTGTGGACAGACAGTGATTTCATATCACAGTTAGGAGTGCAGATGAATTTAATTGTCACAGAGAAAGTTAGACAAAAAAACGAACTCAGAAATATGAGATCCATCCAGACAAGAATTGGTCGATTGATGAATGTAAAAAAGTTTTAGGAGCCTGTATTTGCAAGAACAATGTGAAAGGCATTATTTGTTGTCACGGAGAATTTGGTTTAGCGCTAGCTAGACAACAGTCTCAGCAGATCTCAGAGCTAGAGAAACAGAACAAAGAACTCTGTGCTAGAGTAGCTTCTTTGACTAAGAAATTGAACCTCAACAAAGCTGTAGAGAAAACTGATGTGAATGAAGTTAGTCAGACTGATAACGCTTATCCTGACTTGCAAGCTTTCTTTGAAAAAGATGTAGCCATTCAATCAGTATCTGATGTGCCTGTTGATTCAGTGAAATTTAGCGTCACAGCCCCGAACATTGTTTTACAGCATGCACCAGTCACGAACCCATCCTCATGTACGTCTGCAATGACTGAAGTTTTGTTAGAGGATGAAATGACTCATGATTGTGTTACGCTTACATACGCAACTACGAATGAAATAGCAGAAACTCCCATTGAGAATGCAGAATTGGAGTTGTTTGTTGATGGTTCAGCTCAAGTGATTGAAGGTAGCATTACAGCAGCTGCAGTTTTGTGTCAGGGAAGGAAAACCTGGAGTCATGTGTAACACTGTAAAGTTGTTCCCCCACCAACAGGGATAGGGTAGGACACGGACCAGTGAGGAGCCCAGGAAAGAACTGAATGCAATAAGTATTCGGGGGCCAAACCTGCGGCGAAGATTCCCTTGTAGGCATTCCCACACTAGTCCATCCTTACCTCACTGTTTCGTTAGGTGTCACAGGAATTAAGAAATAGGGAAAGAAGGAACAACAATAGCAGACTCCGATTGAACAGATGAGACAACCCTGATGTTTGCTGTCTTTTAGAACAAATACTGCTCTGTTTGTCTTTTGTTTTCGTTCTTAATCTGTGCAGATACCACTTGAAGGCTGTCCCCAGATTCATAAGCACCGATCCTCACCTGCGTATGAAGCCACAACCTCTGAAGGACAACTAGACCCATACGCACCGATCCTCACCTGCGAATGAAGCCACAACCTCTAAAGGACAACTAGACCCACTACGGAGTCAACTGTCACGAAAGAAAAAATACACAACGCAGAGAATAATCTACGGGAACTTCAGTCTTCCATCAACATGATCGAGATTGCCTTGCTACTACTCATCATGGACATCGCACAAAGTGTAGACTCCAGAAACAACATATTCTCAGAGCTGATGAATATGTCAAGAAACACCTTGTTTGCTGGAAAGAACGTTTGCATGCCACACCTGCCTTCAGTAGGAGCAGGAATCCCATGGGTGGCACATGATGGGAGGAATGTCTGTATATAACATCCTGCTCAGCCAATTCAATGGCAGGTGCACCCTGGTTGCTCTCCTACCACCAACAAAGAAGATGGCTGCATTCAAGGACTCACTTATGCACAAATATGGTGGTCAAGGACTCTTGGACAAAATCCAACAAGACATTCTTGATCTTTCAGCAAAATTACATCAGATGACTGAAGATAATTCTTCATGGTTCGGAAACCTGTAAGGTCAACAAAGGACTCACAAGGACTGTTCCAACCACAAAAGAATATTGCCCGTAATGAACTTCACGGACCCTAGTGGCATGTTTGTTTCTGTGGCAGCATGTCATTCGTCACTACAGACAATCAACACAGAGCAAGTGAAATGTGCCTGTACCTTTTCCAAGTTACATGACTAGACGATGGGGCTTAAGCTAAAAAACATAAGCTATAGAATGGACTGATGAAGGTTTAAATTTGTATTATGTGAGAGTTATTAGAACTCTCAAAGGGGGAATTGTGGGATTACAAATTTAAGAAAGTACATTGCATTCAACATTTTAGGTAAAAATGATGATATCAGATGAATTTAGTCTACTATGCATATCTTCCAGACCTGTTTTACTGATTTCAGAGGCTCTAGCAAGAGTCTCCTTTCCTACCAGACCTGTTTTCTCTATTGTGTTTTAAATGAGTCAGATCACTGAGAGTCCACCTTTCAGAGCTCAGACGTTGCCCCTTTTGTCTTTAATGGCTCTGGGATGGCTCTTGGAATTGGAGTTCCTGGCCAGTATCAGCATGCGAATAGTTATGCTGATTCAATGGGACTGGTAGGGATTTCATAGTAGGGTGTGTCCTTTTTACCTATACAACTTTTGCATTGTATTGTTCAGAGTGTCTCCTCCTCTGCTGTATAACCCCTCCCCCTGAAATGCAGATAAATTGCATTATGTGTACTGTTAAATCAGACTGTTTTCGGACGACCTGCAGCACAGAGAGTTCTCATTAAAAGAATCACTTCTGTTTTGATCCCGACGTCTCCTGGTCTCTACTTCAAGAAACAACAGAAGTTCACAACACATACTAGCGGTACATCTCATAATCATATACTTTGCACCAAAGACTAAGACAAAGAAAGAGGAACCTTTAGACATCAAACATGACTTGGCTTAAATACGTAAAAGCAGTGTATCTTCTATACAGAGCCACTTTGAGCATTTAAGATGGCTCTTAGGGTGCTTTCACACTAGCAGTTTTGGTGGAACCCGGGTTCGATTGATGTCAGAGTTCGCTACGTTTGGATGATGTGAACGCGGTCTTCCGAACTCGGGTGCACACCCGCGAACCTTACCAGAGTCCGCTTAAAGAGGGTGGTCTGGGGTACGGTTCATGTGTACTCCGGTACGGTTCACTGCTGATGTGAACGTAATCGTACTAAATTGCGGAAGTGAACCGCTATTAATGACGTATGATTTGATAAAAATGTGTGTTTGTGTGTGTTTCACTAATTTTCCTGATGAGCATGACTGACATACTGCAAGCAGAGAGCTGTAAATCTCATTTCTGCTCGTCTTCAGCATTTTTAAGAGCATTTGCAGTACATTTGCGGCATATAGATGCAAGTGCCATTACGTACTGAAGCTTTAGAAACAAAACCAACAGTTAAAAAACTAAAATATAAAAGTGAGGTGAGCAACACTATGCATTTCGCCGCCTTCACGCTCGCTGTCGTAACTAAGCAACCGGTTAAACAGCTGCTGCTTTGATGACACAAACGCACCCCGGTTCGGAACCAAATAATATAATATGAACACAGTCCAGCGGGGGCACGGGGAGGGGGGAGCAATCGAACTCGGGTTCAGTCCAGGCAATCGAACCAAGTGTGAAAGCACCCTTACATCACGCAAACATGAGAACTATAGGGAGCATGCATATACTTAAGAAATCATCATATATGAAATTTCTGGGATAGTTTAATTAAAGGCTAAATAAAGAGGAATGCTTGTGTATGTGTGTGTTAAGGTCATCTCCCGGCTATTCACGACTGAAAGGTGGGTTATGGGTCCGGGCTGATTAGGATCTCCTTGAAGCTCTCACAGGGCCATTCTCATATCACCCCCCGTCAGACTCTAGCTGGTAATTAACCAGTTGGTGGTGCAATTTGACTCAGACTTGTTGGAGCCATTGGAGCAGGGATATAATTTATAAGCAGAGCTGTTTGGAGAAAAGCATCTCCGATGTTTCTCCAAACGACTCACCACTTTGATCCCATGAGAGAGATACTCCAGACGCTACAGATCCTTCGAATATTCAGATCTATTATGACCTCTGACCTGTAAAGTTTCCAGAATAATAATCATACGCTGTTTGTTAATTGGCCAGAGGAGAACTGGCACCCCGACTGAGCCTGGTTTCTCCCAAGGTTAATTTTTCTCCATTAGGTCACCTGATGTGGTTTTGGTTTCCTTGCCACTGTTGCCTCTGGCTTGGTGTGTTCAGTTGGGGAACTACATTTTCTAAATTTTTCAACTAAATATTGAAATAAATCTAATTATTAAACTAAATTAACCATATAAACTAAATTACTGCTTTAATTACTGATCTAAAGCCCACACTGTGACTATAATTGAAATGAACTGATGACATTTTTTCTCCAGAATGGCTAGACGGCTGAATAAAATTATGCTGCATTATTTTCCTGTTTAACACTGTAAAGCTGCTTTGAAACAATCTGCATTGTTAAAAGCGCTATATAAATAAAGTTGACTTGACTTGACTGTAAAGGTTTTGCCAAAAACTCAACTGACTGGCTTCTTTCCTGTATGATTGTCTCTTCAGATCTTATAACTGCACATGAGCTTATTTTGACCTCCTAACTGAACTCCTTCCCACAAAATGATCATAGATATTAAGTGCAAACAATAACCATAATACCATAATCAAAGTACTCAATATTCAAAGTGCAAATAGAGACCAAATTTTTCTTCAAGCATGATACAGAGCTAAGAGATGGTTACAACGAGATCGCTTTTATATTGGGAGATATTCGCTTGCCTCAGGGAGCCGCTTTCAAACAGCGGTAGCGTATTGAAATCGCGTTTACTTTCACTTTGAATTTCGCGATCGTGCGTACTCTGCACTGCATGAAAAGTGGGATTTTCGTCAGTATGTGGCACTGTAGATTGCCGTGAAACTTCAGGTTTACGACTGTGCACGGCAATTTGCAGGCAACACCGAAAACTGCCGTAAATTGACGGAAATTGACGTGGGCCTTGCTTGGCAGTTGTCCCCCCATGACCCCCCCTCCCCTTAATTCTAGGGGAGGCTTTATCATGTAAATTAACATGCTGTGAGCTACACAAATGCAAATCCGAGTATAGCAGCAGGGGAGTTTTATCTAGGTTCTGAATTTTTTTAACATAAACATTTTAAAATGTACTCATGTATTTCACATTACTACATTTTTAGGGCAACCAGTTTTCTCCAATTTTTTAAGTAGATTTAACTTGTCCGGGCTAACAGAGTAGATTAATTACTCTGTATGTCATTAGCAATAACCAATGTTATGTAAAAAAAAATACACACAAAATAAAAAGTTACGGTGTTATGCCTATATGTAATTGAAGCACATTTGCCACACCCATTAACTTAAATAAAGTGAAAATAAATATAATAGGCAGTCCCTCCAGAAAAAAGCGGCTTTTTTTTGTGATTGTTGCGGGCAAAAATCCTTGATTATGCGGCATGTTTTCTTAAAAAATGCGATGAAAAATGCGGGAAAATGCGGGATATTTATGCAATTTTATGCGATGAAATTGCGGGAACTTGCAAAAACTGCGGTTTGATGAAAAAGAGAAAAAAAGCACTACATCACAGAAAGTGCTGGGAATATTTAAGTTCTCATCTTGTTTTATTGAAGACCTTAATAATGGCTCAAATTTACAAAACATTGAGTCAAACAAGTTCTGTAGCTTTACAAAAGGAATATGCTACAACTTGAAAAATGAATAAATAACTTCCTGTTTTACAGAGATAGCTTTACAAAACAGACATTTGAGTGCTTCCAATGCACAAAGTGCAATCTCTTAAAGGGTTAGTTCATCCAAAAATTTAAATTCTGTCATTAATGACGTCCCCTCATGTCGTTGGACACAAATTAAGATATTTTAGTGTAAATCCAATGGCTCCGAAAGGCCTCCATTGGCACAATGTACACTCTCAAGACCCCATAAAAGGTACTAAAGATGTCGTTACAAAATCCATCTCACTACAGTGGTTCTACAATAACTTTATGAAGCAACGATAATAGTTATTGTGTGCAAAAAAAAAACTAAATAACGACTTATATAGTGATGACCGATTTCAAAACACAGCATCATGATGCTATGAATCAGCGAGTCGATTCTTGATTCGGATCGCGGGTCAAACTCCTGAAATACGTGACTTTGGCAATCCAAACCGCTGAATCCACTCATTGATTCATAACGCTTCAGACCGCTGAATCGACTCACTGATTTAAACGCTTCAAACCGCTGAATCCACTCATGAGCTGTGTCTCATTTCGGAAGGCTGCATCCTCCGGAGGGCGCATTTGAAGGCTGCATGCGTCTGAAGGCCGTCTCATTTCATAAAAGTAAGTAGGAAACTCCGAATGCGACCTTCAAATGCGCCCTTCTTTTCAGGAATTCGGAGTGTGCATGAGATGTATCCTTCGTTGCTGCAGATAACCCACAATTCTTTGCATCGCCATTAACTACCATCATGTTTTTTAAATATTATTTGAAAAAATGGCGCCGCCGGCAGATATACATGCAAGCGAAATGTGGTGTTTAAACTTAAGTAGTTTAAAGCTTGTTTTTATTTTTAAGCTGTATATAACTCAAATAGATAGTTGTGGTAAACAGGATTACAAGTGTTGTGATTTTTTTTTTTTGTTTTTTTTTTTACATTTAGAACAGTACTTTGCTGTCAAGGCAAAACATTTCATAGTCATTTTCAAGTTATAAATAATTTTCATTCATATAACTGGTGTGAGAGCGCAACTCCACTGTGAACGTGTTGGCATAGCAACGTGATACTTTCTGCCTGTGTGTCCTACGGAGGACGTCTCGTTTAATTCTGATTAAGGACACTCCGTATACCGCATCCTTCACAGGATGTGTCCTCCAGAGGATGCAGCCTTCAAAATTAAATGAAATGAGACACAGCTATTGATTCATAACGCTTCAAACCGCTGAATCGACTCACTGATTTAAACGCTTCAAACCGCTGAATCGACTCATTGATTTAAACGCTTCAAACCGCTGAATCGACTCATTGATTCATAACGCTTCGAAGCTTCATGATGATGCTGTGTTTTGAAATCGGTCAGCACACCGGGAAACTGCTTTGCGCGTCTTTTGCTGTTATTTTTGTTGGCAAATGGGAGTTTGCGCTTCATCATGGTTTCACCGATATCCATGTTTCTCCACGGGGTTTGCAGCTTTTCGATGACTTTCACATCAGGTAATTACGTCACTTCAAAGCGTTCCCATGGCAATAGGGGGGAAATGGAGGCTCTTGAAGTAAACAAACATTTTTCAACTTTCTGCTTATATATATGACTTTTTTTGCAATGAAAATGCGGGGATTATGAAATCATGCTAGCCCCGCATATTTTGCACACGGAAATAGGCAATTTATGCGGCGAAAGTGCGGCATATTTGAAAAAATGCGGCCCCCGCATGAATATGCGGACTTTGGCTGAATATGCGTTAAATCACGCGATCGCATAATCGCGTTTTTCTGGAGGGACTGAATAGGTTTTTCTGGAGCTCCTTGGTGGTCTGAAACCTCAATGAGGTTGAAGAATATAGGGATAAATTAAGCCCCTCTGTGGACTGATTTCCGGACTCTTGTGATTCTCTATCTCTCTCTCTCACACACACACACACACAATCACACACACTCACACACACACACACACACACATCTGTGCAGGCAGACACACACACACACACACACACACACACACACACACACACACACACACGCACACACAGCCAAAATACATCAACATTTTTTTACTTTATTCACCTCTTAACATTCTTTTGTTTCATTTTCTTGTTAATTTAATACATTTCTTAAAATCAGTTTGTTGTTAGACTCCCTTCTTTGTAAACTGTCATAAACTGACGAGATCTCTCGTTCAGACTCAATAAAAGCAACTCGGTCAGTGATGGACGTGTTCGTTACCTCCAATAATATCGCATTTTTATTTGTTTTACAGTTTTTGGAGAAATGCATGACATGACTCGAACGTAATGAAGTAATTTGTATTCATTTTATAAAACAACAACAATGAAAATGAATAATACAAACACAATACATCAGTCCTTAAGTAATCATTTAACCATCAGCCTGCCTTATTACACTGTTTTCATTAAAATGGTAAAGTGTACATGTCTTTCTTTGCTGCATACCGTGCCTAACTACACAAGCCGAGCTCTACATGTTCGCTATCAGTATCGTTCAATAGCTGGTTCATTTAGTTCACGAACAAGTCGAGGAGGAGATCAGTCTTTGGTTCAGAGTCAGAGTCGGACTCAAAAGCATCTCGGTCAGTAAAAGGCGTATTCGTTCACTGAATTCAACAAATCACATGCTCCGTCACATCTTATACTCGAACGCTATTGGCTCGAAGTTTTGTCATAGACAGGATGAAACAGTCCACAGAGCTGCGCATGCGCTCGCTCCTCGCTGCTAAAAGTGCCACCCTGCTGTGGAGGGAGGAATTTCAGTGAACGAGAAATATGAGTCAGTGGACCACTTGAACGAGAACGATTCGTTCACCTAAAAGATTCGTTCAAAAAGAACGATTTGTTCACGAACGTAACATCACTACTGCTTTGCATTTTCGTGATGACTGGACGGGTCTCGCCTTCAGCTCCCCTTGAACTTCTCTGCATGGACGCGACCAACTTTTTCGACTAATTTTCAGGAGGCTGTCTTCGTCTTCACAACTCTGAGGCAAACTGCAGGCGCTATGAACAAGGGCATGGGTAATGTAACGTTACGATTTAAAGAATATGCTTTTATTCAGCTGTATAAGGAAATGGATGCGTTAATAGATCCGAGCTTAAAACTGCACATTTTGTTTTCACAGACTATCCTCGCCTCATAACGAAGCCGTGAGCTCTTATCTGCTTGGAGCGATTTCCGCGAGTCCAGATTTAACCGCTGATCACGACGAAATTGTGTGTAAGTAACTTCTAATGTGTTTCTCATTCCTTGTTTAATTTTACAGTGACTGTTTTTATTAATACCAGTCTCATGTAATTGTTTTCCAGCTGCCTGTAAGACGTATTATGAATCGACAAGCCGGAGCTTCAGATACAAACAACCTGAACTTACATAGCAGGCGGAAACTGCGAAGTTTAGCTCGGAGTCGATCAAGAAGAAAAAGGGTAAGATTTATTATATTAGATCCGTTTTTTGTCAATGTGAGTATTTTTCAGGTTGCTTATTGTCTTTATGGATTGTATTACAGTTGCTGGAAGCCAGAGTGTGCTGGATGAGGTGGACATTTGGAAGTCCGCGACCATTGAACTCATGTTTGACGAGGAAGACGCATTGTTGACAGGGTTTCTGGATGGATTGTGCGGCCACCGCCCTCTCGCAGCCTGGAGCACGCCGAACTTTACATTACATTACGAGACATTACTGCTGCACTGTACATAGTTGTGTGTTTAACAATAAAGCTCTTTCTTTGAATAAACAGCTGTATTTTATAAATGAAGCCCTTTCTTTGAATGAACAGCTGTATGCTTATAAATGAAGCTCTTTCTTTGAATAAACGGCACGGTCCGTATAATTTTCCCATATATTCCTTGATGGTATGAATACTTCATAGCACAATAACATTAATATAAAACAAATTATTACAACATAAATTATATATTTATTATTATTATTGGGGTTTACATTTATAATGAGCCAGGGGGACCAATAATGATTGGTTTGCAGTGATCTGCCAACCAATCACGAGGGATTTTTCTTTTTTAAATGTAGTGGCTTCAGCCAATAGTGAGTGAGTAAATTCAAGTCTGGCCGTTGACTCTCTGGTTTCGCTGCTATTCATATGCAAATTAGAGGCGTCGCACCTCCGTGGGCTCTCTCAGCGGGGGGCTCTCCACCTACGTCATGGTTCGTTTACGACAATTTGTGGCACAGACGAACGCGACGTTCACTGCCTCTAAATTGTCGAAAATTGCCGAAAATTAGGGAGATTTCCGGGAGTATACAGGCGTTTACGGGGTCGAAAATCCCACTTTTCATGCAGTGCTGGGAATAGTACTGGTGGTGCTGACACGCATTTTCAAATATAAGTCTGGCGCTTCTGCTGCCCAACGAATCCTCCGCCACGGAGTCCACTAACATGTAACACACACTCAACACACGCTCAATGTGAGCGCTTCACTAACACGTAACACACACTCAATGTCTTCTCGTCACGTGATCAGTGCTGTGCACTATATACGACTCGAACCGCTCGGGTTGGATGAGCAGATGGAATTGAAGTGACTTATGTACCTGAATTAAATTGTTTTTATTTCTATAAAAAGCCAAACTAGAGTGGAGGCGTAATGTAAATGTAGTGTTGGTTATGGTCATAACCATAACCTTTGAACCGCAATAGTTACCTTCATTGGAACCTTACAACCTTACGACCTTACAACTTTTTCTATGTACACAAAAGGCCTATTTCTCTTGTCTTAATCTGTGTTAGTGAGCACTTCTCCTTTGCGGAGATAATCCATCCACATCATAGGTGTGGCATATCAAGATGAAAAGGAGAAGTGCTCACTCTTTTTTTTTTTGTGAATAATTGATAATGCAAGGGGTAATGGGAAGATTGTTTGGAAAAATCGTAATAAACTGACTGGAATACATTTTGATCATGGACCAAGTGAAATAGAACTTAAAGGGTCACTTCAGCGATTTAGCATTAAGCTTTGTATCAGTAGAGACCCTGTAGTATATTTAAATTATGGTACTTTCACCCCCTCATATCCCCCTGAGATGAGAGAATTATGCATTTTATTTCTAGAAAAAATCCTCAGATGACGCAAATATCGCCATTTTGCATCATCAGATAATTTTTTGGCCAGAGGCTAAAAACTACAGCCAGTAGAGGGAGCTGTTCTGCATGTTTTCAACCCGCCCACAGGGGAGAGATCTCACTCTCAGAATGTAAATGCGCTCGGCCTCGGGCATTCATAACCGGAAAGATGCGGAGCAAAGTGAGTGTTTCAACTTTTCAATGAATTCCTATGAAAGTTATATGCGATCAGAAAATGCGCCAGACTGGACATGCGCTGAGATGAATGAAATATATTTTTGTTCAATAATATTTCCCATTGAATATTATAGAAAATGTATATATATATATATGTTAAAAAAAAAAGTTAAAAATCGTAGCTTCATCGGAATGGTCCAAAACTTGGTGACTTTATTGGTACTTGGTTTATGAACACAAAACAAAAAACTTGGTATATGAACACAAACAAATTGGGGACAGGATTTGAAAAGTCTAAGTGGTTGTAAAAAAAATAGTCACACTCGGGACCTTCAAATCAGCCAGGATGCAGAAAAAAAGGACTCAACAGTGAAGGGGTGAATCTCTAAAACATCAAGAGTGCAAAACAGACAAAAAAACTCACACACACACAATTATACACACAAAAACACACGCACACAAAATGTTTATAGAACGGGTCATTTTTGACCAGAAGTACCCCAGAGGGTTAAAAACACATTCACCTTCCCAGCGCTGAAGTGCCCCTTTAAAGTTAATTTTAAATCAGGATCAGGAAAGTATAGCAAACACATTTATATATATATATGTATATATATATATATATATATATATATATATACAGTGAGGAAAATAAGTATTTGAACACCCTGCTTTTTTGCTAGTTCTCCCACTTAGAAATCATGGAGGGGTCTGAAATTGTCATCGTAGGTGCATGTCCACTGTGAGAGACATAAGCTAAAAAATCCAGAAATCACAATGTATGATTTTTTATCTATTTATTTGTATGATACAGCTGCAAATAAGTATTTGAAAACCTGAGAAAATCCAAACACATTGAACACCTGAGTGGAGTTTAGACCAAAAAGCTCTATTTTTGTCTCATCAGACCACATGACCTTCTCCCATTCCTCCTCTGGATCATCCAGATGGTCATTGGCAAACTTCAGACGGACCTGGACATGCGCTGGCTTGAGCAGGGGGACCTTGCGTGCACTGCAGGATTTTAATCCATGACGGCGTATTGTATTTCTAATAGTTTTCTTTGAGACTTTGGTCCCAGCTGTCTTCAGGTCATTGGCCAGGTCCTGCCGTAGTTCTGGGCTGATCCCTCACCTTCCTAATGATCATTGATGCCCCATGAGGTGAGATCTTGCATGGTGCCCCAGACCGAGGGAGACTGACCGTCATCTTGAGGTTGGAGTCTGTTTGATTGAGTGTGTGGACAGGTGTCTTTTATACAGGTAACGAGTTCAAACAGTTGCAGTTAATACAGGTAAGGAGTGGAGAACAGGAGGGCTTCTTAAAGAAAAACTAACAGGTCTGTGAGATCCAGAATTCTTACTGGTTGGTAGGTGATCAAATACTTATGTCATGCAATAAAATGCAAATTAATTATTTACAAATCATACAATGTGATTTTCTGGATTTTTAGATTCCGTCTCTCACAGTTGAAGTGTACCTATGATAATTACAGACTTCTACATGCTTTGTAAGTGGGCAAACCTGCAAAATCGGCAGTGTATCAAATACTTGTTCTCCACACTGTATGTATGTATTTTTATATATAGATTAGTTCTTACGAGTCTTTCGGGTTTGACGTTTGAGTCATTCGTTCTTTTGTGTGTGTGTAAAATGTTTTTGTATAGGTGCTATAGGCCTATAAGCTATGTTACAAAGGTTTAGGTAACATTTTTAAACTGATTTTTATTCATTAATAACAAATGAAAAAATAATATAACAACTCAATAGAGAAAAATAAAATACAGTTGATTTAAAACGAGTAATAGTCTAATTGACTTGAATTTGTGATGTTAGACTTGAATAGTCAATATATTTCCCATATTTGTATATGTCTGATATTAACTGAGAATTATATATAAAAAAAAATAAATAAAATAAAAAAATAACTACGTGCTTGTTAGTAAAAAGGCTGTGAACTAGTGTTCAATACGGTGACAAGTCACATGGCAAAAGAACGAATACGTCAAACCCGAAAGACTTGTAAGAACTAATCTTTTCTGTTTCCGTTACTGACAGCATAGACTATGGGACTGACAGGAAGAACGAAAGACTCAAACCCGAGACTCGAAAGAACGAATCTTTTCTGTTTCCGCTACTGACAGCATAGACTCTATGGGACTGACAGGAAGAACGAAAGACTCAAACCTGAACTAATCATTTTTGTTCTTTTCAGTACAGATTCAGCGTAATGCGCATGCGCGGTCAACACAAAATGAACGAATCACTCTCTGAGATAAAAAATTATCAGATGGTGCCACAAGGGTTAAGTGAAGATAAAGCAACATATGCAACACAAAAGTGCTGTTGCATATCTACAACAGCATCCTGGCCCTGCAATACATGAACAACTCGCTGTCTGTACTTCACCTGTCACTGATGCTAGTGTAGCAATTATGGGCGCAGACATATAGATGAATGAATCTTCCAAATGATTCGATCAAATGAACATCCCCTTCACAAAGCCCAATTCAGCTCCAGACCCCAGGAAATCGACCATCGATCACAAGAGAGATGGAGGTTCCATTCTGCCCGGAGCTACTAGTTGTTGATAATAATTAACCGACTTCCTATGGACTTTTGTCCAAAACTTAGTTAAAGAGGACAGAGGACTCGTTGTGATCACAAGACAAAGAAACAAACCAGATCTCTGTCTTTTCAATGACCGGTAAATGAACTCCACGTGACACAGCTAAAACTCCAAGCAAACTCACAGAAACTGTTACATATGGAGTGCATCAAATCACTGATTATTGGACTTTCATTCAAATAGCCTTCGACATAGCTTGTTAGTGTGTTACAACTGATACACGTGACTATTATGCATGTATATTACTCCCAATTCATGCAATTATGTAACTATTGAATGAGTGGATGAAAAGGCATCGTGTTTGATATTTTTGTGTTCGTATGGGTATAATCCAACAGATGAGCTGAATTAAATCTTTATAGAATTGATCATGTCCTTATAGTAAGAAATTAGGTCTAAATTTACTCCCTACTTAAGAGCAGGAAACTAAATTACTATAGATAACCCAATTTTATGGGAGGGGTGGAGACACAGTCACCCCTGAACCCTAATTGGTCAGAACCCATCCAGGGGATGGGCAAATATTTGAGTTTAATCTCAGAACACGAACGAAGAATCCAGTTCGGTTCAAAGCTGTTCAAGTTGGTTCGCAGTTCAGAGTTGTTCAGAGTTGACCAGATTGAGTTCTGAACGGAGAGCTCCCAGGAGACGATCGCAGACCAAGATCAGAGAAAATGGGCCATCTGCTCTTCTCTCACTTTCCTTTCTTTTACTTAAAGTTTATTTTCTTTCCGTTAAGTCTCGGGTTCTGTTAAGTTCCGCCGCAAAAGTTTCTCAACAACGAGTTTCTCAACAACGAGTTTCTAACAACGCGCTTCAACTTCAAACAACGCCCACAAGACTCTCATCCAGCCGCCAACACGTCACGTGATTGGCTTCCCAAGACGTCGATCCAAGACACGACCAGACCTTCAGCGAATCCAAGACCCGGGAAAACCCCTTGTCCAGCCAGGAAAAGGGAATCCCCTTGTCAGACAACACACGAGACACAAACGCAAGTAATGCCTCTAGATTCCGAGCTGAACTGGTGCATTAGATCAAATGTAATAACCCTGCCTAAGAAACGATAGGAGGTTAAATTACTGATCAATGGTTTCTTCAGGTCATGTGTCATAAATGCATATATTGCTTAGGATTTCATAATTTCTCTCTCTTAGAACTTATTCTTTCCTCACCTTCTTCCTTTCTGCAACATGTGAATGTGCGAGTGCGTGTGTTTATGTTAGATAGTTTAATGTGTTAGAGTAATCAATAAAGTTCTGTTTGTATTCAAAGATAACTGTTCTTGTGTTAAGTGCTTATCAATTTAAAGTCTTGAACTGCCGATCTAAGTTACCTGGCTGTTAAATAGTGTTTCGCTATTGTTCGGATATTAATATCCGCTGCAGAGTTGATATTTACGGCCCGTTCAAATGAACGCTGGAAGAGTCATTTGCTCGGCTGTAAAATAGACTCTCAAAATTCCCTATGAATTCATTAATTCATTCATTTGAGCTAAATATACATGTTTCCCTTTAACAGAGCCCCTTTAAGTTCTTACATATCGGCGGACGAATAAGTTAAGGTGTAAACATTAATTCTGAATTATTTATAAATGATAGTGTCATTCAAGTCTCTTTCACTTTAATTCAATTCCCCATTGAGTTATTATTTTATCTGACTCATAGTCGCTACACTAGCACCCATGCCTTGTGATGGGATACGTGTAGGCTCAGGCTCGGCTCAATGTCTGCTTTTAGATCGTTTCCGACAGATACCGATACACCTCTGAGCTTTTCAAATTGCTCATCGCCTTACCATCACAGGCTACTGAATCTAGAAAATAGTTTAAAATGCTACCGTACGTGAAACGAGGCGACTTCTTCACGTCATACTCCCAACCAACTAACTTACCATGGAGGGTAAAGGTACTGTTGTTTCCCCCTTTTGAAAGTTCACTGAGGTTGTGTTCCCACATCGTTAGCCAATTAGGATTGCTTGAATGACTGTCAACTATTGAATGTCAATAAGCTATGTTTCCATCCACCTATTTTTATGCGCATTGGGATATCGCATCAAAAAATGTTGAATGGAAATGCCAAGATGCGCATGAATTCTATAAATGCGCATAAAAAACGTATGCGCTCATTTGAGTCGGATAAATTTTCTATCCGATACGAAAATGTGCACATATTTTACGATGGAAATGCATAATGTTCTGCTTGTTTACTTCGAACCGGAAGACGCTCACACTTTTGACGCAAGGCTTCATTTGGTGTAGGAAACTTGTGGATAAAGGATGTTGGTGCGTGTTGACTGGCGGCTGTTGCTGCAACTTGGACGCTGGCTGTTCGATCTTGCCCAGCGTTGGGGGATCTTTGAGCCGAGCTGTAAAGGGTTTGGCTGTTACTGCGTCGCTACATCTGGGTATGTTACCATAGAGATGTAATTATTTAAATTGGGCTGAACTGTTGGCTGTACGCCCTCTGTTTGTTTATTCAGTATGCATCCCGGGCTGTACTTATCAACTGTGACCCTGTCGGGGTTCCTGTCTCACTTTAAGGGGGTTTTCGGGAAACCAGCATGGGATTCGTCGATCGGAGAACAGTTATATCATCTGAAACAAGGTAACTCCACAGTTAATGAGTATGCTCTACAGTTTCGAACCCTCGCTGCTGCTAGTGGATGGAACGAGCAGTCCTTGCTTACGACCTACCGACAGGGTCTGGATCCTCGGGTGCGGCTGCATCTCGCTGCATACGAGGATACCATCGGGCTAGAACGCTTCATCCAACTCTCCATCCGCTTCGCCTCTCGTATGCAGTCGTGCATAGAAGAGCACCAGGGCCAGTCTTCATTGTTCCTCCGCCGACCAGGTGATGTCAGCACTCCAGAACCAAACCCCGAGCCCATGCAACTGGAGAACACCCGACTGACATCAGCTGAACGGCAGAGACGGCTGACCCAGAATCTTTGTCTCTACTGCGGTCTACCTGGGCATTACATCTCAGAATGCCCAGTCCGTCCTCCTTGACCCATGGTGAGTGCAATCATTCCTTCACTCTCTAAGATGAAGCCACTCACCACAACTGTGAACCTTACTGCTGCTGGAATCTCCCTTTCAGTTACTGCCCTCCTCGATTCTGGGTCAGCCGGGAACTTCATCTCGGGAACCCTCTGCCGTCAGCTCAAGCTCCTCACGTCTGCAACTTCGACGATCTACCAAGTCCAGTCGGTAACGGGCAGACCACTCAGTCGGAGGCAGTTTAGTCGCTCCGTGGGTCCCATCGGAGTGCAAGTCGGAATCCTCCACATGGAGCGACTACACCTACTGGTTCTGGAGGAATCCACCGCTGACATCATCTTAGGGCGCCCGTGGTTAGAGCAGCACAACCCAGTCATCTCCTGGAAGACAGGAGAGGTCCTGAAGTGGGGCGACAGCTGCTTCCCGGGCTGCTTCCCCTCCCCACCGATTCGTCCCTCTCCGCGTCCCCAAGATCTCCCAGTCTGCGCCACGTCCATCGAGAGTCCGGTAGAGAGACGATCGGTGGATTTCCCCTCCTGTTACACCCCCTTCAGAGACGTCTTCTATCCCCAACGGGCATCCAAGCTGCCTCCCCATCGGCCATGGGACTGCGCCATCGATCTGCTGCCAGGTGAACCAGTGCCCAGGGGGAAAATCTATCCCCTTTCTCTTCCGGAGGAGAAGGCCATGGAGGAGTACATCAAGGAGGAGCTGGAGAAAGGCTACATCTGTCCATCCACCCCCCCTGCTGCTTCGAGCTTCTTCTTCGTGGCAAAGAAGGGCGGAGGCTTGCGGCCTTGTATCGACTACCGGTCATTAAACAACATTACAGTTAAGTTCCGTTACCCCCTTCCTCTCGTCCCAGCTGCCCTGGAACATCACCGTGGTGCCACTGTGTTCACGAAGTTGGACCTCCGCAGTGCCTACAACCTCATCCGGATACGTGAGGGGGACGAGTGGAAGACCGCCTTTGTCACGCCCACTGGTCACTATGAGTATTTAGTGATGCCATATGGACTCGCCAACGCCCCCTCCGTATTCCAGGACTTCATCCACGAGGTGCTCCGGGAGTGTCTCCACAGGTTCGTGCTGGTTTACATAGATGACATCTTGATCTACTCCCGGAGCATGGCCGACCATCGCCGTCACGTTGCGGAGGTCCTACAATGCCTGAGGAACTACCAGCTCTACCTCAAGGCCGAGAAGTGCTCATTCCACCAGCCCTCTGTGCAGTTCCTCGGGTACAACATAGATCACAGTGGCATCCGGATGGATGAGAGGAAGGTGGAAGCCATCCGGTCTTGGCCAACTCCCACTTCCGTGAAGGAACTACAACGTTTCCTGGGTTTCGCAAATTTCTATCGACGCTTCATTCAAAACTACAGCTCCATCGCCAGTCCCCTCACCAGCCTGCTCCGCAACAAGCCCAAGTCTCTGTCCTGGACCCCATCCGCCACCCAAGCCTTCCAGACCCTGAAGGACTCTGCCCGTTCCCAACCGTCCGTGGTCACACCTAGGGGTGGACTTCATCACAGACCTGCCCAATTCTGAGAACTGTACCTGTATCCTCGTAGTGGTCGATCGCTTCTCGAAGTCCTGCCGGCTGCTCCCACTACGAGGACTTCCCACAGCCCTAGAGACCGCGGAAGCCATGTTTAACCACGTCTTCCGTTATTATGGCATCCCCGAAGATATCGTATCTGACAGAGGTCCTCAATTCATTTCTAAGGTATGGAAGGCCTTCTTCGCACTCCTAGGTGTGACCGTCAGCCTCATGTCCGGATACCATCCTCAGACGAACGGACAGACGGAAAGAAAGATCCAGGAGATTGGCCGTTTCCTCCGTACCTTCTGTCACGGCCACCAGGACTCCTGGAACCAGTTCCTAGGATGGGCCGAGTACGCACAGAACTCACTTCGACAACCCACCACCGGCCTGACACCTTTCCAGTGCGTACTCGGCTATCAACCGCCCCTCTTCCCCTGGTCTGGGGAACCCTCCGACGTCCCTGCGGTTGACTACTGGTTCCGGGAGAGTGAGAGGGTCTGGGACTCAGCCCATCACCAACTACAACGGGCACTCTGCAGACGCAGGTTGACAGCCGACCTTCACCACTCCGATGCTCCAACGTTCCAGGTGGGGCAGAAGGTCTGGCTGTCCACCCGGGACATCAGACTGCGTCTGCAGTGCAAAAAGTTGAGTCCCAGGTTCATTGGCCCCTTCGAGATCCTGCAGCAGATCAATCCGGTGACGTATAAGCTCCAACTACCCCCTCAGTACCAGATTCACCCCACTTTCCACGTGTCTCTCCTGAAACCTCACTACCCCTCTGTTTCTGTTTCCCCAGAGCCTGGCGTTACTCCGGAGCCTCCCCCTCCACTTCTAGTTGACGACGACGCAGCATATCAGGTCCAGGACATCTTGGACTCCCAGCGTCGTGGTGGTCAACTACAGTACCTGGTAGACTGGGAGGGGTACGGCCCTGAAGAAAGATCGTGGGTACCCAGGCATGACATCCTTGATCCAAATCTACTAGAGACATTCCATGCTACCCGCCCTGATCGACCGGCACCGCGGGGTAGAGGTCGACCACCACGGCGTCGGGGTCCTCGGCCCTCAGGAGATGGCCGTGGAGGGGGGGGTAATGTTACAAGCACGCCAGGCTCCACCCCCTCACTACCACAACGATCCCAATCACCAGAGTACTGAGCACACACACCTACACGTCATCACCACAGTAATCACCATCTGCACTTAAGCTCCACGCTCACACTCAGTCACTGTCCGGTATCGTTTGCACATGACCCTACATGCTTGCTTCCTCGGACTCACCTGATAACTTACCTGATCTCCAACGAACCCTGAGTGTCTCCTCTCCTCGTCCTGTCTCCTGGTCCTCGTCTCCTTCGATCCATTGTTCCTGTGTTCAAGATTCCAAGACGTATCGTATTACCAACATATCCAGCACTTCCAGATACTCTCACTCTGACTCTCACCACACCTGCTCACTTCCTGGTTCCGTAATAAACTCTGCTTTCACCTGCATTTGTTCTCCGTGTCACCTCTGTTTGTAACAACTGTACATAAGGAAAAATAAGTTTGCCTTTTAGCACTATTTTAAACTTTTTTGGGGTTAAATTATATTTGCTTGCATTCTTTACTATTCACTATTATTAACATTTTAAAATTTCACAAATAAGTAAGCAGTTATGACCTGCAATACTTTTTTGAGCAACTAGAATGTATATTGATTAAAGAGCCGTACAGGCACCTATTGGGTAATGGCATTACAAATTATAATTTTTATTTTTCCAGCCACAAAATGACTCTAATTTGCCTCTTTGCATTGGAATTCTCTATTTTAACCTTAATTACTACACTAATTGTAATATAAGAATTAAAAAAAATTGATTTTTTTTTTAAGTGGTCATTAATGGACCATTATTATTGCACAAATAAAAAAGATGAGGCAGGCTGATAAGCTGCTTATTTGTTTTCGCAAACAAAACAAATAAAGTGAAGTGATGTGTTTTTTTTAATTTATTTTTAAATTTTAAATTTTATTTATTTTATTTTAGTGGCATATAGAACCTTTTTTTTTGTAAACATTCCTCCCTATTACACACTGTTGCAGCCATTAAAATGGTTCAGTTTTGTTTTTAATGTCAAAGTATATTTCGTTTAGTTTCTTTATTAAGTTAATTTAGAAAAATGTTTAAAGCATTTTTTGTTTGTTAAATTAAAGTTTTTAATTAAATTTTTCGACCAAGCAGCCGACAGTGAGTTAACAACACATGTTTGATCCATTTATCCTCTTAAATCAACACTTGACTTGTCTTGCTTATAATAAAATCCATAGATATAAAACACTTCAAGCATCACAATGTTGGTTTAAACGTTTAGCCTATACTATCACTTTTTTGAACCACTTTTAGTGCTATATAGAACCTTTTTTTTTTTTTGGAGTGTTCAAAAATAAATAAATAAAAAACAGGCAGGTTGTCTTAACTTACACTTCTCCGCAAAATTGATATAAATCCGATCTTCAATTCTTGCGCTAGCCTGTGCACATTTAACGGAGTTCACGTCAACGCAATATCAGAACAAGTGACCTAAGCACTGTGAGAGCGAATGAGTAAAGCAAGCCAACACGCAAACTGCCGAACGTCTTAGATGCTCTAAAACACAATCATCTTCATTAAAACCAATGAGACTAAATTTAGTCTCATTGGTTTTAATGAAGATGATTGTGTTTTTGAGCATCTAAGACGTTCGGCAGTTTGCGTGTTGGCTTGCTTTACTCATTCGCGGCAATACTCTAAACACTGTGCGAGCCGTCTTGACAGTCGTGGTGTCATGGTCTCATGTTGTTTCCACCAGCGCAGCACACCTCATTGTTTCTTTTAATTCATTAATGTCTAAAATATAAAATGAAGGGAAAAGCCTGCGTTTGAGGTATGACGTGAAAATTGGCCCAAAGCCCGGCCCCAGGGGCAGAAATGCAGGGCTCTAGTTAGTCTGTTCAATAACTGAACAGAATTATTTTTCCTAGCTACTATAATATATCAAAACTGGGACTTAACAGATCTGTGTGTTCTGTATCACTAGTTCATTGCCCGTTCGCGGAGCATATAAGTCTGCCCGCGTGAGGCGCGCCGCTTCTCCAGATTCCAGCCTTTAGGGTGGGTCCAGGATGGCTTCTTTCTCCCTGTCAGAGAGATAAGCCAAGTTAAGCCATCGCCTTGACTGCGGCTTGAACCGCGCATCTCTGAAGACGCAGAGAGAGATCCGTAATGACACAGATCTCTTCCCAATGTGTCTGAACTGGCATGGTCAACGCTTCGTCCCGCAGCTCCACTTGGTATGCGGTTAGCATAGAGATCGCACTCAGAGCCCTGAAAGAGAGAGCGACTGCTTTGTAAGCGCTCCATCATGCTCGACTGTAATCTGTCTGCTTTGGATGGTAAAGTCGGATTTGCAGCCACCGTACGCTTTGGGTGTAAGTGCGCGGCAACTAATGGCTCCATTGGGGGCATTCGGAGAAGGCCATCCTTCTCCATCCCTTCCACGTCAAGAGCAGATCCTCCTTGCATGGGCATCTTGCTAGTTAACGGTTTGTCCTTCCATGTCACCAAAACCTCCTCCAGGAGCTCTGGAAATACTGGAAGGAGCTGTTGTGCTGCCCGTTTCGCTCTTGGCAGCCTCTTGCCCTCGTAGCGAGACTTTGCAGTCTCTGCTACCACGGTCGGCCCCAGAATATTTAGTTTTATCTGCAGCGCGTTTGCACACATCTTGCAGATCAACACTGAGAAGCGGAGAGGATTGTGCCCCGCCCACCTCTTCCGTGGATCCCGGCGCGGCGAGGAGTTGTGCAGAGTGCGCAGGGGGAAGGAAGGGGGAGTCCTCGAAATCTGAAAATCGGATTGTCCCTCTTCCTCGAAATCAAGCACGTCCTCATCCTTGTCCGTGCTGAGCACACTGGGCAGAGGGACGCACACATCAAGCTCTTCAGTCCAGGACAGAACTGCTGTGGAGGGCAGCTCTACTGCAGGAATGGTTACCTGCGGAGTGGTAGCTGTAACAGGGCTAGGTGACATGAGAGGATCTTGGCCTGACAGGCTAGCTTGGCGTGCTAGCCTGCGACGAAGGCTCTTCATGGTGAAGCGTGCGCAGTGTTCACAGGAGCCGGGATTCTCGATCGCCAGTTGGCCATGTTTCAGTCCGAGACATGCAGAGTAGACCTGGTGTGTGTCCTTGCATGAAATTTTGTTCCCGCATGAACACAGTCGCACAGAATCTCCCTCACTAGCTGGGATAGTTTGCATTGCTAAAGCCATCGTTGAATCAAACAATCCTTGCAATCGGCTGGAATGCAAATTGAAGGAGCCAGACGAAAAACGCTGTGGTGGCCAGTAGTTCGTCCAGAAGTTTGTTCTTTGAAAGTTTGTCCAAAAGGTAGGCTTCTAGGCTTCTGGTGTGAAGCGAGAAGAGGTTTATGAATGTCGTAGTGACGTTGTGTTGCCCCTTTTATACTTTTTTTTTATATAGGGAGGGGGAGGCCACTCCCAGACACAACGTCACGTCTGCCAGCCAATTGGGGCTGGCGTAATGTAATAGGGCTTCTGAGGATAGGAAGGGGTATATCCCATAGTGAGACACCGAAACGTATGCTTGAAAGAGAACTCCTACTCATCTCCATTGATTTTCCATAGCCGCTGGGAAATCGAAAAGAAGGCTCCGCCTCCTCAACTTTGTAAAGGGAGATCTCAGGCTCTGATTGGTCTAGAAGCATGATCGACATGTCTATAGAGAGCTGAGATACTCAGCTTTTTTGGCGTATGACGCAATACGTGATGACGTCATCAAAAATCACGGCTAACAAAGACGATCAAAACTAAGGATAATAAGAGTATTTGTCTGCATCACATGTTTTGATCCGGACATCGGTGACATATTACAGTGTTATTTGGCCAAGCATGCTCACAGACATGTGAAAATTGTCTCATTTTGAAGAAAACAACCTAAGGAACGGGCTGATATAGCGTTTGAGGCTATTAGCTCCACAACACGTTATTGATCCGAACAGGAATATGACTCATGTGTTTGCTTGTTCAAAGGAGTCTTTTCCATCTTCGTGATTCTTTTGATAATAACGTTACTGTAAAGTGTTGGATCGGTGAAATAAACTGTGTGAACACAGTGATATTCTTGAGGGTAAGAGCTTTCATTTGATATATGACTTGTCTATATTTGGTGAGATTGTGTGATATAAATATGAAATTTAATATTATTCATCTGGTTTTCTCAAGTGGGGGTCATTGCGGGAGGGCCAAATTCAGACCTTATTGTCTTTTTCTATGTAAAATAAATGCAAAAGTGATTGGGTTATCAAGAAAGCTGAAGTTATAATCTTTCAAACGATACCATATATGTCTAGTTTTATGCTGTACAACTTATAGATTTTTTCAAATGATTATGATGATGCAATATTGGACCCATGGGTGGGTCGGTGAGGGGGTGCAGAGCTGAAGTGGTTAAGGATTAATTTTGGGCCCTATCCTGTTCAGTTTATGTATTAATGACTTGCATTTACCACCTGTTAATATTCAAATGTATGCAAAAAAACAAACAGAAAATTATTTAAATAAGGCATTGGTCCAGGTTTCTGATTGGTTAAGTTGTGAGGGTGTGATATAGACCCTGTCCCAAATGGCACACTTCATGTGCACTTTCGGTCTTGTGTACTTACAATGGCCTCTGCGTGCGCATGTCCGTTAAGTCCACGAGACCGCAGGTTGTCCCACTTGTCATTTTAGGTTTCAGAAGGGTGCTCGCGAGCGCCCCATTTGTGGTCGATATGCACCCTCGATGCGCACTTCTGCTAAAGCCCGCCCTGGTGCGGGATACGCAGCGGACTTCTTCCCGGCAGTCAAAGCGGCATTACGTTGTGAAAGTGCGGACTCAGAGGAAGACCACAAGGGTTTAGGGTGCCATTTGGGACAGGGCCATACTTTCCATCTATATCAATAAACCCCACCCTCAAGACTGTTGACAGTTGACTGTGTTAGGCATCACAAATGCAAGGGCAAAGGGGATTGCCATTCCATTTGAATTTTGTAATGGTTGAAGTGAAATAGCAAATGGGTGATTGTCTATTGCTATTCCAAAATGGCAGGGTCATAACTTGTTAGACATTGTAAATGCAATTGCAACTTTGTATTTCCATTTGAAATTTGTCAGACATGTTCCATACACTGTAAAGAAAATGCAATTGCAAATCATGCATGTGTGTTTCCATTATGTCACAATGTACACGTGCACAAATTAAAAATGCAATTGCAAATACAAGTTATCTTCATTACAAGGTTAAAGGTCCCATGGCGTAAATTTTTTCCTGAGGTGTACTTATATTGTTAGTATGGTTTTTACATCAAAAAATGTAATAATTTAGAAATAAAAAGCATTTTTCTATACTGATATTAGCCCTCTGGCTTGAATGCTCATTTTCAAGGGGCGTGTCTGCTGTGAGACTTCAGTGAAAACGGCCACTGTTGTGATTGGCTGACATCTTTCCATTTGAAATGAGTATTTGATTATATGGCGGAGGGGGAGTGGTTTAGCGAGATCTGTACTCACTGCCAGAGAGAGCGAGGCGGGCTGCATGTGGACCAGACAGACGCAGAGCTGGACAAAGATTGCTGAGAGAGTTTTATTGTACCGAGTTGTTGAAAGTGCGAGTTTATTAAGTTTGTATCTGAGAGTTCTGAATAAAAATGTCCCAGTCACGCGACCTGTCATCTTCCTCCTTACTTTGTAACATGTGGAACCCCTCTAAACTAAGTTTTTTTTTACCATCACAGCCGAGATGAACGAATCGTCAAAGTGTTGATTATAGCATTATTTTTTTGATCTTTTTCAATCACATGAAACCCTGCAGTGATGAGCATTGAGTACACATGCAGTCTGTTGATCAGTGAATGCAGTGATCTCGTCATTGCAGCGTGTTTTCTCTCACAAAATGCTTTCACCACAACTAACAGCAAACACGACATCGACATGAATACAGTAAGAGCTTTGTGCAGCATAACAGTGTCATTCATTATAATGGCAGTTTGGACAAGTGTGCAGATACTAGGGATGCACCGAATCCAGGATTCGGGTTCGGATTCGGCCGAATATTGGGCTTTTTGACGGGGTTCGGTTTCTGCCGAACCTCAGAATTTTTTTCCACCGAATCCGAACCCTAAGCTTGCACTATGCGCACTCCACTGGTGAAAATGGAACTCATGAACAGAAAACGTGGCAGTATGCTACTTAAAGTCAAAAGAAGGCGATTCAAGTCGAGCTACATGTTCAATTTGCAATGCCGATTTGTCTCGTGATGACAAGGACCCTAAACAACAGCCGCTGTTAAAACATTTGCGTTAGGGATGGGCGATATCTTATCGTTTGCGATATACCGGTAAAAATTCTCCCCACGATAAGAATTTGTCTTTCCGCGATAATAACGATAAAGCCTAGTTGATAGCGCGACCCATCCGCATAGTGCCGCTGCTGGCTGTTATTACTTTATGATGGCCGCAGTGGTTGCATCTGTCAATTTGTATAGCTGAAAGGGGGTTGGAGAGAGATTTTCTTGTGGTGCCCCCGCAGCACTCGGTGCCCTAAGCGCAGCGCAATGGGAGCGGCGGCACTGAATCCGCATCTCACGTGCAGAGCGAAAACAACTATGGCGGAAGAGTTCATAGCTAAACGAGGGGCTACCTGAGGGCAATCTGAACCATACAGATGTATTTTCACTCGCTGAGCACTTGGACTGAGCGCTTAAGAGATTCGCTCTGTCTCAATCGATCGGTAAAGCATAGTATTTCAGTTCATCTCAATGAATGCGCAGTGTATTTGACGCGCAGTAAACACTAGTGTGAGGCGCGCAACTGAGAGCGCTCAGTGTTTCACACACACTCAAAGAGAGAGCGAGAGAGTCTTACACAACACAGAATTGACGTGCTACATTAAACAATATCCTTTGTTGTATTTTCCTGTAAAATAATGGCGTTTATTTGGAATTATTCAGCCTTTCATGAACAGGAAGAAACGAATGCACAAACGGGAATCTCATTGGCTGGTGTGCACCTATGTGTTTTGATTTCAACAAATCAGTTTAAATGAGCGCTGACAACGTGATTAATATTCATGAACCCAGAAGCTCATTATTTCTTAGTGCAGTTTATTTTTATTAGTAGAAGAATTTGTGGTATTATTATCTTAACTCAAATTACTGAAGTTCTATCATTAAATAATTATTGTAAACTTTTTTGTAATATGAAGACATTTTTGGGATAATTACTTTTGCTATCTCTGCTATTTTTACCACTGTTTGCACCATGTATGAATAAATACAGAATCGGTTTACATTTTAAACTTGTCATTGATTTCAAAAATATTATTGTTTGTATTGTGTGATGTTTTTTAGCACAGTTGCACTATTTAAACATTACCTGCACTTTTACAGAAGACAATTATATCTGCAACTTTTCCATTTCTGAAAAGGCTGGTGAGGAATTTCACATAAAATATATATATATATATTTTTTTTTTATTTTTATTTTTTTTATTTATTATAGGAGCCTATTTGATGACATGTACGTTTTACTTTAGATCATTGTTTGTTTTTCTGAGTCTCTCAAGAATGCATGTAGCTCTCACTTGTATCCAAAAACATGGGGAATGAAACTACATTTATCGTCATTGATATCGTTATCGCAATAAATACTAGAAAATATCGGGATAAATTTTTAAGTCCATATCGCCCATCCCTAATTTGCGTATGAAACATCCGAGAGAATACAAGTCGTGCATGAAGGAATATACAGACAGCAGCCAAAATGTATTTTATTTTACCGTGCAAACAGCCGCATATAGATCAGATAAAAATAATAAAATACATAGGCCTACACTAAATATTTTTCACTTAAATAATTACCAAATTAAGAACAAATAAAGCTATACAGCATATTTTTCTTAACCATGCATCAAAAAACAAACAAACAAAAAAGTGTTAAAAACATTTAAACCATTTAACTGGTAGTATTAATTGGTCAAAGTTCTTACTTTCGGTTAACGGTTAAATGGTCAATAGCATCCCTACACTGCTGTGGACGTTGTTTACTTCGTTAATGTGTTTACTGTGATAATGGACTGAGGATGGGAGAAGGATTCGGTATTCGGTTTCAGATTCGGCCGAATCTTAACCAGTGGATTCGGTATTCGGCCGAACCCCAAAAATCTGGATTCGGTGCATCCCTAGCAGATACACTCACGAAGTGTGATTGACAGATCCGAACATTATAAAGAGTGTTCTTTGATCGCTCTCTAGTTTAATCATTGAAATAACAGATTTGTTTCATAATACTAACAGAAACAATGTGAAGTTGATCGTTTAGTCACTGGCTTGATTCACTGATGCATAAACAGTATTAAACGATTTCGAAAGAAAGTCTGCGTGAACTAGAATGATTAGCTACACATCAGAAATCACTGATCACAGATCAGGCATTAATGATCACTGTTACTCACTGTTTGTGGCAGTGCTGTCGAATCCATATGGTAAAAGTCTGTTTGTAACAGTCTGACAGTTTGTAAAGCCTGTGCTGACATCGCGATTGATAAACTGAATCCATTTTCTCCAAATTCTCTGGGCGGGCAAAGCAGAGGAAGGGGAGGTAACCTTTCCTGTTATGACGACATAACAGGGAAGATTTCAGAATGGCTCGTCTGAGTGCTCATTTTCTAAAAGGCAGAGAAAGACGGCCAGAACTCGGTTTACACCTATCAAAATTTCTAGCCACTTGGGGACCATATTCAGACTAGGGGAACTCATATTAATGTTAAAAATCCTCATAAAATGAAAATTTCATGACATGAGACCTTTAAGACCTACCAAAGTTGGTCAAAAACATATTAAATCTAATTGCATTTAATATAAATTTAAACTATAATACATTTTCATTTAATTGCAATCAACATGCAATTAAATATTACATTCACTTCACACACTTCTTTTATTATTTCCACAATAAGTACTGTTACTATTTCAAAGGGGTTAAAAGTCAGTCCATTTTTCAGTGCTTGATTTCTTTTAAATAATTTAACAAGTAAAGTTTAAAACTTTTCAGTGCAATTATGTTTATTATGCAACTCATGTCACATTTTAATTGAAATATGTTGACAAGTGTTTTTTTTTTTTCACCCTAATTCAGTTAGGAGGTATACTTCACTAGAAATAGCTGCATGAGTTAACAGACTTATCTTGAAATGGACTACCATTGTGAGGAAAGTCAAATGAGAGTTTGTTGCAACTATTCTTATATGTGTATATGAGAGACTTTATAGCCAATGAGATAAATTTAATAGTTTGACTTAAAAGTCACATTATGACTCAATTCCATTTTAAGGATGCTGCAGATTTAGCTTAAAAATATAATACATTGTTTTTAAAAAAAAGGTTTGACTTTAAGGAGAACCAAAACTTTACCATTTATTCTGCATTTGAAGCCGCACATTTACTTTCAAAGCTTTCAAACAAAGAGCATTTTACATGAATAGGTGAGAAAATTAGCAGCATTCAGAAAACCATTAATTTCAACAAAACCAGTTTAACACAAGCGAGGCAGAACGCGGCCCGAACATCCGTCTGAGAGCTTCAAAGAGAGCCGAGACACACGGATTAACAAAAACACCAGACAACCAAGCTACAATTTCCTATTAATTATCTTCAAAAAATGAGAGAGAACACATTTCTAGTTTGGAAGAAAAATTGTGTTTGGGGATTACAGAATTCCAGCCCTCTATTCAGCTCCAGAGACGTTCATTATGTTGCGACGAAGGAAAAAAAAAAAATCTCGGAGAGAAAAATCCCAATAACACATTTAGCTGTTAGTCACACAGGGACAAAACAACGTCAGCTGAAATGTATTCACTTTGAGAGAGAGAGAGAGAGAGAGAGAGAGAGAGAGAAAGAGAGAGAGAGACTGTCAATGTGACAACCTGTAATCGTGTACATCATTGGCATGAATATGAGATTGAAATGATACATTATCATGACAGGATACATGGAAACATTAGACTCCATTTATATGCCTCCTCACATCTCAGAATGTCTAATTGATCCTTTCTGACTGAAATGAGAAAGTTTACCCATGGAATTTTCTCTCTGACATGCAAATTGGAGTCATGTTTGATCCTCTTGATCAAACGTGCTGACAGCAGATTGAAATGGTTATGTTCCGATGCGATTCCCATTTGCAATCAAACATTTTTGTGAATCTAAAGACAAAACGACTACAAAAGAAATATATATTCATTCACAAATATCAATTGCTTCTTTGTGGAATCAAAATGTTTCAAACAAAACGTATTTTCTTGCAAATAGAGTTTTATTTTTTGGAATTTTTTCCTCTGTCCTCAATATCACTGTTGTCCTGTTAATAAAATCCTTTTAATTAACAAATGTAAGCGATTTCATACAGGAAGTGGCACTGGTTTTAGTGGGAAAACCCATAGACACTGGCGGCTGGTGCTAAAAATATTTGGAGGGGCACCAACAAACCAAATTAGTAATGCAGGGCTGAATGTACTATTTTTTAAATAACCATTTAACAAGTGATATATTAATTAAGGTATCATTACTGCTTAGCTAAAACATGGAACATTCTGAATTTAAAGCATGCCATAGGCCTGGGCGATATATTGCCAAAAAATCATATCTCTGTATTTTTGGGCTGAATGGCAATGCACCCTATAATCTAATTTTTTTTCTAAATGTTTCTATTAATTTAAAAATCTTTATTTAATTAAAAAAAATTATGATCCTGCCAAATATAGTCCTACAAACAATGTTCACATTGAAGGCTATGAAAACAAAAATAGTGAATGTAACCTTGTAGTATATGATAGCCTTATATGTGCAAAAAAGGGGTCAAATCAAATTAGCCTACATTCCAACACTGTAACATTACAATCTAAAAACAAAATCATGCTTTTGAAAGCAGAAGTTAATTTCACTAAACTAATAATGAAAATAAATAAAAACAAAAGCACCGACAAATTATTAGGCTTTTGATTCAAATACAATAGTCACTTTACAGTTACTGCTATCATAAAAATAAACTTGAAGGTTTGAATATCTACATATGGCACATTTATGTTCACCACCACCAACAACAAATATTTTAGCAAAATGTATATTTTAGTCAGAATTATTGGACTCCTATTCTATTACGCTGCGTCGATTTGGCGTGCATGCTCGCGGTGGCCCTCGTTCACGGAAGTTTGAGCTTGAGAGGGGTCGCCCACTCCTGACAGCAAAATGGAAATATTTGCTTGACTTTCTAACATTTACAAATGGAGAATATGTCTGTGAAATGTAAGTTATGCACTGAGAAAATTATTGTATGTCACTTCAGCTTAAAAATTAAGAGTTATGTTTGTTCCCATCAATCACTGCACAAGTTAAGGTTATATTTGATGACGAAAACACATTAGTGCTAGTCCTCCCGGAACCCATGCAGTGCCTGCAGTTCGAGAAAAAAAAAAAAAAATAGTATGGAGGTCTATGAGAACAGTCGATTCTCGGCCAGAGTGAAATCGCCCAAAAAGAGGCAGTACTCCACATAACGTGACTTGACGCTGATTGGACTATATCCAGAGGCAGAAAAAACAGTCTAGAATAGTGACAGCTAGCGTAACTCTTTGTTGAATGTGATTGAAAAATCTGTCCCTGTCACACTTTCATGGTGCGTTGCCCTATCGCCCTAATGAAGAAACCGCCCCTGCCGATAGATATGGAATTAGCAACAGCTGTTGATTATTGGAATCCGTATTGGAAAGGTGAAGCTCTGCTGTAAACACATGCAAGAGATGCAAAGTCTTTAAAATTTGGTTTGTCATAACCGCCAGACAATTCTGCATATTGCAGATACAAAATTACTGGTAAAACACTTTTGTAAATACTATATTGATCACGATCAGCCAAGAGAAGGTCATAAATTAATTTAGTGATCCAAAAAACATACTGATAACACTTTACAATATGGTTAAAATGAGCAATACAGCACTATTTATTCATCTTTATTAATGTTATATATATATATATATATATATATAATCATAGAGTTTGTCTTAAATAAGATATATAAATTAATTTGCATGTATGTATAATCTTAAAATGCAAATTTGAATATAATAAAGTATTTAGTAACTGAATTAACTTTTAGAGAAAGTCAGTTCGTTTATTTTATAAGAATACTTATTTACATTACATACAATATATGTTTTAAAGGCTACAGATTTTTAAAGGTTCTGCAGAACAGAAATTACCATCATCCTTTCATCTAAAGAATGAATGACAACTCTGTAATGGTGACCTTTGACCCAGGCAATGCTAGTTCATCTATTTGTTTCTGTTGACTCCTGGAATTCATTTCCTTAAGAAAGAGTGCGCTCCAGCGGGGCATGAACAGACATTCATTAATTAGCATATGTTTACTAGATGATAGTAATCAGGCCTGGAGTGAGATTGTGTTTAATGAGAAAACACAATAATTGAGGTGTTGTAATGTTTTGCAGAGTGTTTGCAAATTTAATCAGAACACAGGGTCTCAAAACGGCAGACGTGTCTGGGACGACACGCTACTGTAGCATTCATCATGCACAATGGAAAATTCATAACATCTCTGCTGTTTATTACAATCCATTTAGTCAGAATTGAAGTGACTGGCATTCAAAATAAATAAATAAAAATAACTTTCTCCAAAATTAAAAATTCCCTATCAAAATCTAAAGCTTTGTTGGTGTGAATATTTAAGGCAATGTACAGCAATGAATGAATTTCACCACAGGTGAACGGGGTACAAAAAAAAGCTAATAGATATCACATACTTCCCAGTTGATTGATTACATAAAAAAATTGCAAACATGTTTTTTTTGTATTAAAACTTTTCTGAAATGTAATGTTTGAATATGCAAATGAGGTATTTTCTAATTAAATATGCACTAACAGTGAACAAAACTATGCAGGGTTGTGGCCCTTCTGAAACTGAGTTTTGCACGTCTGCTTTAAGACCTAATGCACAGATCTATTATATTTGTCACAGGTGGCTGCCCAGGTAAAAATAAGGTATACTTGAATGCACTAAAAAAAGACGGGGGAGTCCCAGGTGAAATGGAGAAGACGAAGATGAGGTGACACCAGACATCCGAAGGACAGAGGTGGAACTGCATGTTCCCGGGACTGAGGCGGAGACGGAGCCAGAGGGATTGAGAAACAAGGCAACGCTGGAGGGAAGGAGGAACCCGATGGAGTACAGCCACCGCCTGACCAAGGTGGGGCCGGAGGGAACGGGAGCCCGGTGGAGTCTGAGGACTGACGAACCCCGGTGGAGCTGAGGGAATGTGGACCCAGGAGATACTGAAGGGTCAGAGGATTGAGGTGAAGTCAAGGGCTTGGAGGACTAACATGGAGCCGGGGGATGATGACTGGGCCTGGTGACTGGAAGCTCAAATGCACATCCATGCAGTGCAGCAGGATGGATGGAAGAGTAGGGGAGCTGCAGGGGACAAGCAAAGGTGGGGACAATGCACTAGTTGGCTTTGGTAGAGGAGGTAGGAGAGGGAGGCTGGGTGGAGACTTGGAACTGTATGGAACCAACAGAGATATAGGAGAACTGGGGTTGGGCATGACCAAATAAGGGAATGGAAAACACAGGGCAGCATCCTCTTTAAAGTGTCACTTTTTTTGAGATGTTAACAGATATGTATAGGCTGCACATCATCGAAAACACTAAAGGTATTCATTAATGTTATTCATATGTGAATATAGTTATTTTTGCATTTTTCAGAGCGATTTCTGTCTTCCGGTTTTAAAAGCTGAGTCGGAGCAACGTCACAGAAGCTGACGTCAGCGTGTACCGTAGGCCCAAGTATGGGGCTGCTCAAACATGCTGACGTCGACTGTTTCGAGCGATTCTCGACATTATTCATGACATAGAGCTCATTCAATCCAATCACTGCACTGTAGTATGCATAAAATATAATTTAGTTATTATACCAGATAGCAGTTAATGCATCAACTAAAATATAATTGAATCAATGTTGAAATTTAACATTGATTTTTCATCAGGTTTGCACCCTGAAATATTGTTATTTCAATGATGAAAAATAGATGAAGATGGGCTTAAAATCAATATGTTTTCAACTTAAATTAAATCACTTATTTAACACTGAATCAAACACTATAAAATCAATCTTGCTTTATGTACAGCAGGATTCTATGCCAGTTCATTTTCATGTGTGGCTGCAATTGATATGATTTTGTATCAAAAAGTCACTCAAAGTAAACAACATCCTTCAGTTTACATGCAAATGTATTTATTTATGCCCCAGCAGTTTCAACAGGAAATCTCACATTGACTTAAAACAATTACATCTGAATTTATAACACAAGTGAAAAACATGACAACCTGCATCTGCAAAATGGAAGTAAATACAAATGGAAACTTGCCAATAAAGACAGAAATGGGACAGTAGTACTGAAAGAAAAAAGGTAGAGGAAAGAATGAAATACTCTGAATACTCTAAACTCAGGGGTTTCCACCACGAGCAGTGCCCCCAAGCCTTTCAGGGGCATAACGGAGCCATTTTTGCACCATCCCAGCAAAGATAAACTCTGATGCCTCCTTTTTATCAGCATTCACTTGTAATGCACCTAAAACAACAAAATGTTAGTAAATATTTGGAAATGTGACTAATTATACATTACAAATATACTACAAAATGAAGTGAAACTTGAAATGTGATCAAAATATTTACATTCCAGTTAAAACACGCTGAATTTAAATTCAAGACTATTTAATGAATTTTAGAACAGACTTTTCCCTTTAAAGCACCTGCAGACACACAGGAGGAATTAATGGAAAGCAAGGTGAAAATATCTTCAAATATCTATCTTGTTTTATCTAATATTAATACTATATTTCATAGTAAATAATAGTAAATAAACAAATAAAGTGTGAAAGTGAAACAAGTAAGTTAATAATCAGGTAGCTAAATTAATAAAAGAGGAGCTGGATAGGCTACACAGTGGTTTGGAAGAGATTATCCATTTTACAACACGAATTGAAATAATAATAATAATAATAATAATAATAATAATAATAATAATAATAATAATAGCCTACATTTTATATATTTAAAACAGGCTATGATTTATATTATTGGATGACCACAAGAATTAAGGACTCTGTGACAGTCATTATATCTCTCTCTGCATGTAGCTAATATTAGAATATCTAAGAATAGCTAATATGTAGCGAAAATATTAGAGGATTGGAGATGTTTTCCATGATGGAGGAGATTTTAAAACAATAATTAAAACATTAATATGAACAATATGCCTAATAATAATCAACTGGTTCATATTGAGTTCAATTTATGGTAGTAGTTCTTTGTTAATCCACACACTTGTTGGTAGATATTCATCCTTTGAGGATAATAAATGTGCTCACATATCACAGAAATGTACCCAATTGTTTTGGATTTGCTTTAACATGTTGAATGATGGGACAGATAGATTGAGTAAGCCTCACCAGTGGAGAATTAAGATGACCAAAAATCAACATTGATTCAATGTTTGTCTTTTCAACACTGAAAAGCATGGAATTATCAACATTGATCCAATATTATTTAGCATTGAATTTTCAACATTGGTCCACTGTTTTTTTAGCATAGAATTTTCAACATTGATCCAATATTACTTAACATTGACATTTCAACCTCAACCAAATTGATGATTCTGATGATTCTGAACATTGACTCAATGTCACAATGCTATCTGGGTATGAATGAGACAGTCACTTCTGTCAGGTTTGTCTTCCATCATTATTGTTGACACATGGTGGGGAAGTTTTGGAAGCAGTGTGCGGAAAAGTCAAGGAGGAAGGTGAGGTGTTGTTTTCAGCGTGCCGTGAAGGTACTCCCTGGATTACTTTTATGTGGGTAAAGACTGATAATCTACGGCGGAACAACCGAGGCGGATGGTCGCGCTGATACGAAGTAAGGGTGCTGAACGAGCTGTTACCGGGACGCCTTCTGTGGAAGACATTGCTAAAGTAAAATGAATTTGAGGAATCGCACGGCGAACCTGCAAGCTTGACATTCATTTCTTAATTTATGTCAGGAGTGCAAAATAACCGATCTGTTGGTAATGAACAATATTTTGAATGAAATATCAACAAGAATCAAAAGCCACGTCTTCTTCGTTTTATTTGTGGTCACAGACATGCACTAACCCGCATGTGTTCGGGCTCTGAGTGAAACAGTGTGCATATTTGGACAAATAAAGATTTATTCTAGCTGCCGGACAGCACGGGTTGTCACGGGCAACCCAGCGTGCGTCGCTCGGGGCTTCAGATGCGCGGTCGATACTATGAATCCTCAAACGGGGTTGAGTCCCTTCGCTTATACTCCGATCTAGTTTCTTTTCTAGATATATGTGACCAAGGTCACATGTCACATATATGTGACCAAGATGGCGGCGCGAGTAGATCGCGAGGCTCAGCGTCTCTCCAGATTCTGCAATTTTGCGGTATTTTTCTTGTTCATCTCGGGTCTGTTCGTACAGAACAGTTGTGCTTTTACATCGTACACCCGTTGTGAGCTTTTGGATATTGGTTTGCGAATTTCCGACAGTTTTATGGACAATCTTCAACTCCTTCCTGAGATCGCTAGGACGCCCGAGGCGATGCGCTCTGCCCGGCCGGGCGGAAGTGCTAGAAGGCGGCGCTGTGATCGTAAACAAAGGCGGGGTAAGCGTGGAGGTCTAAGAGCTAAGCTAAGGCTAACTCCTTACCGGCTCTCTTTACCCAGCATTTTCCTTGCCAATGTACGATCGCTAGTGAACAAAATGGAGGAGATTCGACTCAGCATTACACACAGTAAGAAACTTTTGAACTGTAACGTCCTAATCTTCACTGAAACCTGGTTAAACAGCGGAATACCGGACACCGCTATTGAGCTAGCGGGACGCCACACACTCCGGGCGGATAGAACACTAGATGGCTCCGGGAAGAGCAGAGGGGGTGGATTGTGCATTTATATTAACAAAGCTTGGTGCACAAACTCTGCTATTGTTGGGAGTCATTGTTCAGCTAACCTGGAGTTTCTCATGGTTAAATGTAGACCGTTTTATCTACCGCGGGAGTTCACTTCCACCATTATCACTGCAGCCTATATTCCCCCGGATGCTGATGCCAAGCTTGCTATGAAAGAACTTCACGCAGCCATCAGTAAACAACAGACTGATCACCCGGAAGCTGCGTTTATTGTTGCAGGTGACTTTAATCATTCAAACCTAAAGTCAGTGCTACCCAAGTTTCACCAGCATGTTTCCTGCCACACCAGAGGAAACAAAACCTTAGACCATGTTTACACAAACATGGCGGGAGCTTACGTTGCAACACCCCTCCCCCACCTGGGACAGTCAGATCACCTCTCTTTGTTTCTATCACCCAAATATTCACCCCTCATCAACCGTGTGAAGCCATCAGTAAAGACCATCAAGGTGTGGCCTGCGGGGGCAGACTCCACACTCCAGGAAAGGTTTCTAAACACAGACTGGAGTATGTTTGCTTCTCAAGCCACCAGTGGCGCTCACACGGACATTGACTCATTCACTTCCTCTGTATTGGATCATATCAATACCACCATCGACAGTGTTACAACCCAGAAACAGATCACCACATACCCTAATCAGAAGCCTTGGATGAACAGGGAAGTTCGACTCCTGCTGAAGTCACGCAATACTGCCTTCAGATCAGGAGATGCACAAGCCTACAGTACATCCAGAGCTAACCTGAAGAGGGGCATCAAAAAGGCCAAGCACTGCTACAAGCTAAAGATAGAGGGTCACTTTTCCAACTCTGACCCTCGACGCATGTGGCAGGGCATTCAGGCCATCAGTGACTACAAACCCCCCCACTCCACCCCCGCAGCCACTGATGTCAACTTCCTGAACGAGCTAAATTACTTTTATGCTCGTTTTGAAAGAGACAACAGAGAAACTGCCACCAAGCTCAAACCCTCAGCTGACCACCCACCAATCACACTCTCCTCCACAGATGTCTGCAAGTCACTGAGCCGGATCAGCGCGCACAAGGCTGCTGGACCAGACAACATCTCTTGACGTGTGCTCAGGGCATGTGCGGAGCAGCTCGCTGGGGTTTTTACAGACATTTTCAACCTGTCTCTTGCCCAAGCAACTGTACCGACTTGCTTTAAACGCACTTCCATTGTGCCAGTGCCGAAAAGCTCTAGCCCGAGGTGCCCTAATGACTACCGCCCTGTAGCACTCACACCCATCGTTATGAAGTGCTTTGAGCGGCTGGTCCTGGAGCACCTAAAAGACTCTCTACCATCCACATTGGACTCACACCAGTTTGCCTATCGTAGCAATAGGAGCACAGAGGATGCCGTTTCCATGGCACTCCACTCTGTGCTCACTCACCTGGACAATAAAAACACTTACGCACGTATGCTGTTTGTTGACTTCAGCTCAGCATTCAACACTGTCATCCCATCCAAGTTAATTGCCAAACTTGGAGACCTGGGCATCAACACTTCAATGTGTAACTGGATTTTGGACTTCCTAACTGACAGACCCCAGAATGTTCGATCAGGATCCACCTGCTCCACGTCCATCACACTCAACACTGGCGTACCACAGGGCTGTGTGCTAAGTCCGTTTCTCTACTCCCTCTTCACCTCCGACTGCAAGCCTGTGTATGGATCTAATTCCATCGTCAAGTTTGCGGACGACACTACGGTGATTGGGCTCATCAGCAACAACGATGAGACTGCCTACAGGGAAGAGATCCAGCACCTGGCCACATGGTGCGCTGATAATAACCTGCTCCTCAACACCACCAAAACGAAGGAGCTCATCGTGGACTTCAGGAAAGAGTCAAGAGGCACACACGACACCATCCACATCAATGGAATGGCTGTTGAGCGTGTCTCCAGTTTCAAGTTCCTGGGGACCCACATCTCGGCGGACATGTCGTGGACGACCAACACCTCCAGCCTGGTCAAGAAGGCTCACCAGCGCCTCTTCTTCCTGAGGACACTGAGGAAGAATCAGCTCTCCTCGGCTATCCTGGTGAACTTCTATCGCTGCGCAATAGAAAGCATCCTGACCAACTGTGTGGCAGTGTGGTATGGGAGCTGCTCTGTTGCGGAGCGCAAGGCACTGCAGCGGGTGGTGAAAACTGCCCAGCGCATCACAGGAACTCCACTACCTGCCATCGAGCACATCCAGAGGAAACGCTGTCTGCATCGAGCTCGCAGCATCCTCAAGGACTCCTCTCACCCAGCCCACAGACTTTTTTCTCTCCTGCCCTCCGGCAGGCGTTTCAGGATCCTCCGGACCAGGACCAGCAGACTTAAGAACAGTTTTTTCCCCAGAGCTGTCTCTTTATTGAACTCAAACCCCCGTTGATCCACTTCCCTCATAAACTGCTAACTCTCCTACCTCACATCCGCCTTCACTTTGTTATTTGCACTACCGACTGTTTATCACAGTAACAACTGTTTACATATGCATCTTGCACTGCCATATCTTAACTGGATTATGCTCATTTGCACTGCCGACTGTATTTATAGTACCAATGTTTACATTTGCATTTTGCACCGTACTTCTAACTGTAATATGCAACCACTTTCCACTGCACTTTACACTTTTTTTTTTTTTTTTTCGGATAGCTCTGTCCATAATGTATTGCACTACCCTAATCAACTGCTATATTCCTCATATTAGCCTAACATATTATTGTATACCTCTATCTGTAAAATTCTGTTTATAGTAATAGCCATCTGTATATTATATTCATAGTACATATTCCCCTGTAAATTCTGTTTATAGTAATAGCCATCTGTATATTTATTCACTGTACATATTCACCTGTAAATTCAGTTCTGTTTATAGTAAGACAACTCTCTATTTATACATATTTATATATATTCAGTACATATCCATGTCCTGCACTTACGCATCCATTGTATATCCTGCACTTGCTGCTATTGCACTTCTGGTTAGACCTAAACTGCATTTCGTTGCCTTGTACTTGTACTTGTGTAATGACAATAAAGTTGAATCTAATCTAATCTAATCTAATCTTTTCTGGTGCACCAGAAAAGGGGCTACTTTGGCTGATAAGCCTGGGTGACCTGAGGATTACAGTGAGGCTTCCCAGCCGAGTACATCTCCATGGGCTCCCCACTCCTCTATCGCATCGCAAGCATGTATAGACTGTGTTCGTGGGTGGTTCATGTTCTCTCATGAGAACATAACCATGTCGGCGCGTTGTTCATCTTGCCAAACAGTGTGCATATTTGGACAAATATCGATTTTTCACGTTTGCAAAATATTTCGTCATACAGAATCAAATTTTTCATTTCATGCTGATCTGAAGAGCTGAATAACATTCAGAGCGATCTCTGTCTGTTCTTCCTGCTGCACGCCACTTATGATCTCAGAGCTCTCTCATTCGCTGTACTCATCCCTCATCTCATCTCTCTGTTGTAAACATTGCCAAAGTGTGAACAAAGAACATGTCTCAGAACCGCTGTAACTGCTGCTGTCGTTATCGCTATCCATGTCTCCTTTGTCTGTGCATTGCCGGTTTGCAAATTAGCTCATTTTAATGCGCCTAATGACACTCCCCTTTTTATGCAAACCATTCCCTCTTTCCACACAATACCCATCCCACCTTTTCGCAGTCGACCACGCCCCTTTTTGGAAGCCTTTTCAAATCGAAGGTGTGAAAAGCCCCCGCTGCATCAGGGGGATTTCCTGACCCTTTTAAACTCATCCATACCATAAATGTCTACGGAGACCAGATCCAGCATTTCCTTGACTGAGGTGGTGTGGGTGGGGCTCCAGTAGGACAAATACTTTGTTACCTTACTTAAGTAGAAATTTTGGGTATCTATACTTTACTGGAGTAATTATTTTTCAGCTGACTTTTTACTTCTACTCATTACATTTTCACGCAATTATATGTACTCTACTCTTATTCTACTCTTTATATTTTAAAAATAGCCTCGTTACTGCCATTTCATTTTGGCTTGTTTTCATTCTGGCTTGTCATCGCTCAAAAAAACCCAAATAAAAACCTATCCAGATAAATCACGCGATCCAGATAGAGTGAATTTGATTGTGTTTGGATGAGAAGTATAAACATATAACATTTTGTACGTGATCAAACGCACCTGCACATGACAAATCATTATTGAATTAGTATGGCCTTTAGAAAAAAGGTGGGGTAGTGCACTATTGGCCCCTGTGGCACGGCCTAAGCTTTTGTCTTTAATGGCATTTTTTCCCTTAGGCCTACCTTACTTTTACTTTTATACTTAAAGTAGTCTTGAAACCAGTACTGTACTGCTCTCCTTGTGTGTTTCCATATGTGTAAACACAATTCATAAAGACTGGAGCCAGGGTGTAGTTTCCAAAACTCCTGATGTTTACTCCAATATGCATTGAATGAGAGTGAAACTATCAAAAACAAAATCCTTTGAGTAAATAGAATACAAAATATACGCACAATATAAAGAATGGAATAGCAGCGTTACCAGTTGAGCAATAAACACTGAATTATATTATCAATATAACAAAAAATAAAGAAAATATTCTCAATTTACAAGAACTACTTACTGACAATGCTTTCGAAGGCTTGAACATTAAAGTCCCTGTAAAGGCAATTCTGAGATTTGTTTCTAAACACATTATAAATGTTAGAAATGTATTGCTGAAACACATTACAAAGACTGTGAACTATGAAGTACTGAATTCAGAAGTTAGACCGTTAAACAGTTTTTCACCGTTGCTGTGTTCAGGATTTTCTGGGCGGGGCTAAAACGGTGGCTCGATGATGCACTGGAGCCACCGAGCCTGGCTCCTTCCCTAACACGATCATAACTAGAGCACATTCGCATCAGTTCGATCGCGAGTTACTGTTAGTACTGTTAGTTACTATAGTCAACAACTTACATAACAGCTTACAAAACAAAAACGATGAAGAGGTGGATTAATTTTGTGAACAGCAACCTTGATGGAGAGCTGAGGATCATCACCGACACCTACCTCTGCAGTGACTTTACACCGGTTCGTTTTACAAACTTTCACCAGAGACAACTGGGATTCACTGATAATCCGCTGCAGAACCGACTTTCCCCCGCCAAGGCCTTCATCCTCCCGTCCCGCCGACATCTGGTGCGTCGTGATCATAGACGCTCGTGATCAGTGAGTGTTGTCTTGTGTTCTACTGCCGCTTTCCCGTGAGTGGGCGTGGTTTCGGCGCAGACAGCGGACACACCCCCAGCGTTTGAGAGCAGAGAATGCTGCTCATTTTTTCAGGTTTTTGATAAGCTATTTTATGTACTTCCCGGATTTTTTTATGATTCAAATTTGGCTGGGTGGTTAATAATAGAGGTGGGCAGATCGATACTAATATCGATAATATCGATACCGACGTTGGTATCGGTATTGATTGATACCAACGTGAAAATATCGATACTTAAGTTTCAGTTTCTCTCGTTTTGCGACCTGTCCGTGTTTGTCAAAATGCTGCTGCTGTCACAGAGCAGAGCAAGCTCTCAAGAGTGCTGCTCGTGCTCGACACTGCTCTCCTCCCCCTCTCCTGTGTTGTACCGTCACGTGACTCACCACTAGCGCTACCACCAGCAGACAGGCGCGCGCATTTCTAACAGCAGTCAGTCAGAGGCGGAGAATGGCAGCAGAGAGAAATAGGAGCGTTGTATGTAAAACTTTGTGACTTTGTTTATTTAAGAAAGAAATCCTGAAAAGTGCACTAAAGAGTAGAAACATTTTTTGTTAATATGCTACTTGAAAAGAGAATTTGTTTTTACATTTTTTATATTTGTGAAGTAATCATTTTGTAACTTTGTTTATTTAAATAAAACAGAAGTAACCAAAAGTTGTTTCTGAACAAAAGCTTTTGTAGTACTGATTAATAACCCAAAATGCAAATCACAAAAAGTAATTAAAAGTCATGAAAATTCATTTAGATTTAGGTTGAAGACGCATCCACCTTAATTATTAAAAAGTATCGATATTGGTATCGGTATCGGCGATACTGGCCCTGTATTTACTTGGTATCGGATCGATACCAAATCTAGCGGTATCGCACACCTCTAGTTAATAACACATTTATCTGTGGTGTGAGGAACTCAGAACAGATGTTTAGTTTTGACTTTACAGGGACTTTAAGGAAAAACTGGAGCAGCAGTCACATGGAGCTTAATGCTTCAGAGAGCGGAGCAAACTGAACTATAAATGGCTGCTCCCTTGCTTAGTCTGGTAATTTTCAAAATAAGAGTCCCAGGCAAGAAACCTACAATACTTAATTCAACAGACAGAACAAGTACTTTTACACGTTTACTTCAGTAAAAAGCTTGAGTTAACACTTCACATTCTACAGAAGTCTTTTTAAACCCTAGTATCTATACTTCTATCGGAGTAATGAATGTGAATACTTTTGACACTTCTGTAGCCGGCACACACACCTGGTCAGACTCTCCATCTGGGGTGGGCTCATACGTAATCTGTCACGATCAGGGTTGGTGGCTGACTGGTCTCTTGGTGCAGAGTGGGGCTGGCGATGTCTTCCTCGTCGGGCAGATTGTAAAAAGCAATCCGTTACACTCCACAAGCGTAGTGGAATCTTCCTGTGGCCCGTCCTCATTCACAACAGACTGTTTACATAGAAACTCATCAAGACAGGTATTTTGATATCATTTTTGGTGTATTTGCACAAGACGCCGCGAAAGAGATGTGATGAACATTAGTTAAGATGGCTTTCCAGGGACAGGTTTATATCAAGGCTCCTCTCTAACTGCTGGTGTGGTAGAAGATGTGCCACACTGTGATTGGATCCTTGGTGAATGAACATAAAAACTTCTGCACCCATCACCACCAAGAAGAGGACTTCTCATTGGTCTACAGGTTGACTCTAACCACTCATTAAAGGTTTTGTCTGCATCGATTCCATACAATGCCTTTCATAAGTTTTCCCAGCAAACAAAATGTGTTCTTAGAATGTTTTGCTAATGTAACCTTTGGCTAAGAGTGTTAAGAAAAACCCGACTACGCCACCTAGGTTATGTCTTACCCTAGGAAAAAGAAATACCCCAAAGAAAATTACAATAATATGAAGGACCCTGCTGGTTCGGATTGGGTTAAAGACAGAGACGTGATTTGCAAAATAATACAAATTTCACAGGAAGCATCAGTAGATTTTAAGATGTCTAAAATGAGTCTCAGACAGTTTACCAATTAAATACCCACAATGAATAAGAGACCACAATAGACTAAACGTTACAGAAGGGATAAACCACACAGCAAATCAGTGAATAAATGAAAACATAAGTGACAGACCAATAAAAGAAAAGAAACAATACCAAGCATACACTCTCCCCTTTCTGTTAAGCGTCAGTATTACAGCTCATTCCAAACTCATATAAACTGGCAAAGAGACTAGGCATAGAAAAGAAACTAAAATACATAAACAAATCAAACCAATAATTTAAATCAAAGTTATTATTTAAAACCGTTCTGCTTCAGGGTGTGCAGATAGAAGAGTGTTAATTTAATATGATGGTACAAAGACTTCCAATACTTTCACATAACAAACAGACCGATAGGGCAGAATAATTCTAGCACACTCAGTAGATCAGCGATTCAAACGAGAATGTCCACAGCTGTCTGACAGTCAGCTGCAAGAACGGGGCAGTGAAACAGTAATACAGAACGGTTATCTAAAAGAGATCTGTAAACGACATACATAAACTGTATAAAACAGCAGCTAAAAGAGCAGCTATAGCGCTCACAGGCCACACCTGAAAAACAAAAACCAAATAATGAAAAAGTTTCAAATAATTTCCCCCTTTCCCAGAAAAAGAATCCACACGATAAAGTTTATTACCCCACAAGTGAGATTGTTAGACTACTGTAACTTTAAGGCACCTGCGCCTGTCACTTCGCGCACACGTCCCAACAAACACATATTTAAATTGTGATCGGAAAAAAGGAATAAAAACCTGCGACTAGGTTTTTTGTTTTAAAAAACCAACACAAACAACGCTGAGACATTTTCTGCCCAAACAACATGCTCACAGTAGAATCAAAAACGTCACACTTTGATATACCTTTTATACAACCACAAACACCACAGTAATTGCGCTGCACAGGTGAACTCAATGTCAGGCTGCAGCTCTGCGCTAGTGGGCGTGTCTTCCCAATTGAAGCACACGACCATTGAAGGGAGAAATAATAAACCCAAAATAAAATAAACAGACTCAACCTGTCACACTAACACTCCAATTCAGTTATGAAAACTTTATTTCTGATTGTTTTTCAATGTTGGAAACATCCAGTTTTTTTCTGTATTAAGAATGTTTTTTTCTTGGTTTATGTGAACATTAGAGGAACATTCTATTCTATTATTTTGGAAATATTATGAAAAATTTTATTTCTGAAAGGTTTCTGAATGTTCAAAACATCCGTTCTTTTAACATATTAAGAACGTTTTTTTCTTGGTTTATGTGAACATTAGAGGAACATTCTATTCTATTATTTTGGAAATGTTATGAAAACGTTATTTCAGAAAGTTCAAAAACATCCTGAACAGATGGACAGTCCATCACCGGCTCACAGACAAATGAGTATCGCTAATTTGCCTCTGCTGCATGTGTTTGGACTGTGACGGAAACCCACACTGACGCAGAGAGAACCTGCTAACTCCTGGCTTGAACCGGGGACCTTCTTGCTGTGAGGTGATAGTGCTACCCACTGAGCCACTGTGCTGTGCTGTTTGTATTTATGTTTATATGAATTAAAGTTATAAAACTAGACAAAGTGTAAGCAATTAATTTCTTACAGCCACAGGTATGGATTTCAAAGTACCAAAAACTGTTAACATTTTTTCCAGAGCATTAAGTAAGTGCATTAAATATTTGAATATAAAAATAGCAGATACAATTTAAGTAAAGATTTACATTTTACTGTAGTAGTACACTAAACTGTGAAAGGCCTTATGGAAGGAAAATATATTTACCAATATATTACTTGAAATATATTATAATATATTGTTAATATATTGATGGTACATATATACAATATATGTAATATATTGCAGTATATTGCAAAATATACAAATGATTGCCGCTTTCAATATATTGCAATATATTGGAAAATATAAATATTAAATCCCATATATGGGAATATATCGCCTAATGTATTACATGATATTTTCCAATATACTGCAATATATTTTTGTTTCGTAAGGGAGAGTCTCTGGGAAGTACGCAGTCCAAAACATGGACTCATAAAGAGCAAAGCTTACGTTTTCTAAGCTAAAAACACAAGTGAAAAATAACATAAACTCAAACATACAACTAGAGAGCACACACGTCAAATCTAAAAAGACGTGTGGAAAACAACACAATAGAAAAAGAAAACACCACAAAATTGTGTTGTTTTTCAGCTAACAGAAAAAAATGAGAACTTTCACTAACGTTATGTAAAAGTTATATAAATGTTCGTAAAAAACGTTACTGAAATAATGTCTCTGGAACGGTCTTGTTTTCATAGTTAAAATACATTCTCATTACGTTGAGAGAACGTTCTTATAACAACGTTTTCAGAACGTCCTTGTGATGTTATTTGTACTTGACTGATGTTCTCATAAATGTCAGTTATTTTTCCTGCTTGCCTGTATATTTTATATACAACTTGCCTTCATTGTTTGTTCCTTATGCACAGGGGCGGGTGGACCCCCACAATCTGAGGGCTGCCCCCCCCCCCCCCCTAAAAACCATGCTGAGTATTGTAAATAATATAATGATATATACTTAAAATAAATGTGTAAGTAGTACAACAATACAAACGCAAACGGGACAAAAAATGCGTTTTAAGTTTAGAAACATGTTGAGTCCCCCCTCTCCCCTTGCACCACAGTGGGTTGATCCACCTCAACTACCCATAGACCGTAAAAAACGACCACACAAGTTTAAGGAGAGAACAAAGCTTTTCAGACAGCAGTTGTGAAACACCAGTAAGTATCTGTCAATGCTATTTTATTCACTTTAAGCGTCAGATGAAGTGATTCTTTTCTCTTTAATACAGATTAGGCAAAACACTGTTAACATCACCACCGCGGCACCGCCCCGGGCCACAGTCGTTTTCATTTTTATAGTAATAAAACCATTTATTTCAGTTAGAGAACAGACGCAACAATTAAAAACTGAACGTGTCTGCTCAATACAGTACAAGCCAAACGAGAGTTGCGACTTGCGGCACAAAAGCAGGACAGGTGTCAGATTTCATCATGAGTGCAAACAGCTGACAGACAAGATAATCGCGGAAGATTTGGTTTCAAAACTAAATGTAAAAGCGCCTATTTAAGTGAGTGTGTCATTGTACTGTTTTGTTGTTGAGTTTCTCATTAAGAATAATAGGCTAATGAACCCACAATTCAAGCAACCCGCCCCAGAATTGGCACAAATTCTAAACCGAAAGTATATGCGCACAGCGCTCTGTCAGATCTGTGTTGGGTTTTGCTCAATATGATAATAAGTGGCAGATCAGAGGGCTTGCTGCAGTTGAATACCTAAATATCTGAATATCATAGTATAAAATACTATGTGGAGGATGCAAGATAATTTAATAATTATAATATGACTGCGTGGTGAACCTTAGTTGACCTCCGAGAACATTGTTATAAGAACATTTTCACTCAACGTTATGAGAACATTGTTATGGAACATACACTCAGGGCACAAAGAGGAATGTTAACAGAGTTTATTTAGACGGCACAGAGAAACAGGCAGTTTCAACAGGTGAGTCAATGGAGACTCAATGGAGACTTTGAATCCAGTGGATGAGAGTGTAATGTAATGTCTTTTCCTTACAGGTGCAGGGACTTGTGAGATTCCGAGCAGATGAGCAAGGTTGAATGCACACACCTCGTCTTTCATCAGATGATCATGGACAATGAAGGTAACACTTGGAGGTAGTGGTGACATTTGAACCGAGGCGTCGGAGCTTGTGTCGAGAATAAATGGGCATGCCAGACGAAGCCCCGATTCGAGGCTTGCGTTGTTAACAGAGAAATCACGTGACCAATGACAAACGAGGCCTCGATTTGTCTGGAATACGTCATCGGTTCGGTCTGAGTGTCGCACCTTGTGGTTGTTGTGGCGTTTCAGAGAAGTGTCAGGAGTAGTAGAAGTGTGAGTCAGAGAGTTGTGTCATTGTCGTTATTGTGGTTCATTAGGACTATATATTATTATACTATTATACTACTTTATTACTATTAGGTTGTATAGTTTTTCTCGAATGGAGTTTTCCTCTATTATTATGTGTCCTTTGGCATCTGCTGGATAGCACAGTTGAACACAGTCTAAATAAATAATTAATCAACAGTCTGACAGTTGTGCAAGTAAAGTCAGAGAGTGAAATATGCATATTTTATTTTATACCCAGGCAATGGACAAATGTCTGCTCAGGTCATTGGCTCAGGATTCATGGATTTGTCTGCTATTTCTTTGCACAGCAGCTAGGTGTCACTAGTGAGCAATGATTAATGAAGCTTCAGGTAATAAACCTAATGCTGCGTTCACACCAAACGTTAATAGAGCGTCTGGCGCGAGTGATTTCAATGTTAAGTCAATGGAAAGGGGCGTTGACGCGCGTCTGGAGGTCCCGCGGCACGGTAGGCGCGTTTCGCGCAGCGCGAAGGACGCGAATCCGCCTCATTTGCGTGATACGCGCGTTACATGCGAGTGGTGCTTTTGTGCATTCACGTGTTTGAAGCGAATTCGCGTCTGATGCCCGAGTTGAAAAATCTGAACTTTGGCGTCAATTCGCGCCGCGTTAACCAATCAGGAGCCTGCTCGCTGCGGTCATGTGGTAAAGTGACGTGATGAGAAACCCTGTATAATTTAAAAATACTACTATTGTGTCATAAAATGTAGTTTTAAGACTTTTTCAGGTGAGAATGTAGTTTTTTAAAGCTCAAATCTGTGGTTTATTTATAAAGAGAGCGCCTGTTTAAAAATATAATCTTGTGTTTTTGGAGTTGTGAGATCCAGGCGATCACCGGGCACTCACCGCTCATAACCCCGGCGAGAGCAGCCCTTCCTCGGCTAGTCCTTCTGACGTTTGCCGCTGGCTCTGATGTCCTGTATTGGTGCATCTTGTGTAGATCTAACGGGTGATCTTTGGTGTCATGAATCTATAATTTGTTGTCTGCCAAATCGTTTTGACTGAGGGCAAAGAGAAATTTCATAACTTTATTTTTTAAGGATATTTAAATATACATGCAGTGAAGATAATGTAGGAGTTGCCTGGACCACATTTGTGTGGCTATTAATGTTTAATATATATTTTTAATGAAAATGAAAAGAGGCAGAGTGGTGTTTTATGACATATTTCTCCTGGAGTGCCTTGAACGCGCGTCAATTTCGCTTCCAGCGCTTGATTTATACACGCGTCCAATTCACCGCGAATGCATTCAAAAAGTTTCCGGGTGAAACTAGACGCGATTTTGACGCTCTATTTGCGTTTGGTGTGAACGCAGCATAATAAAGCAATGGGCTGGTAAGTCTCAGTGGTTCAGGAAGCCTCATTTTGCCATCACTACTTGGAGGCGAATGAGACTCCATGTAGTCCATGTAGCATCAACAAGACCGGACAAAGAACTGAGCCGAGGTGTGTGTTTATAAAGCAGGCTTATGAGGTAGCAGATGAGGTGCAGGTGTGTGTGATTAATACTCAGATGACTGGGTGCTCTGTGGTTTACTGGTGTGAGAGCCTGGCAGATCTGTCACAAACATCAATCAAGTACAAATAACATCACAGGGATGTTCCGAGAACATTGTAATAAGAACGTTTTCTCTCAACGTTACGAGAATGTATTTTAACTATGAAAACATTATAAGACCATTCCCAAAACATTATTTCAGGAACGTTTATTTCTAACATCTATATATAACTTTAACATAACATTAGTGAAAGTTATGGGAACGTTACCTGTTAGCTGGGTAGTTAAAGAATTAATGCATGGGTAAATTGTTAGAGTCACTGTTTTAACACTGCACTTTATGGTATGCAAATGAGTTCCACACTAGGATGGGCAACACCATGGCTACTTCAGACACCAGTGGCCAATCACACTCCAGGATCGGAAAGGCGCAAGATTTCAATCTCCTCCTCATCAGGAAGGGATAAATATGTCCCCCACACTGTCAGAAAAAAAGGTACATTGCTGTCACTGGGGCGGTACCCTAAGGTACATAACAAAAAAGGTACTAATATGTACCTTTAAGGTATTAATATGTACCTTTAAGGTACTAATATGCACTCTTAAAGTACTGATATGTACCTTTTGAGGTACTAAAATGTACCTTTCAGGGGTGAGTAAGGTACAAAGATGTACCTTTTCACTTTTGTACCTTAGGGTACCGCCCCAGTGACAGCCCTGTACCTTTTTTTCTGAGAGTGCAGGTAGACCCTCTTGTTCTGCGTTTCCAACTCGACAGGGAAGGAGACACTAACAGACACACCAAGTCCTGCATTTCTGACCTGACAAGGAAAGATTTTAACATTCTGAGCACATGGTCTGAAGCGCATGGTGCAGGTGCACTTTCCAATTCCACTTTGGCTAGTTTAACGATGGAAAAACCGGGTCTAACCCTAACCTGACCCTTGAGGCTTCTCCAGCAACGCAGCCCAGTCCACAAAGGACTTCTGCATCGGCAGACACTGCCTGTCCCACACGACTGCTCAGTGATGCAGCCAGTCTTCAAAGGACCCTGTGAAGATTCAACTGACCCAGCTGCCCAGTCCACTCTTTAAGGACCCTCTTGGAGCAAACGAAGTTCAGCATCCTTCAGCCTAGCATGGCAACGACTACTGGATCACAACTCTGTGCCCTTCCCACTGCATGCTACCCACATCCCCAGTGGAAGATGTCTCTACTGCCGGACTGATCACCCGACTGTGTGGAATGTAAATATAAACATACCAAACCTTTTTCTAGAGACCTTAGCATTAGTTTATACCTGCAGCATATGTTTTTATAACTTGCATATATAACAGTTGAGGGGTCAGCTTGTTACAAATAATAGGTATATTATTTGTTTAATGATAAATAAGCATTTACTTATCACCATTTTGCCAGAGCCATTAGGTGGTTATTTATACTCTTGCATATCTATTGTTAATAAATGTAATTCATTTTATTATAACTGTGTCTTCATTTTGTTGATGATCAAAGACTCTACTAGTAGTCCAGACTCACAAAGCCTTCAGATAAACCAGTTGACCAACTCCCTCTAGTTTACATTAATTCTAAATTATGAAACAGCTCTCTTGGGAGTGTTCTTAAATTGTTAAGAACGTATTCTTAAATGGTGCCCTATACTGCAAAAGGGGGCATCTCATACACTCATAACCACACCTTAAGTGACATGTGATTAAAAAATGACTACGTCATCTGTGAATTGAGTAAAAATCATTACAGAGAGCTCAATTCGGAACTCTTATGCTGTCTGAGATGCAGCTTTCTGAGCAGGTGTTTGCACACAGAAAACAGTCTATCCTTTGCTGTGTCTTGTGCTTGAATGTCTTAAAATTCCTTGAATTTTTAAACTGACAAAATTTAAAAACAAAATTTTAATTAAACTTTCTTATCCGATAGGTCAAATAGGTGATAGATAGGTAATTATAGTTTTAGGGGGGCTGAGACAGCAGACAGAGGGGCTGAAGCCCCCCTAAAAAGGGTCTAGAACCCTCCCTGCTTTTTGTAATAAAATAAACATTGATGTTTTCTTTTTCACTAGCCTGAAACACTTTATGAAAAGCCAAATAGCCCACAATCTCAAAATTTATCAGAACATGCTCTGGTTGCAGACAATCACAATGATGAAGACAAAAGGCATATTCCAAAATATAAAGTCTTTATATAATATTCAAGAATATCCCACGCTGTGGGAACACTCTGCCTGATTGCTTCATGAAGCACGTGCAAAATCAGTCCAATGGTTTTGACAGGATATCAGAAGAGGGTGACTTCATGACCAGGAAAAGCACTCCTAAAACCAAGCAGCACTAGCTTCTGATAGGATGAAGTAAGTTGTTGACAGGCACTGAAGTATGGCAGGGCACCCTAGTGCGAACTGCAGGCCTCAGCCTCAAGGTACCACGGAGAAAATGGGTTACCAATGGGTCTCTCCCCAAAGATATACCCATAGACAGTAAAAGAAAATAAATTTAGATTTCACTTTGCACAACTACTACAAGACTTACAACTGTCAGACAGGTTGTTTACGTCACATCTACGTCGTCAAGCTCAGCAGGAGCAACTTTTGGTAAGTATTCTGATTAATAATTTTTTCATCTTGCATAGTATTTATTTATTTAAAAAATCAACTGCCAGTACGCCATTTTAAGTTAATGCATCCTGTCTATACAGGTATATACGGTAATTTCTCTACTGCACGACAGAGTCGCATGGTTATGACGCAATTGTTGGCCTATTTTTACAAAAACGGCTTCTACAGGGCGATAGTGTAAGATACAAGGTAATGGAGCCTTTTATACATTGTCGTGTTTCTTTAGAAATAAACAATGGACAAATACCACTCAAAGGCATAGCTGTCAACCCTCCCATTTTTTACGGGTTTCTCACGGATTTTAGCTCTTTTCCCGCTGTCTTCCCGTTTTAGTATTTTCCCGTAAAATATCCCGTATTTTTACGCTCTGATTGTGTTAACTCAGAACACGCAACTATCTGTGTCTGTGAAGTGGCTCGCACTTGGGTTGCTTGACCTCCAGTCCAGCAGGTGGCAGTACACAGACAGTAGCTTAGGGCAGTGTTTCCCAACCGGGTGCCGTCTGACGAGAGTAGGGGTGCCGTGTAAAAGTCCTTAAAATATATATATATATTTTTCAAATAATTCTCTCTTTGTAAACTTTGTTCATTGCATGCCGTATGTTCGAATATGACCAGTCATTTTTGCCATCATCACCCGGGTGTAGTGCCTGAAGACGCGAATGAGAAGTCGCGCGTGCTGTGAGAAAATGTCTCTGTACACTCATCCGAGAGCGCGCACACGTCTCACAGCGCGCAAATATTGAGTTCTCTTTCAAGTCTTGCTCTTGAACGGACAAACTCTCGCAAAAAGTATGTCAACATGTCCATCTTGATGAGTATTCTAGCAGACATAGTCTGTATATGCCTTAAGTAAACTTTATACAGTCGAGAAAGATGACGCATATCCGAGCATTAGGTCTTAAAGGGGCAGTAGCCTTTACTGCTGTCAACAACAAAAGACAAGGACATCACTCACTGCTCTTGATTTAAATGCTTTTGTAAGCTTAATAGGATTAATCTTTTATTTACACAGTCAAACATGCAATCTTATTTTACATTTGATAAAGTTCTGTACTTGAAAACTAATGTTAGACGTACCTGAAAAACATAGTTTACTTTATTAGTAGGCCTATCTTTACTCAATAGTATTTATTTGTGCTGCTGCTTGTATTTAAATTATTTGTTCTTATTATTTTCTTTATTTTTATTTGACAGTAGTCCTTTTTTCCCTGAACATAGCAAATACAACCATACCAAAACGGTGAACCTAAAACCGCGTAACATATGCGAGGGGGTGCCACAAAATGGAGAACATTTTCAAAGGGTGCCATGACTGAAAAAAGGTTGGGAAACACTGGCTTAGGCTACTATCGAAGAAGGAGAAGAAGACAGTTGCAGCGGCGGGCGGGAGGAAGAGGGAAAAAGTAGCGGGAAGTGAACTTCAAGGAGAGTAGAGTAGATGAGTGTGATGTGCGATGATGGGTCAGGCCGCTGACAGCTTTTTAAAAAAAGTTTGTGGGTAAGAATCGTGTAAAAAAAAAATCCCTTATTTTGTGGATGGATTCTGGGAAATCTCCCTTATTTTCAATGTTCAATGTTGACAGCTATGCTCAAAGGAATGTGGAAAGCAGCTATGGCTTAACCTTTAAAGGTATAGTTCACCCAAAGATCATCATTTACTCACCCTCAAGTTGTTCCAAACCTGTATGAGTTTCTTTGTTCTTCTGAACACAAAAGAAGATATTTTGAAGAATGTTTGTAACCAAGCAGAGAGAGCAACCATTGACTACCATAGTAGGGAAAAAAAATACTATGGTAGTCAATTGTTGCTCTATCTGCTTGGTTCCCAACATTATGTAAATTATCAAATACCTTTTGCATAGCACAAGATTTAATTTAAAGAAAAAATGTTAGCCCTATAAATAAATTAACGATGTAACTACACAATTTAAGACATGACATTTGACATTATGATAATAAACTAACAGTAAAATGTTCAGAAAATATATGTTTTATAGCACAAGCCTCTGTTTTGAAATTAGCACTTTATATGTCCTTTAAACTAATAATAGTTTAAAGACGACATTGCACACAGTTACGCTCGTCAGACGTAGAGTAAGCAATTTGAACTGCGAGAGGCGTGGGCGCTACACTTTTTCCATAAGTTGAATACGGAAGGCGATTTGCCGGAAGCTAGATAATTTACTTTATAAACTTTTAAAGCAGCACTAGGTAACTTTTGCTCTCGGGCTCCCCCTACAGTTGTGAAACAGTATTGTCCTCTACTACTGTCGTAAACTGTCATTCTACATCAGCGGATGCATCGCACGTGCATTTGTTGACATGACAACTATGATAGCCCTGAACACTGCAGGAGTTCACATGCTGGTGTTCTGCTTGCGTCGCGTGTGAAATGTCTTCATCCCAGGTACAGTGGCATATGTTTCAGCATGTCATATGAATATAATTTCATGGGTTTTATTTTTTTCAAACGCCAAATGATCGCGATGCTCACGTTTACAAGCCAGCGTCATTATAGTAGCCTAGTCTATTGGTTCCCGTTTTACAGAATCTATATGATACTTCAATTCAATGTTTGAGTGGTAGGTAATAACCATATATCGTCAATATTATAATATCAAGCTACCCTAGATGAATCTGCACATTTGAAAAATCGATTTGCATTATTGCTTGAGGAAAGACAAATAAACCAATATCACAGACATGTTAGGTATCCTAAAATATGATTTTGTATGTATTACGTATTTACTTGCAAGAATGTAGCCCCTCCTCCTTCAGCTCACGCCAACGAGCAAACGCTGGCCCAATGTTGATCCTCGTCCTGCCTTTAATCCGATCACTTTCTCGTTTCCTCTTTTTGCTTTCCTCCGACAAAACCTTTGCTTTCTTATTTTTCTGTGCTGCTTCGGCCATGACTATAACATTTGGCAACAACTATAAACAATTATAGTTTTTCTCGCACGTCCGAATTTAAGGAAGTGGGGGTGGGAGTGGAAGTGACGTATATGCTGTAAAGCAGTCGAATTTTGTAGTTCTTTTTTTCTCGGGTTACTACCCGAAACCCGAAGTTTAAAAGTACGATTAAAAACGATACAGACCCCGTCAGGCTATGGCAGACGTGTCATTCAACCTATTGTAAGTCGATGTATCATCACAAGAGTTTTGAAAATATATTATGAAGGTTGAAAAGTTACCTAGTGCTGCTTTAAATATGGATATTTTTCTTACACAAACGCATCGCTTCGCTTCAGAAGGCCTTTATTAACCCCCGGAGCCATGTGGAACAGTTTTATTACGGACAGATGCACTTTTATGGACTTAAAAAATGACCCATCAGTCACTGCCATTATAAAGCTTGGAAGAGCCAGGACATTTTTAATATAACTCCGAATTTTAACGTCTGAAAGAAGAATGTCAGAAGATAGAAGAATACACCTAGGATGACTTTAGGGTGAATAATCATGGGATAATTTTTGGGTGAACTAACCCTTTAATACTAGTTACAGTGCAAAATAAACATGAGCATCTGAAAGTGTTAAAAGAGTACAACTTACTGAAATCCGTATTATGTCACATGTAATCACTCATTAGTTTCAACCGCGGAAAGACATCAGTAAAACAGCTTGTAATAGCAGGTGTGAGTAGCAGGCCTTGCCCGGTCTCCCCCGAGGGGGTATTCCTGAGCATTAGTCCCTCGACGGCTGGCACGAGCTGCTAGTAGGTGGTAGGCGCTACCAAGCCTCCCTAAGGGCCTGCTGTGGGGTAAGCAGGCTCACTGGTCCTCCTCTGAGGGGTTGGTCCCGGGCCTCAGTCTCTGGATGGCTAGCACGAGCTGCTAGTAGGTAGTAGGCCTCACCCGGCCTCCCTGAGGGCGAGTTCCCGGTTCCCAGTCTCTGTGGCGGTGAGCATGGAGTGTTAGCAGGTAGTAGGCCTCACTAGGCCTCCCTGGAGGACTAGCACGTTCTGCTATCAGGAGGTAGGCGGCGAGCCTCCCTGAGATCGTTCCCCGGTCCCCAGTTTCGGTACCTCACGGTAGCACGGGTTGCTAACAGGTAGCAAGCGGCACGGGCTTCCCTGGGGGATTCGCTATTGGATTGTAGGCCTCACCTGGCCTCCTCTAAGGGCATGTTCCGGTTTCGCAGTTACTAGATTAGTCTAGTCACTGTGGAAAAGCTATCTAGCGCACCTATTGTCAGGTGGCAGGCCTAACTAAGCCTCCCTGAAGGAATGCCCAACGACTAAACAGGTGGTAGGCCTCACTAGGCCTCCCTGACGGGCGAGCTCCGTGGTTTGGACACGCGAGCAGTCGGCACAGGTTACCAGGTGGAGGCCCCTTCTGGCCTTCCTGGGGGACGAGTTCCCTCGGAGGGAACACATAACTGGCTTTACGCTGACAGCTGGTGGTCACCTGCTATCAGGCGCCGGTTTCTAGCCGGTAGCACCTGAAGGCGGTGTTCATACCCTAGCATGACGAGACAATGCTGCTACTATGCGGTCCCAACAGGAAGGGACTCTCATAGATCGCCTACAGCATGGTTACCTACCAGGCAGGCTTGGGAGCTCCTCTCAAGTGAGAGTCTTCTGTGAGCTGATAGCCGCTTGGCACTGATCCGTCGGTTGTAGTCCCATCGAGGCCTCCCAGCAAGGATCAGCCTGTAGGCCTGTTCAGCCTCCTGAGCACGTTTTAAAATAAGTGCTTGGTAGATCCTAGGATCGAGTGGCTAAACTCCCCTCGCTAGCAAGGGTTAGAAAGCACTTCGCTGAGCGCTGCTCTCCAGGATAACCCGTCTCTGAGGTCCGGCTGGTGGAGGACACTGCCTTTTTGCAGTACCCTAGCAGGATGTCTCTCCGGAGGCAAGTACCAGAGGCTCTGTACTTAAGCAGACAGGGGTTGGCCGAACTGACGTGTCCCACATAGAGGTCGCTAGGTCAGGCCTCCCTGGTGGCATTCGGTGAATTCTTCCCGAATAGTGACTGGCGCGGGTTCCCTCGGGTCCCCCTGCCACGTTCCCTTAAAGGAACCCCCTATTGCACTTTGGATTTCAATTTTCAATTTGTGAATAATATTTTATACTACACATTATATATTATTATTATTATTATTATTATAGCGTAATGTATATTGTTTAGTGTATGTTTAGTGTATATTGTTTAAAGTATATGTATATTGTAAGTATGTGTATATTGTTTAAAGCTGTGAGAACTACACTCACATTGTGTAAATTATTTATTGTTTATTGTAGAGTTTTTACTGTGCTGTGAGCAATTGTGGGCGCATCAGATGTGTAATCTGATGCTGCTTTAAATATTGTACATGTCATGTCGTGACTACTATGTTACTCGGAACTGCACCAAGAATTTCACCTGCTGTTGCACTTGTGTACATGGCTGTGTGACAATAAAGTGATTTGATTTTGATTTTTTTCTGGCTGGTTCCAGGCCTTCGAGCGGCCAGGGTAGGACTTCATGTAGTATGCAAAGTTTCCTTCTCAGGTTTATAGCTTGGGCTTTGACCGTAGGGAGCGCTGTCACTGACTAATGTGACCAGAAGGGGAGTGGTTCAGGCTTTTCAGTTGAATTTGTTTGTCCTGACAGTTGTCACTGCCATTGGGCATGCACTCCTTTCGGCATGGCGGCGTTGGTATATCGTTCCCCGTAGCGTCAGCTGACGCAGCGCGAGTTCCCTTTCGAAAGGGAACGTCTCTGGTTACGTATGTAACCTATGTTCCCTGAGAACAGGGAACGAGACGCTGCGTCGCTTTGCCATGCCGCAAGGCTTGCCTGCCAAACAGTCCCTTCAGACGTTTAGACACGGTCATGTTGGCAAGGCGCCCTTTTATACTTCCTGGTTGCACCTTGATGACGTCATGGGCTGTCGCCGGTCAATAGGATTGACGTTTTTTAATTGTGATTTCAGGCACCTGTCACGCTGGAGGCGTTCCCCGTAGCGTCAGCTGACGCAGCGTCTCGTTCCCTGTTCTCAGGGAACATAGGTTACATACGTAACCAGAGACGTTTCACAAACATGGCTCAAGCCTAGTCCACGACTAAAATGCATGTTTAAGCTGTTTAAAATGAAAGCAACTTGAACCAACATATCTTAAAATATGCCAGAGCCATTGTTTTGTCGCTAGATGCACACCAGTAAGGTTTTTTCTTCTTCTTTTTTCTAAGGCACATTTATAAAAGCTACTTAAATGCCCTAAACTAATCCTGGCTTAATCTAAGCCCTGTCCGTGAAACTGGGACTAGATTTAAGTACTAAAGTACATAAATTAAAATGGCTATTTTGGGAATTTTCCACAATATTTCTGTCAAAATGTGTGCAAGAGTGCAGTGTTTAAGAGAAAATATGATCAAATGTACAATGTTTTTATGGTTACAAACAGTGAAAAAGAGTAGTGCTGTTTTTGTGTAGTTCTATTTTTGTGGAACCCTAGATACATTTTTTAGGATTAGAAAGTTGAAAAGAGCATTAATTTGAAACCAAAATCTTTTGTAAAATTATAAATGTATCACTTTGATATATTTATTGTATCCTTGCTTAAAAGTATTAATTTCTTTCTAGAATCACCCGAAAGGTTAACTGACAGCGGCCTCACCTCATTGTGAGGTAGACTGGCCGCAGAGAAAATGGGAATTTTTTGGCCTCTGGCATATCCTGTTCATGCCATCAATGCAGAGTCTGGATCATTTCCTCAGCATAAATACGACACTGAGGATTAATCAACTGACTTGCAGAAGGGAACTGGATGGTACACATACCAGTCACTGACTTTTATATAAACAATACGAGAAGTAGTCAAGTGAACTCTTTGAACACTCTTTCAAAAATGTAGCTGATGCATTATTATAAAACAATACAACCAGATGAATAACAACAATTCAGAAATCCAACACCTTCACTTGTTCCAACAAACCCAATAAACTTTTTTTCAAGTTTAAGTTAAACCATGTATTCAATTGTTTATTTTGAAACAATGGACACAAACCAAAAGCATATAAATAACAGGTGTGGCATTAGCGCAAAAAACATTAACATTTGAGGTAGTTTCAAAATAATAAACTGTTGAGAAAAAAAAGAAGCTTTGAATAAAAGAAAATATTAGTATGAAAAATATTAAGGCAGATACTGATCACCAGTACTGTCACAAAGGCTTTGCCAAGTGTATGACTGCACAGGGCCTTGCACAAAGTAAAGTGACAGCTAACTTGATGTAAAAGCCAGTAGTTAAAGTTCATGTTTTTGTCCTTCGAAATATAATAGTTAAAAGACATAGCTAAAATGTGCATTGTGATGCTGTATTATTCTGCATGTTAATTTATTATGCCGTATCTTACAATATTTCTCTCTGCGTGTGACAGTGATTCATGCGCATACATGTCAGTCAGCGCGGCATCACACGTCAAGTTCATAGAGAGCTTTATTCAGTCCATGCAAATTCTGATTTTGGCTGCCTCTGAAATGGGTCAAATGAGACACCATAGATATTACTTAAGTTCAAGTAAATACTCTAGAAATCCACACTCATTCAAGGATGTGCATTTATTGCACAGATGCACAAAAGGTTTTTAATTTAACACTATAAAGCTAAATAAGCATAGCCTAACTATTAATATTACAGCAATATTACAAAGAGTTGTTCAGCTGCTGCTGCGGGCGGCATATGTTAAATAAAACTAAGACACTGAGTTCACTAAGTATCACTCAATATATCATGACAATTATTATTTATTTATAACTAAAAACAGTACAAATGAACTAAAATGGTATCATCATATGGAGCTGGTATCATTGCATTCAGGGTTAAATTCAGTGCTGATTCACATAAATCTATGGTATAAAACTTGAAAATATATATAGTACACATCATATGGACTACTTTTATTAAATTTTTTTTTTTTTTTAGTCATGGTCACAATGAAATGCTGTTATTGGGAAAACAGCAGCATGAATATTCTTTAAAAATTCTCTTTTTATTATCCATGGAAAATAATGAAATTAAACTAATGTAAGTAAACAGCAACCAAACGTTTATTTGGGGGTATTCCTTATTCTAAAATCAAGTTCTGACAGCAGGAGATGCCCAACGCCACTGACCACCACGCCACATTATCCACAATCCCTCTGATGTTTCACCCCTCAGATAGTGGTTGTTTATCTGCTCCGAGCTTTACTCACTCAATAATGAAAGAGAGAACAAGAGGAAATTGAGGGTGGTAGGAAATTAATAAGGAAACTCTTGACTGAAGTTGATAAATAGCTGCTGAAACTCATTAGTGACACTGTGTGTGTGTGTGTGTGTGTGTGTGTGTGTGTGTGTGTGTGTGTGTGTGTGTGTGTGTGTGTGTGTGTGTGTGTGTGTGTGTGTGTGTGTGTGTGTGTGTGTGTGTGTGTGTGTGTGAACGGGATTGTGCACAAAATGTTGTCTCTATATACTCTGGGTTATTATTTTCATTCCAACTTTGGTGTTGTAACTTTTTTTCAATAGGTGCCTTCAGGATTAGGTATGTCCCAGAAACTTAAAGGAACTGTATGTAAGAAATGTATTTCAATTAATCATAAAATGGCCCTGATATGTCACTAGACATTAAGAAATCATGTTAATTTCAAATATTTATATCACTGACAACAGTTGTCCGGCCAAGATATTGTCATTTTAAAAGTGAAGTTGCAGCCCTCAACTGATGTTGATGTTGACATGTAGTGTTTTGGCCTGAAGCGCCACCCTCCACCTGTCTACCAATCACGAAGTCAGTAGTGTTTCTGCATTCGGGTTGCCAGCTCTGCTCTAGTTACCACAGCTGCAGCTGCAAACTTTTTGGATAAACAATGTCTAACTTTACGAAACCTAAACAACCTCGTTATGAATCAGAAAAACGTTGTGACAGTGTCCGAAATAAAACAAGGATTTGTATAAGAGATGCCTTTGAAAGATGGAGACGGCTGAAAACGGAGAATAATTTGAAGACTGATGCCAACGTTGCAAATTTTCTCCTGGACAGGTAAGGTTCATCTATGTTTGGCTAACTTGTACTTAATGTAAATGGACATTTTCAAATATTCATGACAGTCGAACAAAGTTATGCATGTTCGTGCAAAGTAACGTTAGGTTAGCGCAGATGGAGGAGGTGGGTCATTGAATTGAAAAGGTATAAAGGAATTGTTTGGTAAATAAAAACGGCGAGTCGTCATTGCTAACATTAGTAATGCATTATCAGAGCCCGTTTCTCTGTCATTATGCTGGGACGCTGAGGAAAACAACATTAGCACGCTTATTATTGCAATGTGAAAACGTATTTGAGACAGTAGCCTAACGTTATCTCAGTAAAAATGATTCCTCATTCGTTCTTCGCATATATAGTGGACAAAACATGCTGCAAGTTGACCTGTATGACCATTGCTAATGTTATTTAGCTTTGCTGTAATTTTACTATAGTATTTTTTCATGTGGGAATGTACTGTCACATACGAGCGTTCATATTTACGATTAGTTTTGGCTAATCGCCATTAGTAAATTTTTGCGATTCATAATTACTTCACAAAACATCGCTCTTAAAGCATAAACATAATTAACAGAAAGAAAAAAAAACCTTGTCACTTGCCATTGAAAGCTCCTAGCAGCCTACGTTCCTGCTGGATCCTGCAGCCTAGCTGGCAACCTCGAGTCAGGGGAGGGGGAGAGGGGAGACCCGCTCAACAGTAATTTGAAAGTGATTGCAGTACCAGTTTTGGCCACAGTCCTACATACAGCTCCTTTAACCCTGAATTTGGAAAGGCATGGAACATGAGTAACTTCTACAGGGCCCCTAAAGGGACATGGTTAGGCTGCGGTAGTCGGTTACATTACAGTACAGATTTATTTTTTTTATGTGAAGATAGTAAGGAGAGATGACTGACAGAACGATGTAGTAGGATTTGGTGCACAACAGATCCTGAGAATCATTGACAAATATCTCATCTTGTAAAATGTGTGGTCAGTAGTTGTCTGTATTTCTTTGACAGATCTTCAATTTACACCTATTAAAATGTACACATAGGCCTACTGTCGTACAGTCATGCATGTAATCAAATGTTTTCATACCTGATACCATTGTTGTGGGTGGTATACACAGTCCGAAATAATTTATTTGACAAGCATTACAAATTAGGCTAAAGAATAAATTAGATAGTGTTGTGTATTGAGCCAATATCCAAAAGGGTATTTCTCGCTTGCGCACTCTGGTGTTGAATGTGATAATTGCAATTGACCTATCGGTAAGCCCCGCCCCCCTTAGTTACTGTTGCTAACTCGGACAAACAAATGGAGATGCTATATCTTACAATGACAGCTGTCAGTGTGAAAACCTTATCCCAAGATGATTTTGGACACAATGTAGCGTATACCCCGTCCGAATGATGGCCAAACTTTACTGTTGGTTTATCAAGTTTATTATGTCCTTTTTCACTCCCAAAAAATCATTGTAAGAGCTGAACAAACAAAGCATAAGAAGTGCGCATTAATGTCTCATTCACAAACTAGCTCTCTCCGTTTCATTACCATTCACTGCATGAAAAGTGGGATTTTCGTCAGTATGTGGCACTGTAGATTGCCGTGGAACTTCAGGTTTACGACTGTGCACGGCAATTTGCAGACAACACCGAAAACTGCCGTAAATTGTCGTAAATTGACGTGGGCCTTGCTTGGCAGTTGTCCCCCCAAGACCCCCCCTCCCCTTAATTCTAGGGGAGGCTTTAATATGTAAATGAACATGCTGTGAGCTACACAAATGCAAATCAGAGTAGCAGCAGGGGGAGTTTTATCTAGGTTCTGAATTTTTTAAACTAAAACATTTTAAGTTAAATGTACTCATGTAGTTCACATTACTACATTTTTAGGGCAACCAGTTTGCTCCAATTTTTTAAGTAGATTCAACTTGTCCGGGCTAACAGAGTAGATTAATTACTCTGTATGTCATTAGCAATAACCAATGTTATGTAAAAAAAAAATACACACAAAATAAAAAGTTATGGTGTTATGCCTATATGTAATTGAAGCACTTTTGCCACACCCATTAACTTAAATAAAGTGAAAATAAATATAATAGGTTTTTCTGGAGCTCCTTGGTGGTCAGAAACCTCAATGAGGTTGAAGAATATAGGGATAAATTAAGCCCCTCTGTGGACTGATTTCCGGACTCTTGTGATTCTCTATCTCTCTCTCTCTCTCTCACACACACACACACACACACACACACTCAATCACACGCACTCACACACACAATCACACGCACTCACACACACACACACACACACACATCTGTGCAGGCAGACACACACACACACACACACACGCACACACAGCCAAAATACATCAACATTTTTTTATTTTATTCACCTCTTAACATTCTTTTGTTTCATTTTCTTGTTAATTTAATACATTTCTTAAAATCAGTTTGTTGTTAGACTCCCTTCTTTGTAAACTGTCATAAACTGACTATATCAAGACAATCAATCCTAATCCCATCAAATTTGTGAGCGAGAACTGTAGTCTGTACATGCATGTGGTACTAAATACATTTTCCATTCTGTCCAGGAAAATGTATTAATACAGAGTTTTTTCATTAATTCTGGAAAACATCCTTATAACAATGACCTCGCATGTGATTGGAGGAGCCCGATGAGCTTCTCGCCCTCGTCCAATCACGTGCGAGGTCATGGCCATGACGCGTACAAAACGTGAAGACGAGCTTTAAACAGACGTGTTTTGGACTTTTTTTTTATACATTTCCTGTGTTTTTGCTGCTTTGCTTTTTCGTGATCAACAATGACAGGACGCCGTCTCGCCTTCAGCTCCCCTTCAACAGTCTGGCGTCTTCACAACTCTGAGGCAAACTGCAGGCGCTATGAACCAGAGCATGGGTAATGTAACGTTACGATTTAAAGAATATGCTTTTATTCAGCTGTATAAGGAAATGGATGCGTTAATAGATCCGGGCTTAAAACTGCACATTTTGTTTTCACAGACTATCCTCGCCTCATAACGAAGCCATGACCTCTTATCTGCTTGGAGAGATTTCCGCGAGTCCAGATTTAACCTCTGATCACGACGACATTGTGTGTAAGTATAACTTCTAATGTTTTTCTCATTCCTTGTTTAATTTTACCGTGACTGTTTTTATTAATACCAGTCTCATGTAATTGTTTTCCAGCTGCCTGTAAGACGTATTATGAATCGACACGCCGGAGCTTCAGATACAAACAACCTGAACTTACATCGCAGATGGAAACTGCGAAGTTTAGCTCGGAGTCGATCAAGAAGAGAAAGGGTAAGATTTATTATATTAGATAATATAATTTTAGATTATATCCGTTTTTTGTCAATGTGAGTATTTTTCAGGTTGCTTATTGTCTTTATGGCTTGTATTACAGTTGCTGGAAGCGAGACGAAGTGTGCTGGCTGAGGATGAGGTGGACATTTGGAAGTCCGCGACCATTGAACTCATATCTGATGAGGAAGACGGCATTGTTGACGGGGTGTCTGGATGGATTGTGCGGCGACCGCCCTCTCGCAGCCTGGAGCTCTCCGAACTCTGTGCCACTTTGCAATCCAGATTAGAGGCGATACCGAAATACAGGGCAACTCACCATATACGCCTGTGTTCCCCGAATGTGTTGGGCACTTCTTTTTGACGTTTTTGGAGGACAACATAAGAGACATTACTGCTGCACTGTACATAGTTGTGTGTTTAACAATAAAGCTCTTTCTTTGAATAAACAGCTGTGTGTTTATAAATGAAGCTTTCTTTGAATAAACGGCACGGTCCGGGCAAATTTTCCCATATATTCCTTGATGGTATGAATAGTGTAGTTCATAGCACAATAACATTAATATAAAACATAAATTATTACAACAAAAATTATATATTTATTATTATTATTATTATTGGGGTTTACATTTATAATGAGCCAGGGTGACCGATTGGTTTGCAGTGATCTGCCAACCAATCACGAGGGATTTTTCTTGTTTAAAAGTAGTGGCTTCAGCCAATACTGAGTGAGTAAATTCAAGTCAGGCCGTTGACTCTCTGGTTTCGCTGCCATTCATATGCTAATTAGAGGTGTCGCACCTCCGCGGTCTCTCCGCGGGGGGCTCTCCACCTACGTCATGGTTCGTTTACGACAACTTGTGGCACAGACGAACGGGACGTTCGCTGCCTCTAAATTGTCGAAAACTGCCGAAAATTAGGGAGATTTCCGGGAGTCTACAGGCGTTTACGGGGTCGAAAATCCCAGTTTTCATGCAGTGATTAACATACAAAGCAAATTACACAAAAACACTCATACAACTAACAGTAAACAAACATATACACAGAGCTTATGACTTTTCGGGGGTGCAGTTAATAACTGGTAAACTTTGTATCTGCAAAACAACTCTGATAAACTGCGAGTGCGAGCTCTCCCTTTCACTACCCGTAGACTATAATACCCATCAAAATAGGAGTCCTCCTTAGTAGGACAGATAATGTAGACCTTAAACATATCTAAAATTAAATTAATTTACATATAATCAGTTTAATATGGAGAGGCACTGATATGTAGACCTTCGTGTTTTTGACCTACAGTGTTAAATGACGTGAGAACAGTTAGTTATTTCGGTTTGTATGTTAACAGGGACTTTAATCGTAACTTAATGAGAGTATGACAAACAGAAAATCCTCTCAGGATCCCTGGAATCAGTGTTACAGTACCTCAGGCACGACATTTTAGCATTGTTGTAGCATAAACACCATCAAACCGATGAGAGCTTCGGATTTTCAAATGTTTCTCTATGGCACTGACACTTAAAGATGTCCGAATTCCGGTCCCAGTGCAACTGATACTCAACTGCTATTGGCTCATCTGCGTTCGAGGGGAGGAGCTTACCGATAGGTCAATTGTGTAGTAAAAATGTGTTCAAGACTAGCTCCCATCTGAGAGTCTGTCTTAGTGTTGTGTAACGGCTGTTTCACACCGTAAGCGTGAGCTTCGCGTAACTACACGGTCATTGCAGCTGCAGACGCATGAGAGTATTCGCACTGGAAACTTTTGTACAGCGTCACAGCAGCTGCTCTAAAGCTATATATATATATATATATATATAGATAGTGCATCCCGGAAATATTCAGCTTCACTTTTTCCACATTTTGTTATGTTACAGCTTTATTCCAAAATTTATTACATTTATTACTTTTCCTCAAAATTCTACAAAAAATACCCCATAATAACAATGTGAAAGAAGTTTGATTGAAATCTTTGCAAAAAAAAAAAAAAAAAGTATTGTACATAAGCACCTTTGGCACCAATTACAGCCTCAAGTCTTTTTGAGTATGATGCTACAAGCGTGGCACACCTCTTCGGAGGCAGTTTCTCCCATTCTTCTTTGCAGGACCTCTCAAGCTCCATCAGGTTGGATGGGGAGCATCGGTGCACAGCCATTTTCAGATCTCTCCAGAGATGTTTAATCGGGATCAAGTCTGGGCTCTGGCTGGGCCACTCAAGGACATTCACAGAGTTGTCCCGTAGCCACTCCTTTGTTATCTTGGCTGTGTGCTAAGGTGGAAGTATCCTGTTGGAAGATGATCCTTTGCCCCAGGCTGAGGTCCAGAGCAGGTTCTCTCATCAAGGATGTCTCTGTACATTGCTGCATTCATCTTTCCCTTTCTCCTGACTAGTCTCCCAGTTCCTGTAGCTGAAAACATCCCCACAGCATGATGCTGCCACCACCATGCTTCACTGTAGGGATGGTATTGGCCAGGTGATGAGCGGGGCCTGATTTCCTCCAGACATGACTCTTGCCATTCAGGCCAAAGAGTTCAATCTTTGTTTCATCAGACCAGAGAATTTTGTTTCTCATCGTCTGAGAGTCCTTTAGGTGCCTCTAGACGGGCTGTCATGCACCTTTTACTGAAGAGAGGCTTCCATCTGGCCACTCTACCATACAGGCCTGATTGCTGGAGTGCTGCAGAGATGGTTGTTCTTCTGGAAGGTTCTCCTCTCTCCACATATAAATGCTGGAGCTCTGTCAGATTGACCATCGGGTTCTTGGTCACCTCCCTGACTAAGACCCTTCTCCCCCGATCGCTCAGTTTGGCCGGGCAGCCATCTCTAGGAAGAGTCCTGGTGGTTCCAAACTTCTTCCATTTACTGATGATGGAGCCCACTCTGCTTATTGAGACTTTCCATGCTGCAGAAATGTTTCTGTACCTTTCCCCAGATCTGTGCCTCAATACAATCCTGTCTCTGATGTCTATAGACAATTGCTTGGACTTAATGGCTTGGTTTGTGCTTTGACATGGACTGTTAACTTTGGGACCTTATTTAGACAGGTATGTGCTTTCCAAATCATGTCCAATCAACTGAATTTACCACAGGTGGACTCCAATCCAGTTTGAAACATCTCAAGGATAAACAGTGGAACATGATGGACCTGAGCTCAATTTTGAGTGTCATGGCTAAGGCTGTGAATACTTATGTAGGCTACATGTGATTTTTTTAAAAATAAATTTGCAAAGATTTCAAGCAAACTTCTTTCACATTGTCCTTATGGGGTATTGTTTGTAGAATTTTGAGGAAAATTATTAATTTAATCCATTTGGAATAAGGCTGTAACATAACAAAATGTGGAAAAAGTCAAGCGATGTGAATACTTTCCGTATGCACTGTAAGTGTGCATTTCTTTACAAAGACAACTATATTTCATTTTAGAAGTTGGTCATTTATAAACTTGATTCTCTTGAAAGATATTTTGAAGAAATAACAAAGTTTGTAACAAAGCAGAGAGAGCAACCATTAACTACCATAGTATATTTTTCCCTACTATGGTAGTCAATGGTTGCTCTATCTGCTTGGTTACAAACATTCTTCCAAAATATCTTCTTTTGTGTTCAGCAGAACAAAGAAACTCATACAGGTTTGGAACAACTTGAGGGTGGGTAAATGATGACAGGATTTTCATTTTTGGGTGAACTATCCCTTTAATGCAAAAACTGCCTTATGTGAAGTTTAGGCCTACATGTTTGCGTACTGTGTTATTTGAGTGTTGATTATTATACCTAAAATAAATAGCAACTGAATTTAGGCTAATAGTTTGGGCTCTGTTGTAACCTTTAATATTAATGTGCAAGTAAGGGCTCCCTATTTAATTTACAGAAATATCTTCAATAAACTTTTAGATATAATTTAATTCATTCAAGGACAGGCACTTTTTATTCTTCTTCAGTAAACCATTGTTAAATATAAAAATAAATAAAAAGCAATTTTGTACAACTGCTGTACCGAACCGTGATTTCAAAACCGAGGTACGTACCGTACCGTCAGTTTTGTGTACCGTTACACCCCTACTGTCAGTCTTTTATTTTTTATTTGTGTCATGCGTCACAACACTTCCTGAGTTCCAGGCGTTTCCCTGTTGTAAATAAAATAATTTTAAAAATATTAAATGTGTCATTCTCTTTCACGCTCAGAAATGTGTCATTTGCATATTAAAATCACAAAAAAATCGAGCCGGGGGCACGCCACCCCCCACCCCCCGCGACACTGTCACCTTTTTTACTCTGAGGAGTTTGCAGGTCAGTAGAACATACCGGTCTGTGTAATTGACTTGATTTCTGTCAGATGTCTTATACAATACTCTTGGTTTTTTTTGCCATTACGACTGTATCGTATAAACACACAGTTCCCTTACGAGAGTACTCACGTATTGCGTTTGCTAAACGCTATGGGGGAATTCCTTTCCTCGAGATATTGAAGCAAATGTTTTATCCAAAAAATACCATATAACACGCAGTGCAGCTGCACAGCTCTCAGCAGGAAGCAGCTGCGTGCTGATTGGCTGTGCCGCTACAACTGCAGCAACCTATGGCGAGACCGCTGGGCGGGACGGACCAATCAGGTCCTTCTATATTCCCGCCACCAGGGGCAACAGAATTTGCATAGCCAAGGGTATATAAGACCCTGTCTCGCAAGGTTAGTCAGATTAATTCTTCTTCAGCGACTCACCTCGCTGAGCTCTTGATCGAAGCCTGCCGTCGACACGCACCCAGCGGAACTCTGCAGCCTGAGGACGTCGGATTCTCCGCCTTCAGCCTGCCTTCCAGCTGCGCCATCCGGCACATATCCTTTTATATACCATTCTGTGTGTTTGCTTACACACTCAAAAAGAGCCAAGACGTTGTTTCAAATGTCTCGTTCCTGCGCCTCGTGTAGAGGTTTTTTCTCGGACCAGGATCGGCACATCATCTGCGTCTCATGTCTCGGACGAGACCACGCGCAGGCTGCACTCAACCAGGGCGGCTGCCCAGAGTGCGACGAACTGACGCTGCAGACCCTTCGGGCTCGGCTCGCCAGTTTTGACACGAATCCCGTCCCTTGCTCTCAGCCTCTCGAGCCACGGAAGAAGAAACGTCGCGACCAGAGGCCCCCGGAGCGCTCTGACGAGCACATGCCGGGCATGTCCCGCGTGCCTCACCATCGCCTGTAATGTTCGTCGAGGAACAGCACAGCTCCCCTCGTCTGGCGGCTGCTACTGTTTCCTTCGGCGGACCAGAGGAGGAGGAGGATGACAGCCTTTCTCTTGCTGCATCCGAAAGCGGGTGGTCGGATACCGTCTCGGAGCACGCCACTTCGACGCGGACTGCCAGCGGCGCCAAAACCTCAGTTGACGCTGAGCTTATGTGCCTGCTCACGAAGGCCGTGGACGACCTCGGCATTGACTGGTCTCAACCCGAGGAGCCCACGAGAAGCAGACTGGACGAGTGGTTTTTGAGAACCGTCGTCAACCGACCACTCAAAGGCCCGCTCCCTTCTTCCCAGAAGTCCACGAGGAACTAGCTAAATCGTGGAAGGTGCCATTTTCTTCTCGCGCCAAATCCTCTTTTTCTCCAGCACTCTCGGTGGTCGATGGCGCTCAGAAAAAAGGATACCAAGCCCTTCCTCCCCTCGAGAAAGCCGTCGCTGCACACCTTTGCCCGCCCTCCGCCAGAGGATGGCAGTCAAAAGCTGTACCACCCTTCCAAAGCCTGCCGCACTACTTCCAGCCTCGCCGGTCGAGCATACGCCTCCGCCGGCCAGGCGGCCTCAGCGCTACACTCTATGGCGGTGCTTCAGGTCTTCCAGGCCAAACTCCTCCGTTCCCTGGATGAGTCTGTCCCTGATAACGAGGCTCTGAAGGATCTGCGCGGCGCCACTGACTTGGCCCTTTGCGCCACCAAGGCCAACGCTCAGGCGATCGGCAGATGTATGGCCAACTTGACGGTGTTGGAGCGCCATTTGTGGCTCAACCTAACTGAGATGAAAGACTCGGACAAGACCGATTTCCTGGACGCGCCCATGTCGCCCACAGGACTATTTGGTCCCTCCGTGGTTGGGTTCACGGAACGCTTCACAGAGGCGCAAAAGGCTTCGCAGGCAATGCAACATTTCCTGCCCAAGCGTTCCAGCTCCTCTGCTAGCCGTCATGCTAAAGCTGGACCAGCCCAGCCCACCAAGGCGGCGCCACCAGCTCACCAGCCTCGCGCGGCTTCTAAGCCCGGACAGCGTTCCCGCTCTACGAGCCGCAGCAGACCGCCGGAGCGTCGAGGTCCCCGACCCAGCAATGTGTCGAAACCTGAGCCGCCGAAGCCGTCCTAGCCAGAGGCACAAAGAGAAGGTGGATAACACCCACTTCAGCCGGTTTACCACCTCGCTCTCTTCCAAAACGTTCCCCAGCTCCCTTCAATCAGGTGGCTGGGAACATCACATACACAGCCAACGAGCCCGCAAGCAAGCGCGCTCGCCTGTACACAAACGCCGTTTTCACGGCGACCCATATGAGTCACAAAAAGAGTTTTTTCTCTGTAGGCAGTGTGCCAGCATTAAAGCATGTACCCCTACACTCAATCACTCCCCCATGTTCCCCAGCCCCCTGCACTCAGGTGGCTGGAAACACTATCCTCAGTCAACGAGCCCGTGCTCAAACGCGCTCGCCTGTACACAAGCACCAATATTCTATGTCCCCCGGCCCCCTGCACTCAGGCGGCGGGAAACAATTCCCTCATAAGCGCCACCTTGGCGCAACATTATCGGGCCACCGAGTCCCTTTTACTCAGCGACTCTCCCCACAAATTAATTCAGCCCCTGGCTTCGAAGGCCGAGGCCTGGCAGGCCATTCCCGGTATTTCAAAATGGGTGTTGAACATAATAGAACAAGGTTACTCGCTACAGTTTGCTCGCAGACCACCGCGCTTTCGCGCCGTGGAAGAGACAACGGTGAGAAGCGATACATGTCACGTGCTTCTAACCGAGATATCAAAACTGTTGATAAAAGGGGCGGTGAAAGCCGTACACCCCTCACAGAATGAGTCAGGCTTTTAGTCCTTATGAAGCGCCCGTTCATAATGTTGAGAATGAAACAAATCCTCGTGCACATTCGCCCGGGAGATTGGTTTTTCACTGTGGATCTAGAGGATGCCTATTTCCACATACAAATAGCCCCTCATCACAGGCCATTCTTGAGATTCCCCTTCGAGGGGAAAGTATACCAATACAGGGTGCTACCCTTTGGTCTATCTCTGGCTCCCTGCACGTTTACGAAGTACATGGAAGCGGCGCTAACCCAGCTGAGGCTTCGGGGAATGAGAATTCTCAACTATCTCAACGACTGGCTCATAATAGCTCAGTCAGAGATACATGTATTGAACCACAGATCTTGGCTTCTCAACCATTTAAAATGCTTGGGCCTCAGAATCAACGTGGCAAAGAGCTCATTGTCTCCAACACAGAATGTTTCGTTTCTGGGAACAGTATTGGACTCACTGCAGATGAACGCGCGACTGACGTAACAGCGCGCGCTCTCTGTTCAGAACCGAGCGGTTTCCCTCAGGTCCCGTGCACTCACTCCTCTCAAACACTTTCAGAGGATGTTGGGTCTCATGGCCTCGGCGGCGCCAGTTCTCAGACTAGGTCTGTTACACATGCGCCCCCTACAGCGCTGGCTAAATCGCCGCATTCCAGCTCACGCATGGCTCTCGGGCCGATTACAAATCAAGGTAGACCACAGCTGTGTGCTGGCTCTGGCTCCTTGGAAAAATCCTGTCTGGTATCAGACGGGCATGAGCTTGGGCACTGTTACGAAGTGGAAAGTTATCTCGACAGATGCATCCAACCTAGGTTGGGGAGCCCTTCACGAGGGCAGGCCAGTCTCCGGTCTCTGGTCAGACTCGGAGAAGAGCCTTCACATAAACTGTCTAGAGATGAAAGCGGTAACGCTATCGCTAAGAGCTTTCCTTCCGTACATAAAGCACCACTATGTCCTGGTCAGAACGGACAGCAGGTCGGTGGTAGCCTATATAAATCGCCAGGGCGGTCTAAGATCTATCGATCTGCACACAATGGCGAAAAAGTCCTAATATGGGCAGAGCACAACCTGAGTTCGCTGAGAGCGACTCATGTGCCAGTCATTCTGAATTTGGGTCCGGACATGCTGTCCAGGGACAAAGTGTCCCCAGCAGAGTGGTCTCTTCACCCACATACGATTCAGACAATTTGGGGCAGGTTTGGAGAGGCAAAAGTGGATCTTTTCGCCTCACAAGACAATGCTCAATGCTGAATATATTTCTCCAAGCACAAGGATGCGTTGGCCCACGAATGGCCCAACCTTCCTCTTTATGCTTTTCCCCCAATCTCAATGTTACCTCAGGTCATAGAGAGGATCAGGGAGAGCAAGTGCGCTGTGCTTTTAATAGCCCCGCTTTGGAGAAATCAACCATGGTTCTCACTGCTGAGTCAGATGTCAGATGCAGCTCCGTGGCCGATCCCGCTGAGGAGAGACCTCCTCATGCAGGCAAAACGGCAGATCTGGCATCCCCGTCCAGATCTATGGGCGCTTCATGTCTGGCCCATCAACGGGTACATGAGAACCTCTCTGAAAATGTATTAAACACTATTTCTGAAGCTAGAGCCCCCGCGACCAGGCGGCTCTATTCAGGAAAATGGTCAGTCTTTTCGGACTGGTGTAAAGCACGAAGCCTGACCCCACATAATTGTGAGGTGTCAGAAGTGCTCACTTTTTTACAAGAGCTACTGGACGCGGGTCGTTCCCCCTCCACACTCAAAGTTTATGTGGCCGCTATAGCAGTGTATCACATTCAAGTGAATGGACTGTCACTGGGAAAGAATGATCTTATCGTTCGCTTCCTTGAAGGGGCTAGAAGGCTTCACCCACCTCGCCCCCCTTCGGTCCCTATATGGGACCTGTCCACGGTCCTGGATGCCATGAAAGGCTCTACATTCGAGCCTCTGCATTCGGTGAGCTTTAAGCTCCTGTCACTAAAGACCGCTTTTCTGCTAGCGATCGCATCAGTTAAGCGAGTGGGTGATCTGCACGCGCTCTCAGTGAGCGCCTCTTGTCTGGAATTTGGGCCTCTAAAGTCTAAAGTCATCCTCAAACCAAGACATGGATATGTACCTAAAGTGCTTTCAACTCCGTTCAGAGCACAGGTGATTTCACTTTCAGCACTTTCATCATCGTTAGATGAAGAAGATGCTATTTTGCTCTGTCCTGTCAGAGCGCTGAGAATATACATAGAGCGTTCCGCTGCTTACAGGCAAACTGAACAGCTCTTTGTGTGCTTTGGCGGCCGCACCCGCGGGTGCGCGGTTACAAAGCAGACCTTGTCACGATGGATAGTGGATGCTATCTTGCTGGCTTATGAGTCTAAATATCTCAGCTGCCCTATAGGCATCAAAGCCCATTCTACTAGAGGCATGGCCTCTTCGTGGGCTTGGTCTACTGGCATTTCTCTGAATGATATCTGTGCGGTGGCAGGCTGGGCCTCCCCGTCCACTTTTATCAGGTTTTATAATTTAGATTTTCCTGCCTTACAGGCTGGGCTTCTTGCTGTGTAATAAATGTAACCCCTTAAGGCTCGATAAGTCCGGTCTGGGTTAAATATTTGTATAAGTCATAAGCACATTCCTTATACGACTCGAATTATCTGGTCATTCATTATTCTTTGGCCCGACTATGTCTGGTCTACACATATATATACTACACGTATCTTGTGTGTTATTCTCATTAAGGGCTTGGGTATGGTGTCACCGGGCTTTAGAGCTGTTAAGCAAGCACGCCGTTTTGCATTGGTCCCCCATAGAGTTTAGCAAACGCAATACGAGAGTACTCTCGAAAGGGAACACTTCGGTTACTAACGTAACCTTGGTTCCCTGAGAAGAGGGAATGAGTATTGCATTTGCTTGCCGTGCTTTGCTTGCTCAGGAGTCGCTTCAGTCGATTAACTTGACTAACCTTGCGAGACAGGGTCTTATATACCCTTGGCTATGCAAATTCTGTTGCCCCTAGTGGCGGGAATATAGAAGTCAAGTCAAGTCAAGTCAAGTCAAGTCAACTTTATTTATATAGCGCTTTTAACAATGTAGATTGTTTCAAAGCAGCTTTACAGTGTTAAACAGGAAAATAATGCAGCATAATTTAATTCAGCTGTATAGCCATTATGGAAAAATTTCAAGTATCATACAGTGACAGTGTGGGCTTTAGATCAATAATTCGATCAGTAATTTAGTTTAAATGGTTAATTTAGTTTATTATTTAGATGTATTTCGATGTTTAGTTGAAAAATGTAATGTCCCCAACTGAGCACGCCAAGCCAGAGGCAACAGTGGCAAGGAAACCAAAACCCCATCAGGTGACCTAATGGAGAAAAATAAACCTTGGGAGAAACCAGGCTCAGTCGGGGTGCCAGTTCTCCTCTGGCCAATTAACAAACAGCGTATTATTATTATTATGTTCCCGGTTCCGGCTGACCTAGTTAATGCAGCCTAACAATCATTTAATTGAAAAAGTGTTTTATGTGTATGCCACAGTAAAGAGATGTGTTTTTAGTCTAGATTTAAACTGACAGAGTGTGTCTGCTTCCCGAACAATGTTAGGAAGACTGTTCCAGAGTTTAGGTGCTAAATAGGAAAAGGATCGACCGCCTGCAGTTGATTTGGATATTCTCGGTATTATCAACTGGCCAGAATTTTGAGACCGCAGTAGACGTGATGGAGTATAATATGTTAAGAGCTCGCTCAAGTATTGGGGAGCTAAACCATTTAGTGCTTTGTAAGTAATAAGTAAGATTTTAAAATTTATGCGATGTTTAATAGGCAGCCAGTGCAGTGTTGACAGAACTGGGCTAATATGGTCATACTTCCTGGTTCTAGTAAGAACTCGAGCTGCTGCGTTTTGGACCAGCTGGAGTTTATTTATTAAGCGAGCAGGGCAACCACCCAGTAGAGCATTACAATAATCTAACCTTGAGGTCATGAACGCATGAACTAACTGTTCAGCATTTTGCATTGAGAGCATGTGCCGTAATTTAGATATATTTTTAAGATGGTAGAAAGCAGTTTTACAGATGCTAGAAACGTGGCTTTCAAACGAAAGATTGGTATCAAAGAGCACACCCAGGTTCCTCACTGACGACGAGGACTTGACAGAACAGCCATCAAGTGTTAGACAGTATTCTAGGTTACTACTTGTGGAGCTTTTTTGTCCAATAATTAAAAATTCAGTTTTTTCTGAATTGAGTTGCAGGAAATTACCGGTCATCCAATGTTTTATATCAGCTATGCATTCCGTTAATCTTGTGAATTGGTAAGTTTCTTCAGGGCGTGAAGAAATATAGAGCTGAGTATCGTCAGCATAACAATGAAAACTAACGCCATGCTTCATAATGATATCTCCCAGCGGTAGCATGTACAGAGTGAAGAGTAGCGGTCCTAGCACTGAGCCTTGTGGTACTCCATACTGAACTTGCGATCGGTGTGAGTCTATTCAAAAGAATGTTGTGGTCGATAGTATCAAATGCAGCGCTAAGATCGAGTAACACTAATAGAGAGATACAGCCACGATCGGATGATAAGAGCAAATCAGTTGTAACTCTGACGAGAGCAGTCTCAGTGCTATGATACGGTCTAAATCCTGACTGGAAATCCTCACAGATACCATTTCTTTCTAAAAAGGAACATAATTGTGAAGACACTGCCTTTTCAAGTATTTTTGACAGAAAGGGTAGATTTGAGATTGGTCTATAATTGACTAAATCTGTAGGATCAAGTTGCGGTTTTTTAATAAGTGGTTTAATAATAGCCAACTTAAAAGTTTTCGGTACATATCCTAATGACAAAGATGAATTAATGATATTAAGAAGAGGATCTATGACCTCTGGTAGCATCTCTTTTAATAGCCTAGCTGGTATAGGGTCGAGCATACATGTTGTCGATTTTGATGATTTAACGAGTTTAGCCAATTCTTCTTCTCCTATAGCAGTGAATGAGTGTAATTTTTCCTCAGTGACACTACAATGCTCTGTCTGATGTGATGCTGTATTAGACGGCTGCATGGTTAACATTTTTTTCCTAATATTATCAATCTTACATGTGAAGAAGTTCATAAAGTCATTACTGCTGTGCTGTTTACAATCATCAGAAGTTGAAGCTTTATTTTTGGTTAATTTAGCCACTGTATCGAATAAATACCTTGGGTTGTGTTTGTTTTCTTCCAAGAGAGTTGAGAAATAAGCAGATCTAGCAGTTTTTTACGGCCTTTCTGTATTTGATCATGTGCTCTTTCCACGAATTACGAAATACCTCTAATTTTGTTTTCTTCCAGCTACGCTCCATTTTTCTGGCTGCTGTTTTAAGGGCCCGGGTGTGCTCGTTGTACCACGGCGTTGGACTATTTTCTTTAATCTTCTTTAAGCGCAGAGGAGCAACTGTGTCTAAAGTACTGGAAAAGAGAGAGTCAATGGTTTCTGTTGTAACATCGAGTTCTTCTATACTATCTGGGATGCTGAGCAGATGATACTGATGAGGGAGATTATTTAAAAAGCAATCTTTAGTAGCGGCAGTGATTGTCCTGCCATTTTTAAAGCGAGGGGGCGGCTTTGCAACCTTAGCTAAATTAAGTATACATGATACTAAGTAATGATCTGAGATGTCATCGCTCTGCTGCAGAATTTCAACGGTATCAACATTTAATCCATGTGATAATATTAGGTCTAAAGTATGATTATGGTGATGAGTGGCTCCTGACACGTGTTGCCTAACTCCAATAGAGTTTAGTGTGTCTTTAAATGCTAGTCCCAATACGTCTTTTCCGTTGTCTACATGGATATTAAAATCACCAACAATTAGTAATTTATCTACGGCCAGTACTAACTCTGATAGAAAATCAGCAAATTCTTTGATAAAGTCTGTATTATGCCCTGGTGGCCTGTATACAGTAGCTAACACAAATGTTGAACGGGTTTTATCATGTACACTACATAGCGTTACATAAAGCACCAAAACTTCGAAGGAATTATATTTGAAACTAGACTTCTGAGTAATACTGAAGATATTATTATAAATTACAGCAACCCCTCCCCCTTTACATTTCAGATGCGGCTCATGTTTATAACAATAATCTTGGGGGGTGGACTCATTTAAGGTAATGTAGTCGTCAGGTTTTAGCCAGGTTTCTGTCAAACAAAGCACATCTAGATTATTATCTGTAATAATATCATTAACAATAAGCGCTTTTGGGGAAAGGGATCTAATATTCAGCAACCCAAGCTTTATCAATTGTTCATCTGTATTATATATATATAATATATAATATATAATACAGCTGGGCGGGACGGACCTGATTGGTCCGTCCCGCCCAGCGGTCTCGCCCTAGGTTGCTGCAGTTGCAGCGGCACAGCCAATCAGCACGCAGCTGCTTCCTGCTGAGAGCTGTGCAGCTGCACTGTGTGTTATATGGTATTTTTTGGATAAAAAATTTGCTTCAATTTCTCGAGTAAAGAAATTCCCCCATAGCGTTTAGCAAACGCAATACTCGTTCCCTCTTCTCAGGGAACCGAGGTTACATTAGTAACTGAAGCGTTTCAGCATCCAGAGAAAAAATAAAGTTAAAAAGTCAAGAGCCCAACTAAAGTAAATACCGATCACCGTAATGGTGACTATTTTTTACAAAATTATATTATTTTCAATAAAACATCAACATTTAAACCTCAGTTAATTATCAATAAGAGTTTCTGTAGACCCCAGACAGAAATAAAATCAGTCTGGTTAGTAATAAGTGAAGCTGGTAATGCTGTTTTTAGTTGTTTAATCCTCCTCTGCTAAGATCTTAAAGGTCCTGTTCTTCGTGATCCCATTTTTCAAACTTTAGTTAGTGTGTAATGTTGCTGTTAGAGCATTTATAATACCTGTAAAATTATAAAGCTCAAAGTTCAATGCCAAGCGAGATATTTTATTTAACAGAAGTTCCCTTTCAAAGCCTACAGCGAACGGCTGCTTAGGACTACATCCTGGTATTTCCTGCTTTAATTACGTCAGTAGAGCAGTATGTCGACTAACCTCCGCCCACAAGAACGCGCGAAAAAGGGGGCGTGGTCTTGTTGCTCCCGCGTGGAGAATAGGAAGTGTTGCGTTCGGTTGCGTTCATATAGTTTGTTTGTTGCCATGTCGTCGAGACGCTGTTATTTTCATCCCGGAGTCAAGTCACCTTTGTTTGGCTTTCCCAGGGATGCTGTACTTAGAGATCATTGAGCGCATGCATCCCCGTTATGGTTAGAGGCGTGACCTTTCCGGTAACGTGCGCTCTGCGTGCGCTAAGCTGCTGTCGAATCACAACACGGGAACCGCTGGCCCAATCAGAACTCGTTACGTATTTCTGAAGGAGGGAATTCATAGAACAGGGAAATCTTTCAAGCCGTTTTGAGGACAGTGAAAATAGCAGTATACAGATAAGTAAATTGTGTGAAAAATACTGTGTTTTTTTACACGCGAAACATGAACACATGTTATATTGCACACTGTAAACACAATCAAAGCTTCAAAAACACACGAAGAACGGGACCTTTAAGACATCTGTCAGTGTTAAACGTTCTGTTTGGATTTAAAGGGTTTCTGTTGTCTGAGTTTTGTGGGTCACCATTGTGCTGAAGAGAAGAGTGTGCTTCAGTCCAGGAGAAGACAGGGAAACACTGATGATATGCTGCAGGTTGCTTTATCTGAAAAGAATGTTACTTGTATGGCAGTGACTTTTTAAAAATTCTTTATTCAGTTAAGTTTCAGACATGCACAACGTATTTGCAGTTTAATAAATACAAATAAATACACAGTCTATCATTGTCCCAACATTGTTATGTTTTTGTATTAGCAACTTTCAACTTTGAGTAAAAAGTCCTTGAGAAATGTAAGGCAATCGTTTTACACATGTTTTCGGAGTACATTCATCTAATGACATGTTACAGTGCCCTATAGGTGGTGCATGTTGTAACATATGAGGGGCACGTTTTAACATGACTATATGACAGCTTAAAATGTTATCTGATCTAGGGCTGCAGCTATCGATTCTTTTTGTAATCTAGCACTTAATCGATCGATTAATCGATTAATCGGATACAATTTTTTCCTTGTTTTTAAACAACCAAAACAAATAATGCATAACGAAAATGAAGAGGAAAAGCAATTTGATTTATTAATATGCACAACAGGTTTCATGCTGTAATCTAGCCCTGACATTAAAGTAAATATCTTTTATGTAGATTTCTACACCTGCAGCATTTACCATTAGGCTACTAACAAATAATATATCATATGTGGTGAGTCTATTTGCTATGGTAACCTAGCTGTGTGTGTGTGTGTGTGAGGCTTCCCCAGCAAACACAGCAACGTTGTAAAAACGTTTTTTTCACGTTGTGAAAAGGTTGTGATAACGTTTTTATCCTACGTATTTAATACGACAGATGTCGGGTTTTTTTCACGTTATAAAAATGTTTTTTCACAACGTTGCAGAAACGTATTTATAACGTTTTTATCACGTTACCACGTCTCCTTTCAACGTTGCAGAAACGTATTTATCACGTTACAACGTCTCCTTTCAACGTTGCAGAAACGTATTTATCACATCCAAACTGTTCTTCACTTCACACATGTAATCAAAATGTTTTATGTTATCTTTGAAAAATGACTTTAATATAAAACAATATTATAACTTCAGTAAGAGAAATAGATTAAGTGGTATTTATAGATGTCTTTATAATTCGTCATAGGCTAGTCACAGGTTACGATATTTCTGTACATCTGAATATTCAGCTCATTACTAACACTTTTTACATTTCACCTTACCTGTAGGGCGGACCTCTGGTTGTTGCCCATTTTATAAAACTACATTAACATATGTAGTACTAATAATTTATACTATACACAAATGTAGTCACTCATTGTATTTATTCACACAATATAAGAAATATGATTAGGTCGTTCACAAAAAAGAAAAATCTGTCATTTACTCATCCCTGCGTAAATCCAATGTAAACCTGTATGACTTTCTTTCCACTGTTGAACAAATGGAGGTGTTAATGTTAACCTTAGTCAGGAGATAAGCATAACGTTCCTTATTCACCATTCACTTTTTTGAACCAAAGAAAGTGAATGGTGAATAAGGTCAGAAAGATTAACTTTAAGGTCTAACAAAGTCACACAAGTTTGGAACAACAACAAAAGTGTTAAATGATAACACCTTTGTCATTGTTTGTAGAGATAATGTATAATTAAATTCCAGTACTTTCAAGGACCTTGAGATTTTTTTTCAAAGACTACAATTAGCGCCCTCATTAATAATAACAGAAAATTCTTAACAGATAAATAAAACTACGCCAATAAAACAAAAGGGTACAAATAAAGTACAGCAAATTTAAATAAGAACATTAACAAATAGAAAAATCCAAGAAATGTCAGTGCACAGATGTTATAACAGAAAAAAACTCATCTGTAAAATGTACATTTTCTCTAACTAGTTACAAATTATTTTATTGCAAGTGTTATAATAATTAAAATACAATTTATAACTTATTAATTAATATACATTACATATGTAAAGTTTATAATGGCTATTATTGTTCAATAAATAATATTTTATAATATTTGCATACTTGATTTTGAGAAACAGTCTGTGTTTTAGTTGTTTTTCAGCGCTTCCGTAGCAGGTTACATTGTTATGCCAGTAGGTGGCAGCAAGGGGCTGTCTTAATGAGTGAGTTAGTAAGTAAACCATTCATTCAATACAGATTCATTCTGTTATAGTGCTGAATTCTGTGACCCTAGTTATAAGGTTAGGATTAGGGATGGGTTTAGTTGTAACAGTCAACTAGGGTCACATAATTTGGTAGGTCAGATTTCGGCACAACACCAGAAATCGGACGCTTCATTTCATAGAGATCATTGCATTTACTAACGTTGACGCCCGTCATGTAAAATCCCCTTAACCACTGAAAGAATACTATGACAAAGATATAGATATACAGCAAATCTGGGGGGAAGTATGTTTCACACTGGTGCACTAAATAGATGTATTATAGCAAACAAAGTTTAGTCATGTTCTTGAGTAATATCTGCATGCACCTAATTCTGCAGAGAACATATAATATGACAGCAGACAGCAATCCATATGAGAGAGAAATCTGGTGTGGAAGGTGGATCTGGAACCGACTTCTGTCCAGGTTGTCACAACATCTCTTGTTTATCTGTCTTCACAAACTGCCCTGAAATACAATTCAAATATCAACAAGGATTGTTATAAATATAATGTGAGGTTCTTACATTCAAAATGCTAATTTGGTCTCTGTGTTAAAGTGTGCAGAGAATTCTGCCGGACTGAAATTTAGTCTTTTAGTCATTCATACCCTTCTTATACTAATGGTAACAAATTTATAACACAACAATAAATAACTCTCAAAACTAAATCTCTTTAATACTGCAAATACCACGTAGAGTCAAATGATTTCCGTGATGCAAAAACATGCATGAAACCACAGAATCCAGTCACAATTTACTGTATAAAGCGGAACGCCACAGAATTTGGCAATTTTTGAATTAATAAATTAAAAGTAGGGCAGTACAATGAATCAGATACCGATACAGACTAGTGTCTGTGAATATTAAAGCTAAAAAAACTGCTAATGAAATCTGAAGTCTTTATGTTCTGCCATGTCTGTGTGAATGAGCGCTGCAGTTTCGACTACTACGCAAACTAAAGCGTGTGTGACACTTGCAATGATTTCAGTGTCTGCTGTCTCTCTATACATTAACTTTATCTGCAGAGCTGCTCTCAGAGTCACTTCATGAACATTTTACCATTTAATTTACAAGAACTATCAACATTTGTTGTATCATATACACACAGGAATGTTTGAGGTTTTACTTACAAGTCAGTTGGTTCATACCTTAGAGATGTTCTCTGCACGTCCATCAGAATCTAGAAACATAAACAATTTGTCACAGAGCCAACAATATGTGGTATACAATGTCAGGTTTATTAGAAATAAATAAACTAGAGCACGTGGTTAAAATGCTGAAAAAAGTAAGAATATACAGGATATACAATATATAATATCTTTAGATATCAGAATTTGTGTTTTGGGGTTTTACAGATGCATGGAGATATATACGTAATAATAATAATTGATGGAAAACCATGTAAGATAAAAGAAAAAAGGTGTTTGAAATAGTTTCAGCTCATTGTCACGCTCCATGTGAGTGACGTCACCGATTAACTTACAGTGCAAACTTTTAGGTTAAATAATTAGATTAACGTTACTTCCATTCATCCATTGACAAATTGCCAGCAAAACGTTAACAAAACTATCAAAGCCCTCTTATCTTCACATAATATGTGATTAAAACCCCAAACTTTCATAAACAAGAGCTCAAGGCTAGTTACGTTAGCCTAAGTTAACGTTACCTCTCATAAAGTTAGCCTAACGGCTAACGGATTTTTTCCGAAGACACTAACGTTAAACCATTTCTATAAATTAAATAAACACGTCATATGTCAATTACACAGCGTTTCAAGAATTAAAACATCACATAGGCTTACTGATGGAGTAGAAAATGTCCCGAAAGTTGATAACGTTGTTTAATTGGATAGTGCAGCCTAGGCCTACATCATCACAGCCTAGGTTCGTGCGTATATAGTAATAGTTATATTTATACGCATTTTCGTGTGATCGGCCTCATTTTTACACTCTATGAGCTGTTTGATCCACGCGCCAGGCTCGTGATGAGCTATGAAACAACAATAATCGATTGGATTATTCTAATATAGCTTGCTATCAGTTAAATGAGCAGAGACCACTGAAAGTAAGCATTCACATATTAGGCTACCTTTAAGTCCTTTTGATATCGAATGCTCAGCTGCATAAATCAGTCTCACTCAGTCACTGAATCGCCTCAATGGTAAAATGTTACTGATATTTTTACACAAACAGAACGTAGCCTATCATTGGAGGTTTGGCATCTGGTTGTATTTTGGTACTGTCATGACGTTTTTTAAACGTCCTATTCCAACGTGCAGATTACGTTATTTTAACACCAGAATAAAACGTCTAACAAAAGTTGTAGTTTGGTAGTAGACAAACGTAATATTTACGTTTTTTTGACTACTTAAAGAAAACGTACCAGGTTGGTATTTTTACAAAGTTTTTGAAACGTTGTATTTTGGTTACATTATTTTTCTATTTAAAAAAACTTTTTTAAAACGTCTTTAAAACGTTGTACTGCAACATTACCTAATTGCAACCAAAATACAACGTTGTGAAACGTTGTAAAAACGTTTTGTGTTTGCTGGGTCATTGCAGTTTGGTACAGCAGAAATACATACATTCATTTTTAATAGAACGCTGCATTTGGCTTGTATCGCGGTGCATTTTAGGTGAAGCATCCGTTCAAAAAATCGCGTCACAACATCATGTCCCGGTGTAGCCTATACAGTGAATGCTGAAATTATTGTTGCAGTTCTGCGCTGCTCTCCGCGCGCGATCTTCACGCGAAAAGAGGTCAGCCTTCAGGGCGCGCGCTCGTTGTCAGAGACGCGACACGGCTCAACTCTCCGTGTCACAGAAAAAAGCTGAGCACTGAACGGATACGTTTTCCGTAGTGTTGTTTTTGAATAGTGCACAACCGCTTCAACTGGCAAGGCTTTAAAAGCATTTACTTGACAAACTTTATGAGGATGAAAGTGGAAGCGATCTGGCTTCGGGGCTTGCGCGCGCGCGCGCGCGCGTGTGTGTGTGGCAGCTATAAGAACGGTAATCAACTTACATAAACTGTGTAAAACATGCAGTTACTATAGTGATTCTGGGCATGTAGAATCTAAACTAAATTCAAAATGTATCGCGCTATGGTGTGCTTCCTGAACATTGAACAGCGGTCCGTGTGAATCAGATCCCTGCGCGTATAGTGCGCGTCATAGGAATTTAACGAGGCTTCGAGGCAGAATTTTTGCCTCGAGGAATTTTTGTAATCGAGTTAATCGAGTAACTCGATGAATCGTTTCAGCCCTAATCTGATCTAATCAAAATTTTATCCAAGACAAACTAAATTATTTTGTCAATAAAATAGAATTATTATTATTATTTTTCATATAAAATAATAGCATTTTTTGAAATTCAAAATACAATTAATTTGGGGTATGACAATGAACACACTGCACAACACAGCTATACAGCATGGTCAAAACAATGCAGGCAAATAGATGAAGAAACATTCAGACATTCAGAAAAACATAGAGCTGAACACAATTTACTCGCCTCCCCCCACACACAGCATCCCAGAACAGGAGACAAATAGACGAGCCACTACGAATGCTGTGAATTTCTTGAAATAATAATTTCTGAATATTCAGGTTCTTCCTCTCAGTGTTTATTCACCTGTTTCTCATGGTTTCTCAATAAAAATGCATAAAAGTTAATTAAGCCAATTGTATGGGATGATTTTAGACTCAAAATGATTAATACATGCACACACAATTACCCATGAACTTGATAAATGTTGCAGACATGTTTTACTATCCACAAACAAATGCCTTTTAGCTTGTGTTTTGCAAAATACAGAATTACAGGCATGTGCAGCGATTTGTACAAATAGAGACATAGTTGTGAATACAAAACTTCGATTTTGTATTAATGTAAGTCAGAATTTGTGCGTGCAATGAGTAAGATGTGCATTTGTGGATCCGGTGACGCGCATGCATTCATTGACTCGTTTGTGAGTCGATCCTATTTTATTTATTTGGATTTTGAGACTTTCATTTCGCCGGTTTGGCCTTACACGATCCATACACACAGCTGTCTAAGGAAACCTGCTGCCACTAGATGGCAGTATACTGCCAAAACAGACAACGGCACAGTGAGCATTATTCTGCCTATAAGACGCTTTATGTGTCCTCGTTATAAAGACGAGGAAAACACTTAACAGGTGCGTTAAAAAGGTGTTAAAGGGGTGATGAATTGAGAAATCAACTTTGCCTTGAGCCTTTGATATATAAAAGAATATCCTGTAAGTTTCAGAGCTGAAAACATCCTTGTTAGTCAAAGAAAAGCTTTTATAGACACCAGACCCAGAAAACGATCGATCTCAGAATATGTCGACCACTGACGTAGTAGGACACAGAAGCACCGTCTCAAGCCCGCCCACCGAGCTAAACGGGTCGCGCTACCGAGCAATAAACATGTCGGTTTCAGTACACGTCAGTGATGCGCGGGTCAATGTATAAACAACCCGCACCCGACCGACGTTTTCAACTAACCTGCCCGCAACTCGGACCGCAAAAAAAAGAAGAAAATATTGTACCCCGACCGGCTTCCTGACCCGCATTTTTTAAAATTAGTAAATGCTCATCGTAGCGTCATTGGGCCATTGAGAAAATGTTTCAGACCCTGAAGCGGTGCGCTCAGAGGTGCAGCGGCGAGAGCAGGCAGTTCTTGAGGCAGCCCATCGTTTTCCATTTCAGCTGTCTAGATACATATTATTGATGAATGCGATATTTATGTTTCGACCCTGCTTGAAGAATTCATCAGCAGGTAAACTGAGAGAAGGCCAAAACTGTTATTTTTCTGAATGCTGTATGATATAGCCTAGTGTTATGTAAAAAAGGCTTCATTTATTAATTTATTTTGTTTCTTTTTCTTAACAATTAAGATGCTGCATGTGTTTATCCAGTCTAATCGAAGTGTGCGTCTCTCCCCCGACTTTCCTAGCAAAAATCCCGCCCCCTCTCAGGAAATACATAAAACTGACTTTACTGAGCTATATGCGTTTAAAGGTAGCCTATTAAAATGGTACAATGGCATTGCTCAGTTCAACGTGTTGGGAATTCGGGCATTTTGTCCCGCGTCAGCATTTATTCAAAAGTTAATAACGCTCAACATTCAAAAGGTAAATAAGGATTTATTGACGACCCGACCGACCACGACCCGAATATCATTAAAAATATTTTTGGATGACTTGTAACCGCGGGTGACCGCAGGCACCTGCTCATTTTGGATCAACCCGCGCATCACTGGTACACGTGTGTAAGTTTGTTCGGTTCATTTCACCGCAGAATCGATTGTAAACAAGATTCAGGTTGAGACTGGATTTGCAGACATATTGAGATTAAAACACAATGCTGTGCCTTCTATATTGGATTTATGTGAGTAAAACATGTTTTTTATATGTGTTAGTATTGCATTGTTACAGATAGTTTGAAATCTATTGATTACATACCTTAGCACGCGGTCACAGGCTGGAGAATCCTCTTTTTGAAGTGTTATTGCTTCATTCGTGATCATACTCGGACTAACATTATGGGCCAGGGCTCGGACTTGACTTTTTTAAAAGCCCAACGCCCCCAGGGCGATGTGTTTTTCAGCCTGCCGACGGGATATCTTAAATAGTGAAATTACATTCCTTTCTTGCGCACGCATGTGTATGTGTGTGTGTGTGTGTGTGTGTGTGTATGTGTGTACGGTTCGCGTTTATATTCACTGATCGGGCGACAATATTCCAATCAATTGCGGGTGGATGAGAGATGAAACATTGTGTTTGTTTGATAAAGGCATTTCGCGAGTCCTGTGAGTGTTTCCCCAGAAGCTTTCAAAACAATTCCCACATGTACTGAGAGGAGCTGAAGCTTATTAAACATGCATATCTTATCCAATCCTTGCCGTGGGCGTTTACTTCCAAGTCTTCAGTGAGGCATGCCCATCAAAACCGACCGTTTTTCAGAGAGCCTCAAAACCAAGGCAGAAAATAGCCTATTACTTATTCATTATGATGTTTTTTAATGTATAAACCACGCGAACGTCATAAGTTGAAAAAAGCCAGACAACAGTATAAAAAAATTAAAAAAGCCAGTTCATGACACCTTTAATAACGCATAGGCTACTTTGTATAGGCAATCAGATTAAATCAGGTTATCAGGTTTTAGCGCGGTGTGTTTACAGGGTGCCCACCTGCGCGTCCGGGCAGCACAGTAGACAGGTCGGTGCACCAGCTGTTCACCCACCAACTAAAGGAGCTACAGTATGACTGTGTGTGTGTGTGTGTGTGGTTGTGAGGGTCCCATCGTCTAATTATAAGGTGAGTAGTTTGTTTCTCCCTTGTAAATCGTGTATGTTTTAAGTTGAAAGTGTAATAAATGTTTACGTTTAGGGTCCTCGTTAAGGCATTGCGCCTTCTCTCCCCTCCTCTCTCTCTCCAATCCGCGCTCTGGGCCGCGTTGCTGCTTTGGGTCATCAGACACTTCTAGTCCAGTGGCTAAGGGGCTGAATATTTGTTTCCTTTTGTTGTGGTCGTTATTTTGGTTGGTTTAATTTGTTTTTGTTATTTGTATTGAGTTATTTTATATTACTGTCACCAACTCTCAGTTCCTTTTGTGATTTTGACTGTTTTGTTAACAGTCACTATTAATTGAAGTGATTACCGCTATGCGGTATCAATGATCTCGGTGATATTGCAATCTTGAGCCGTGATCAGTTCTGAGTTTGATCTTTGCTGCTGTGACAGTGTACGCTGCCTTCTTTAATTAATACTTTTACATTTTTCTAATTTGAGTATTGTACGTTTTGTTTATATTTGTTCAGTATTTTGATTCTGGTTTGTTTGTCTTTTAATGTAATTCTTTTCTGTGTTTTGCAGGAGCTGAGTGTTCCTTGGGAGCGGGCTGGTGTTGGGTGACACAGGCTTCACTTTAGTACGGGTTGTCATTTATTGCTGTGTCACTATTTCTGGTCATTATTTGCAGTGATTCTTTGTGGATGTGATTTTGATTGGTGAGATTTCTTTTGTGCACTGGGTGTACCATACTAGCCCGCTTCTCATAAAGGAAGCCTCAGTCTCCCCCTTTGCATTGATTAATTTTGTTTTCTTTTTCATTAGACTACAACAATTAAATGCTGTGTTGAGGATTTTAAATTTTGTAAACTCTTTTTAACTTTAATAAAGATATCTGTTTAAACGGAAACTCACGCCTCTTGCCCTTTCCAAGTGGAGCTTATTTGCGTGTTCTTTTTGATAATTTCCCCGTTTTCGGGGTGGCGTAGTCATTACAAATCAGCCACATGCTACACTAGCATGTGTGGAAGTATTTAAAACAAGTGTGTTACAAGTAGCCCTGCGTTGAGTTGTGCCCCGCTCACCCCTACAATGAAAAAAATGTTCCCTTTCATAGGTTCACTCAACGCTGCGAACTGTCGCCATATGGAACACTGGTGTGACGAATGTCTGAAGCCCTTATACCATCACGCCAATTCATTGGCTATTGGCGCTTAGCGCTGCCCTGAAATACGTCACGTATGGTTCATGTTCATGTTCATGTTCAGGAAAAGGATCATCTGAAAGCTAACTCATCGTGTTCTCAGCTACTTACCCTGTTTGAGCAGTTGACATTACTCCTCAAAGTGGACACGATGAGCTTCAGGAAATGTTTGGACCCGTGCGACAGGTTCATTGCTGGAGGCGACCCTCATGACAGGTGCGTGATATGTTTGGGCATCCAGCACGCCCAGGCCACGCTTAGCGGTTTATCTGACTGTCAGCACTGTGATAGCTAGCGCATGAAAGTGCTTCGCTCGAGGCTAGCTACTTTTAATAAAGGCCGCCCATCTAATCCCCGCTACCCCGTCTCTGCGGCCGCCGAGGCACCGCACGAGTTGGGCGCTTGGGACGACATTGGCGAATTAGAGTTTATGGATATAGAGAAGACGGATTATGATCCTTTTCGCTCTCTTTCCCCCGGTCGGGTTTGCTCACTTGAGAATTGCGACCGTGACGAGCCCGTTCTTTTTATGCACGATGTACTGCGGCCTACCCCAGAAGCCCGGGACTCGGTTTCTTTTGGTTGTGGCCTGTTCGACGACGATGTGCTCTCTACAGCGGCTTCTGATTCCGAGGGACTCGTGGGCAAATTAGCCGCATCTCTTCCTCCGAGCGGTCAAGAGAGAAGTTTCCCAGTCATATGACGAACTGATAGAAGTTGTCACTCGCGCTGTAGACAAACTGGGCCTGGAATGGGACAGGGAGCCCGCGCTAGATCGAACCCAATCGAAGCTGGACGGTCGTTTTTTCTCTAGCCGCAACAACTCAGTCCTGCCGACATCTGCCATTCTTCCAAGACCTCCACCACGAGGTCTCAAAGTCTTTGAAGCAACCATTTTCGGCTCGTATTACCAACCCCGTGACCGCAGATTTCGCCACGGTTTCTAAAATGGCGGACTCTGGCTACGCGAGCTTGCCAGCTATTGAGGAGACCCTCACGGCCCACCTCCGTCTTGGAAGTCTCACCCCTTATTGCCCTCCAAACCATGCAACTAATTCATAAATATAACTAATAAATATAATTTATAACTTGGTTTTATTCAGAGACAGCGAGAGAAAATATAATAAGACAATTTCAGAGGTGTTCAGTTGAAAAAAATTTTTGTTGCAAGAATGGCTTAATTAATACTGTAATATATATGTACAGTACAGGACTTTTTTTGACATTGCCAACCTGTAAATACATTTTAGAGCAAGTAATAAACACAAAAAAGGATTGTTTGAGTTGCGAATGTGCCTTTTTCCTTTACCACTATTTGTTTAATAATTTTAATGGAACCGGAATCGGAACCGGAATCGTTAGGCGGAACCGGAACCAGAACCGAAACCGGAAAATTTCTTACGATTCCCAACCCTAGTCAGGACGGACAACATGACCGTGATATCTTACCTAAATCACCAAGGGGGACTTTGCTCTCAACCTTTATACAATCTGGCGAAGCGTTTGCTTCTTTGGGCGCAGAACAAGTTTCTATCGGTCAGAGCGGTTCAGAGCTCCTGGCTCCCAGGTCCTATCTGTTTGAGCGGGCGCTTTCCACGGTCTACCAGCTACTCTCAGGTATGTGAAGGCGTTATGGTATATCGTTCCCATGGCGACGGTTCGCACCATTGAGTGAACCTATGAAAGGGAACGTCTCGTTTACGTATGTATGAGACGGATGCTGCGATTCCGGCCATTCAGATTCCTCGAGTAGTAGTTTGCTACGTCCTGAAATCATCTTCATTTTCCCTGAACCTGTTTGCCTGTGTTCTTGTTTATGTTTAGTTTCTATGGTTGCTGACATAGTTATGCACCTGCATCATGTTTTGATTATCTAGCCTGTGCATTTAAGCCCTTAGTTCCCTTTGTTCAGTGTTTGGTGTCGTTTTAGTTTGCGTGGTTGTGCTAAATTTCTCTTTGTGATTTCCTGAATGTTAACTTTTGGATTTATCATTGTGTTTAATTGTCATGTGTTGTGCGATTTACTGCAACCACCATGACATGAAAGAACAAAAAAGAGCCAAAAGAAAGGATTACAAAATGAAATGGACTTCCACCTTCTCTGCTTGGAGCAAGAGCATTGAACCCTCGAGGACCACATGAGTGATTTTTCTTTTTCAAATCTGGCGTGCCTTATACACTTTCCTGATTCGCTCCCTGTGCATGTTTTTTTGGGGCCTAACCTAAATGAGTGCACAAAGGCACACCTGCCTGGTGATTGTCCAGAGTTTGTGGAGTGGTTGTGCTATATTTCTGCTTTTGATCTTAACTTTTGGATTTATCATTAAAGACTGTTTTGGTTTCATTCTCCTGCGTTGTGCAATTTAGTGCAACCACCACACCGTGAAGACATAAAAACATTTTTTTTAAACTTAATGGGAAAATTAGCTAAATATAATTTTTTGTTTGCTGGAGAGATAAATAAATACACTGTAAAAAAAAAAAAAATCAACAATTCACCTAATTTGTTTCCAGTTACTGCCTTAAATTTATTATAAAAGAATTGTCTGTAGGCCTACGTGTCATTTAAAAAAAATAATAATAATAATTCTTGTTGAATCTCTTATAACTTAAAACATAGAAATTGGTTAAATTTCGCCATGACTTACTGATCATACAATTTTTTACTAAATACATTTAATGTGCATCTATCTGTGCATTCATCCTTTAATCGAACAAAGCTGTTTTTTGAAAGGACTTTAACACAATCTGAGATCTCACTCATAAAATCAGGTCTATGTTGATGTTAGAGGACAGTGTCATATTGTTCCATTTTTCAAAGCTTTATAACAGTTTATCTTGTAGAGGAAAGTAATTACCATGTTAACCTGACAGATGGAGAGGCGACGAGCAGCACATGGAGAAAAAATTCACACATCTTTGGACAGATGTAACACACACGCTATCAATTAACCAGGGCACAGTCAGGGTGTGTGTGTTTCCATCTGCTGCTATTGTAAGAAAAACAGCTCCCAAGCAGTAAGCTGCTGTCTATATTATATACAGGCTATCTTTTAAGACAGTATCATAACTTAAACAGAACCTTGTAAGTGACCCATTTGGAATGCTCTATAGCAACTATTTGTGTCATACTAAGGCCCTGTCAACACGACCATGGGTATTTTCAAAACCACAGCCTTTTCTATACGGTTTGGCCGTTCATCCACACTCAAACGGAATAGCAGGTCACTGAAACCAAACCTTTTTGAAAACTCCTGCCAGGGTGAAAATTTTCATAAACTCTGGTTGCAGTGTATATATGGTGAAACCGGAGATTTTGGCTTGTGGCATTGGAGTGTGCGCTATCTCCTTTGTTTGATGTCAGATTGTGTGCCGCTATGTCCTTTGTTTACTTTAGGCGAGTATGTGTAATGGCGGACGTAGCCAGGGCTTAAAATATGGCTTTACAGTTAGGGTTATATCACCACTTGTTGGTTTGCCATGCTCTTGACAACGCTTCATTGTGTTTTTGCGTTTTTATGTGGACAGAGATTTTTTTTAATCCGTGCTTATGTGGACAAGATTTTTGGTAACACTTTACAATTGTAACCCAGGTCATTAACCTAGGTAATTTAGCATTTTTTGGCAATTTTATATAACTATTATTGTTAAAATATAAATAAAAGAAAGAGGAAAATGCAGAAATATGGCTCTATCAATTAAAATTAGAAATGCTCCTAAACCGATTACTCATTGGTGAAGTGAAAGTCCCACCCCCTGCAAAAAGAAAGCACATGAGCAGACAGAACGTGAACTTGAACGAGAGAAGACGCAGTTGTGCAATATATGATGAGAATCCTCTGTTTAGTAATCCAGCAGAAGATTATTAACGAGTTGAACCTTAAATCTGTGAGATATAACTTTTATGAACTCACGTTTTGAGAATAGTAGTGTGTGTGACGAAGTTTGAACAGGACGTGACGAGACGAGACAAGAAGAATGCTATAAAATATAAGATAAATCAATGTATTTTCTGGGGAGAAACTGTATATTTGTTCTCTGATTTATACTTCTCCTTGGTGAGTACAAATTTAGTTATAAGAAGTGTTTTTGGTTATTTTGATTGCGAATACTGTGAATGTGATGTAAATAAGTGATGTAAAGTTTCAAAAGGGCTTTAAATGTGTTTCAATATTTGTATATAGTCATGTTTAAAGGTTTGCAAAATATTTTACGTATTGGACAGAGATAATTTCTTATTGTGAACTATGCGCCATGCAGCGCTAGTTTTGCTAACTCTGTGCATAGGGCATAGTATTGGATTGAGAACATGGTGATTAGAATGTGTGTTTTCATGTATGTGCAAATGATTGAGACAGAGAGTTTGATTTAATTTGAAATTATTTATTTGGACAATGACATTAATGTTTATTTCGGCTTTGTTGTTGTAAGGCCGGGTTTTTGTTGTTGTTGTTGTTGTTGCTGTTGTTGTCTGTCTTCCTTTTGCTGAGAATTGTTCCTGAATCCTGTCCTTGCTGAATATCCATATTCCGTTTTGGACTGGCGAGCCATCCCATCATTTCATGCCTGGAAACAGAAAAGAGTGTAAAATCTGCCGAACTGGTAGGATCAAACTATTTTTGTTTAGTTTTTTTCTACCTGGATCTTCAGTGGATGGAACATTGTTTTTTTCGTTCTGGATTACATTTTTTCATCCTTGCTGAATGTTGCTTTATATTTTTGAACTTGATATTGAGACACTGAACTCAAACTGAAACTCAACTGGACATTAAGACTGAGACTTAAGACTTTTTTTTTAAATGAAGGAGGAAAAGCTCTGTTTATAAAAATTCCCATGAGACTTTCTTGAGTTTCAGTTTGGCACTTGCATATTGATAAACTAATGGCATATAATAATCTAATAAACATAAAACATTATGAATTTAAACTATTTTTTAAGTTTATTTAAGTTCTTTTTGGTATTATATGAAAGTTTTTTTTTTTTCATATGTAGAGGGTACAGCATACTTAGTACAGTGAAATTAGGGTAAGACTTTTTTTCCCGGTCGGCCTACTCCACTTTAGACATTCTACTAACTACAAGTAACTTTGCAACTACGTGTAAACTATTAGTCATTAGAGTAATAGTAAACGGCCTGCTTAATATCTGCTAACACATTTTATTTTGATGCTCCCTGTCACGGTTATGCTTGGTTTAGTTTGATTTTCGTGGATTTCTGCGGTCTTTCTGATTTTCTGCGGTCTAAAGTACTGGGAAGATTAGGCAAATTAGTCCGGTGATGTAGGACTGCGCGCGGCTGCTCCTCCCAGTCAGCGACGGACAGTAATAATTTTTGCGCGATACTGTCTGCAACAATAACGAGGAGATGCAAGCAGCGCTGCTTTTGGTAGTTATGTATTGGTTTAATAAAGAGGTCATTAACAAAACGGCAGAGAAGAGACGAGCACTGATACTAAAGCGTATTCTGAAAGCTCGTAAAGCTAGATTTAAAATAAGACAACGTATGTTATTATCAGCTATTACGGACATTGACCGAGAGATGGCTGAGACGAACGCGCGCCATCAGACAGAAAAGAGCAAGACTGATATTTACTGAACGCCCAAGTCCCACCCCCAAAAGTTCCCGAACTTTGAAAAAGTACTACCCCGGGAGCAGGGCCATTTGGAGGGGGAAATATTTACCCAGAACTTCATTTAGACCCTGGTTCCTGCGGTCGAAACACACAGAGTACCACCCCAAAGTTCCTAGTTCCTGGGGAAAGTTCCTGCGGTGGAAACGCAGCTCTTGGTTCCACCAGATACCATCGTCATTACAGCTCCAGCATGGTCCCTTGTCCCTCTAGCTCCACCTTGGTCAGTTGTCACCCTACCTGTGCCACAGACTTATGAGCCGTCTGCATTGGACTATAATGTTACACTCCCCTTTTCTACTGATTATAAGTGTTTTTTTCAGGTACATGCCAACTTAGTCTACTAACCCTAGCCCTAACCTAACAGTCTACTTATACTCTAATGTTAGTTGACATATTTTTAGTTAGTAGAATGTCTAAATTGTACGATCTTAAATAAAATGTAATTGAAATCATCTCACAGACAAAAATAACATACAATGTTCAAAAATGAACAGTGCAAACATAAATTACATACATAGACTTACAAAACCACATGAAGGCAGAATGCAATAAACATATGTATGAAGTCTATACAGTGCTGTATGCACATAATTGTATGTATAAAATAAGTTATGTAATTAAATAGCAGCAGTGGAATAATTCATAGTTATGTTGGTGTTTTGTTTTTGTTTTCAAGGGAGTTTATCATCATTTCCTAAGTTTTCTGACTGTTTTCATTTCGTTGTCACAGTGATTCATTGTTTCATTGATTAGTTCACACCTGTTTCATATTCAGTTCAATTATCTAATATATATTAGTGTTGTCAAAAGTACCGAATTCGACTGAAATTTACAAAATGTAATGATACCAGCATTTCCCTTTAGCATTTTGAGGGCTTTTGAACGGATTCTTAAACACCTCTGATTCAAAATTATGTTCATGCGCTCAACATATATTGAGCGCATGATGACCAAGATGGCGGCGCGAGTAGATCGCGAGGCTCAGCGTCTCTCCAGATTCTGCAATTTTGCGGTATTTTTCTTGTTCATCTCGGGTCTGTTCGTACAGAACAGTTGTGCTTTTACATCGTACACCCGTTGTGAGCTTTTGGATATTGGTTTGCGAATTTCCGACAGTTTTATGGACAATCTTCAACTCCTTCCTGAGATCGCTAGGACGCCCGAGGCGATGCGCTCTGCCCGGCCGGGCGGAAGTGCTAGAAGGCGGCGCTGTGATCGTAAACAAAGGCGAGGTAAGCGTGGAGGTCTAAGAGCTAAGCTAAGGCTAACTCCTTACCGGCTCTCTTTACCCAGCATTTTCCTTGCCAATGTACGATCGCTAGTGAACAAAATGGAGGAGATTCGACTCAGCATTACACACAGTAAGAAACTTTTGAACTGTAACGTCCTAATCTTCACTGAAACCTGGTTAACCCCTTTGTGTACAGAGATCGCCGACGGCCCCGCGTTTGATAGTGTTTACATTGATCGCTAGTTTACAATATCATTTTGTCAAGTAATAAGGTCAACCAGTGCATTGTTTGAAAGATAAGAGACTGCAGATTCGTATCTGTATAAGTATTATACAATCAAGATAACTTTGCAACGTTTTTTTGTCATTCTGTATGAATCTAAACAATGTGATATGACAACAAAGAGAGGGGGGTCCCTTACCTTTTTGTGCTTTGGAAATGTAATGTTTGGCAGAATAATGGTGACTTCGACCTTTTTTCCATGGGAAGAGTCCAGTGTACGATGTCCATAGTAAATATTTGTCCAAAAACAAGCAAACTGGTAAAAAAAAGCTATAGAACTTCTGTTGTTTACTTCCTGAAGTTTACTAATCACGAGGACGCTGTCCTGTTTATTTGATGAACTGTACGCATGAAGCGCATTATTCAATGAAATATAACGTATCAATGTATTTAGTAGAGTGTCTGGAACTGAATGAGAACCGCCCAGAAGATATCTGATGAAAACTAGCCACGCAATTTTAGAAAAGATTGAAAGATGACAGTCACTTTTGGTGACGCATGATTATCCACATGCAAATGTGTTTGGTAAAAAAAAAAAAAAACAGCAATGGGAAAGTCTTGTGTTGTCATCTAACATGTAGTCTATGCAATAACGAATACGCCGATGTGTTGATTAGCATAAATCTCGCGAGTATCACATTGTATTTTTGTTTGCGTAACCATTTGCATCCTGGAAAATTACTCACGCACGCCCCTCGTGACGCATAGAGGTTCCCTTGCTACACTTGCTCACTAGCGCTCGCTCTGTCAGCATTCGCCTGCAATGGATCCACGTCGAAGACAGAAGTTATTTTCTCCTGCTGCTGCATTGGAAGAACTTTTGCGAAGCAGTGATGAAGAAAATGTGTAATAATCAGAAGAGAGTGCTGTATCCAGCGTCGACTCTGAAGAAGAGGAAATGTTTTTGGAAGGTCTCGATCCTGTTTTAGATCGGTAAGTGTCTACATTTAGTATGTTTTTGTTGCTTTGTTTTGTAGTTTTGTGTTTCTACACTATTACGGCTTATTAGTACATTCAAGTACCGCAAAATTCCTTTTTTATTCAAGTTCTGAGTTAGAAGCTAGTGATGTAAGTTGTAACAATGTATCGTGGATAGTGAAAATCTGTATTGTGTATATTTCACCCAAAATAAAAATGACAGTGTGAGGAAAAAGTTAAATTTCACAGTGTTTTAGTGTCAGTACTACATTCAATTACTATAAAATGTTGAATATAATGTATAATAATGCAATGGGGGAATATTTGTGGGACCTGATCATGACAAATGTCTTATGTTGCCACTAAAAAGTGACCAGCAATATTTTAAATATATCTAGTCAGTGAGTGGGTGAGAGTGTAAGCATATTTGTCTAAAATAATTCAGTCTTTTCGGCTATTATCACCAGAATAGTTTTTACTATGTTGTCACCATTGTCCTGTGCGTTTGGTTATCAGCACCAGGTCCAAGCCTATTCATATCCACCCCAATGTAATACAAATTTAGCATTTCGGTATATTTTTTGTTATCCTTTTTACAATATGCCTTGGAGTATCGCAATAATATTGTATTGTGAGTTCAGTATTGTGCTATTTATCGAAATGTGACATGGGAGTATTGGTAAACCTCTAGAAGAAACCCTGTACAACGTACTTGAGCATATAACTTTATGTATGTACAGTTGTGTATGTAGAAAGCAGGACAAAGTTCAGACCAAATGTGTCAGAGGGAAAAATGCAATAATATGTGCTATTTTCTGTGCAAGATAATCTGTTATGTTGGGTTTATTTCTAATCCTTTTTGTGTAATTCAACAGTGAGGAAACTTCAGATGATGACTGGGTACCAGAGGCCTCTGGAAAACAGACAAAACGTCCCTGCCTGGCTGCAACATCTCTCGCTGCCTCCAGAAGTTCCAGGGGAGGAGGAAAGAAAGGAAGACATAGACAGCGCAGTACTTTGTGGTAAGCAAATAATGTGAAGCAAGAAATGTTTCTTGAGAGAAGAAACTGTTTTGGGGTATGATTATTGTCTGATTACAGTCTGAGTCATTAGCTGGTAGTGTAAATGTTTCAATAAGGGAAACAACAGAGTGGGTATGGAGGTTGATCACTGTATGTGAAAGATCCTTTGAATTTGAATAGAAAATTTGTAAGCTTGTGTAAATGTGCCATCAGGGCAACAATAGAGTGGGTATGTAGGTAGATCACTGTATGTGAATGATTCTTTGAATTTGAATAGAAAATCAGTAAGTTGATGTAAATGTGCCATCAGGGCAACAATAGAGTGTGTATGGGAGTAAATTGCTGTAGTTTTTTCTATGTGTAAGATAAACAGTTGTGTTGGGTTTATTTCTAATCCTTTTTGTGTAATTCAACAGTGATGAAACTTCAGATGATGACTGGGTACCAGAGGCCTCTGGACAACCGACAAAACGTCCCTACCTGGCTGCAACATCTCTCGCTGCCTCCAGAAGTTCCAGGGGAGGAGGAAAGAAAGGAAGACCGAGACAAACTCAGTACTTTGTAAATAGTCCTTTTTTGGGGGGGGGGGGGGGGACATCACTGTGTTGAATAACTAAGGAACAGATGTTTGTTGCTGTATACAATATATACATAAATAAAACTTTTTATTTGCTAAATAATGTATGTCATTATTCTAAACCTTTAAATTAATGGAAGTGAACAAAGACTTTGTTAAACGTCTTATACGTTACCAAGTGTCACTTTGGTGTCCTTTTGGAGCTCTTTCAAAAAAATATTATTTTACAAAAAAATATGCACATACATGCATTTTTATAAACATTTAGGGGTGAAAAATTATACCAGAGAAAGTATATAAATTGAGCTTTGTCATGTTGTAATGAGAAAATAGATTGAAAGGATCAAACTAACTGGTTATACCTCATGGTAAAAGGTGGTTACCAAGTGTCCCTTTGGAGTCTCCAAGTGGCCTTTTTGGAAAGGTGCCTATACATACTCAGAACTAAATGCTTGTAAAAAAGTCATTTTGGCTTGTATCAACTTCAAATTTGAAACGTACATTTAAAAGACATGTGGCTTTAGTTTACTTGTGTTTCCAGATCCATATATATTTCTGCCTTATGTATTTTTCTTGTTCATAAACCGTTATAATTTTTTTTTCAATTGTCCATTGTGTTTGAGCTTATTTATCTCTCTACTAGTAATTTCTAGAGTAATTTTGAGTCTTTCATGGTAAACTGTCAAGTGTCAGCTTTCAAATAATACCTTTGATTTGTGTGTAGTCAGAAGGACTCATTAGCAGCAACAATTTTATTTTGGGTATGTCATTTTGCACTCCTTTGCCAAAAGTGGGGGTGACTGGTAAGGGGTTAAACAGTGGAATACCGGACACTGCTATTGAGCTAGCGGGACGCCACACACTCCGGGCGGATAGAACACTAGATGGCTCCCCGGAAGCTGCGTTTATTGTTGCAGGTGACTTTAATCATTCAAACCTAAAGTCAGTGCTACCCAAGTTTCACCAGCATGTTTCCTGCCACACCAGAGGAAACAAAACCTTAGACCATGTTTACACAAACATGGCGGGAGCTTACGTTGCAACACCCCTCCCCCACCTGGGACAGTCAGATCACCTCTCTTTGTTTCTATCACCCAAATATTCACCCCTCATCAACCGTGTGAAACCATCAGTAAAGACCATCAAGGTGTGGCCTGCGGGGGCAGACTCCACACTCCAGGAAAGGTTTCTAAACACAGACTGGAGTATGTTTGCTTCTCAAGCCACCAGTGGCGCTCACACGGACATTGACTCATTCACTTCCTCTGTATTGGATCATATCAATACCACCATCGACAGTGTTACAACCCAGAAACAGATCACCACATACCCAAATCAGAAGCCTTGGATGAACAGGGAAGTTCGACTCCTGCTGAAGTCACGCAATACTGCCTTCAGATCAGGAGATGCACAAGCCTACAGTACATCCAGAGCTAACCTGAAGAGGGGCATCAAAAAGGCCAAGCACTGCTACAAGCTAAAGATAGAGGGTCACTTTTCCAACTCTGACCCTCGACGCATGTGGCAGGGCATTCAGGCCATCAGTGACTACAAACCCCCCCACTCCACCCCCGCAGCCACTGATGTCAACTTCCTGAACGAGCTAAATTACTTTTATGCTCGTTTTGAAAGAGACAACAGAGAAACTGCCACCAAGCTCAAACCCTCAGCTGACCACCCACCAATCACACTCTCCTCCACAGATGTCTGCAAGTCACTGAGCCGGATCAGCGCGCACAAGGCTGCTGGACCAGACAACATCCCTGGATGTGTGCTCAGGGCATGTGCGGAGCAGCTCGCTGGGGTTTTTACAGACATTTTCAACCTGTCTCTTGCCCAAGCAGCTGTACCGACATGCTTTAAACGCACTTCCATTGTGCCAGTGCCGAAAAGCTCTAGCCCGAGGTGCCCTAATGACTACCGCCCCGTAGCACTCACACCCATCGTTATGAAGTGCTTTGAGCGGCTGGTCCTGGAGCACCTAAAAGACTCTCTACCATCCACATTGGACTCACACCAGTTTGCCTATCGTAGCAATAGGAGCACAGAGGATGCCGTTTCCATGGCACTCCACTCTGTGCTCACTCACCTGGACAATAAAAACACTTACGCACGCATGCTGTTTGTTGACTTCAGCTCAGCATTCAACACTGTCATCCCATCCAAGTTAATTGCCAAACTTGGAGACCTGGGCATCAACACTTCAATGTGTAACTGGATTTTGGACTTCCTAACTGACAGACCCCAGAATGTTCGATCAGGATCCACCTGCTCCACGTCCATCACACTCAACACTGGCGTACCACAGGGCTGTGTGCTAAGTCCGTTTCTCTACTCCCTCTTCACCTCCGACTGCAAGCCTGTGTATGGATCTAATTCCATCGTCAAGTTTGCGGACGACACTACGGTGATTGGGCTCATCAGCAACAACGATGAGACTGCCTACAGGGAAGAGATCCAGCACCTGGCCACATGGTGCGCTGATAATAACCTGCTCCTCAACACCACCAAAACGAAGGAGCTCATCGTGGACTTCAGGAAAGAGTCAAGAGGCACACACGACACCATCCACATCAATGGAATGGCTGTTGAGCGTGTCTCCAGTTTCAAGTTCCTGGGGACCCACATCTCGGCTGACATGTCGTGGACGACCAACACCTCCAGCCTGGTCAAGAAGGCTCACCAGCGCCTCTTCTTCCTGAGGACACTGAGGAAGAATCAGCTCTCCTCGGCTATCCTGGTGAACTTCTATCGCTGCGCAATAGAAAGCATCCTGACCAACTGTGTCGCAGTATGGTATGGGAGCTGCTCTGTTGCAGAGCGCAAGGCACTGCAGCGGGTGGTGAAAACTGCCCAGCGCATCACAGGGACTCCACTGCCTGCCATCGAGCACATCCAGAGGAAACGCTGCCTGCATCGAGCTCGCAGCATCCTCAAGGACTCCTCTCACCCAGCCCACAGACTGTTTTCTCTCCTGCCCTCCGGCAGGCGTTTCAGGATCCTCCGGACCAGGACCAGCAGACTTAAGAACAGTTTTTTCCCCAGAGCTGTCTCTTTATTGAACTCAAACCCCCGTTGATCCACTTCCCTCATAAACTGCTAACTCTCCTACCTCACATCTGCCTTCACTTTGTTATTTGCACTACCGACTGTTTATCACAGTAACAACTGTTTACATATGCATCTTGCACTGCCATATCTTAACTGGATTATGCTCATTTGCACTGCCGACTGTATTTATAGTACCAATGTTTACATTTGCATTTTGCACCGTACTTCTAACTGTAATATACAACCACTTTCCACTGCACTTTACACTTTTTTTTTTTCCGGATAGCTCTGTCCATAATTTATTGCACTACCCTAATCCACTGCTATATTCCTCATATTAGCCTAACATATTATTGTATACCTCTATCTGTAAAATTCTGTTTATAGTAATAGCCATCTGTATATTATATTCATAGTACATATTCCCCTGTAAATTCTGTTTATAGTAATAGCCATCTGTATATTTATTCACTGTACATATTCACCTGTAAATTCAGTTCTGTTTATAGTAAGACAACTCTCTATTTATACATATTTATATATATTCAGTACATATCCATGTCCTGCACTTACGCATCCATTGTATATCCTGCACTTGCTGCTATTGCACTTCTGGTTAGACCTAAACTGCATTTCGTTGCCTTGTACTTGTACTTGTGTAATGACAATAAAGTTGAATCTAATCTAATCTAATCTAATATATGTCTCGGGCTATGTCTGAAATCGCCCCCTATAGAGGGTATGCGCATGCCGTCACCGTCGGCCAGAGTCACTTGCGGTTACACCCACTGAGTAGCAAAAAGGCTGAGAGGCAGCATTGGTTTTCAGCGTGAATGCCACAAAAACTCATCTAAAATGGGAAAGAGCTTTGAGATTGACTGTACAAACAGATTGACTGTAGAAATCTGAGGTATATTTTTACAGACTTACGAAAGATACCGAAAAGAGAAGCAAATGGTTTGCTGCAATTCACAGAAATATCTGAACTCCAGCAAAAATTGGATTTGCAGTAATTTTTAGGTAAAATTGACAACTCATCAATTAAATATTTACCATCATATATTCTGCCTAATTTGATGTTTTTAAATAAACACTGACAAAAAAATATAAGTTCTAGGGCTGGGGAGTATGATGATACAGTATGTATAACCTTAATAAGTAATCACCCAGATTGAGACCTACCTTTATTGTATTAATATAAAGCGTTCACATACAAATTTGATTTATGTATTTCACTGCCGTCGAAATCAGGTACAAATAAGTGTCAGGAAACACGATCCTGGTTGCATGTCAATATCCATGGATCACTGGATCTTTGATAAGTTGTAAGGAACACTATATCGAGTCCAGCCTTTAGTTTAACTGATAAATGTTTGTTTTACTCGGCACAGCATCTAATAGGCCATTGTTTTCACAAGCTCAACATATATGTCTGTGATTGGCTGATCGTGCTTGACGCGCTTCACAGAGTGCTAACACAGATGCACACGGGAGCATTTGAAAGCAGACGTCTTTCATTCCTTTGTTTTGTTAATTAAAGTTTTAAGCTGAAATTCGATCTGCACCGCCTCTCAACCTCCTCGTCTTCATCATAACGTGAGTTGGAGGGATTCTTGAGGTAGAACAGTACTGAAGGGTAGAGAGTGTTGACGGTAAGTGATGCAAGATGAGATGAGCTGATCACAGTGCATTTTTTAAATTTATGGTAAACAATTTTTTATGGCACCTATGATGTCATAAATGCTTTTTAGGTAGGCAGTTTACAGAGCCTCACTGTACACAGTCTTTCATTCTTCACCATATTTGTTCTTTATTTTGCATCACTGGAAATTGTCATCTTTCATGTTCCATGTTGCACAGCAGCTCTGGAACAACTCGTTTTTGTGAAGAAGCATGAAGAATGACGTGAATGTGAATTGACCATCGTGGCGAATGACTTTTCCAGTTTAACTTACACCAAATAGCATCACAGAACCATTTAGAGACAATCCATTTTACAGCCAGCAATGTCTGTTCGACTGTGAAACGCTCTAATTTGATTGTGTTTTCAAACATTTGGCACCAGTCTTTGCCTGGAGGCATTCAGAATGATCGATGTCTCCTAAGTATTTTTTCTTTTTTTTTCCCAGCATATTAAACAGAGCAAGATTATCAGAGTTATAGGTGAAGCTCTCGGCGAGGAGATTAAAGTCTCTCGTAATTAGTTTCATCTTAAACTCACGCATATTTTCCGGCGTGCACTGGTTTTGATGTATTGACTCTCCGGCCCGCTAGGCAGAGTGGGGAAAAGCATTCTCGTCTTAATGAAATGTTTAGCATTTTCCATCTTGCTGCTCTCCTAGTGTGCTGTAACGACCCTGGAGTCTGATCTCAGCGGGGACACGCCGGTGTGCGACGAGCTGCTCCGTTTTGCCTGATTATTTGGCCCTGTATTCACCTTCCTGTTGAAAGTAAGAAAAGTTGCATTGCATGCTGTAAAGACACCTGCGGTTGTCAGGCAACTCTGAAACACTGAAGAAACCAGAACTGACAGAATGAAAGAATGTTGAGCAGAACATCCATCCTCTCTCGGTCAATCTGTCCATTCATCCATTGTTCATTGTCCATCCATCCCTCAGCCTGTATCTGACTGTCTGCCTGTACATCCATCCCTCTATTTTCCTTCTGTCCGTCCATCCAAATATCTCTGTATCTTAGGGACTCTCTGATGATTGAAGAGTTTAAAGGGAGAGATTTAGACATCCCCTGTTTTCACAGGATTGTAAATGCAGTGCAAATTTTTGGTCATTTACATTTATTTATTTTTAGCATAAAAGTAATTTATTTAGCACCCCCAATCTTCCCGTGCCCCTGCCCTCCATTGGCGATCCATTAACTCAATAACGTTGATGCTTTAAAAAGTTAATAAAGACATCGTAACATTAATACACACACACATTCTTGAATATGTGGTTAATGGGGACTCTCCATAGGCGTAATGTTTTTTATACTGTACAAACCGTATATTCTATTCCCTTACACTAACGCTACCCATACCTAGGGTTGGGTACCGAACTCACCGAAACAAATTATGTCGGTACTACTGAGTACAGATTCACATTAAATCAATCGGTACCAAATTTCGGTACCTGAGAACACATCTGGTGATAGAAACTAATGTCTGTGAATATTAAACTAAATATTAAACAAAAAGACTATTTAAATACAAATCCTGCGTGTCTCTGTGTGAATGAATGCCGTAGATGCACGGTTTACCTCACACACTCACTCAGAATCGTGAGTGACGGTAGCATGTTTCCATCTCTGCCGTCTCATATGAGGACATGAACACATGAACGTCATCTCCAGAGCCACTGAGAGTCACTTTATGAGCATTTTACTGTTTCATTTGAGAACTACTATCATATCATAAACACACAGAAACTCAAAGGTCTTCACGGCAACCCATCAAAATAAAAGTTCGGCTAACTTGACAAATACATTACTGTTGTAACAAATTACAATTTTTATTCATGTTTTAATTTTAACAGTATAAAGCTCAGTTGTGCAGCTCACAACTGAGCTTTGTTTGACAAGAAGACAAAATACATTAATTTAATTTATCTTTTAATTTAATTTAACTTTTATTTGATAACCAGAAAATACACAAAACATACTTTAATTTGTGAGAAATATTTTCATAGAAATGGAAATTAAAAAAAAAAAAAAATTGTTGTTTTTATGAATTAAATTAAGTACCTAGTAGCCTACTATTTACTAGTAAATATTACAGTATACACATCACAGGCATTGGCAGACAGAGACCAAGGCAGCTCTGGCATAATGTCAATAACACTTCTATAAACGACTTACAGATTCTTTACAGGTATTGATGTAAACATCCCCAAAGAGCCAAAAATGGGTACCCGGACCGAATTTCAGGTACCTGTACCGTTACCGGTTAAAATGTGAACGGTACCCAACCCTACCCATCACAGAAAACGTTTGGCACTTTTTGGATTTCAAAAAAAGTAGTTTAGTATGTTTTTAAGCCATTTGGTTACGAAGACAAAAGAGGTGTCCTCATAAACCATGTTATGTAAGGAATAATTTATGACTTGCACACCCGAGATGGTATTTTTCTAATAATTCAATGGCCTGTATGTGGGTGCGTTTCAGTGCGAGAGCAGAGAGAGTGGGAGAAAGAGTGTGTGCTTTCCATAAATAATAAAACATAATTTTGTGGCAAAAAAACATGGAAATAATTAGTTGTTTGTATCCTATTGTTTACTATTTTTATTTGCTTGTTCAGTGTCGATTTCAAATAACTGAAATCATATGGCGAAGTGATATGGAACCGGAATGCAGTCAAGACCTGCCTGGAACTACTTTAGCCGTGCGTTTTCCCTGAAACTAATTGCATACCTTAGAATGTTTGTCAATCAATCAATCAGATTTAAGTATTCAACAGCCCTGTAGTATAATTTGTAATACCCATGTCAACTTTAACGCACACTCCATTATTACAAATAACATGAAACATGACAATAAAGTTAAGCAACATAAAACATATGTCCATATTATAAGCATCGATGCAATTGATTGCAGTTGCTGTATTGCTGATGTTAAGATATAAAAATCTACAAAGGACCCATCCATCTATCCAGTTTCTTTGAAAGTAAACATGAAGATAAAGTTTACCAAAGTTTAGCATTGATTTAGCAAATTCACATATGTACTGCTTCCATTCTATTGTTCATCACCAACTTTTCATCATTCAGTCAATTTCTGATAAGAAAATACCAGTCCCTATCTGGGTGATAGGATAGTAGACAGGATGTATCAACCTTGCGAAAGAAAGAGATGTTAGCCGAATGCATTCAAGGCCGAATGCAGCCCACAGTGGCGTGATGAAGGCTGTCCCAATTTGAAACCTCCTTTGAATGAGGCCTACACATGCATCCTTTGTTTTCCATGCCGCAAAGTATAGAACCAGTGGCTCCTTCGCAGCCTAGCCTATCCCAAGATTCATTACATGCTGGTAAACAATTGATTACACTTTTAAATGCAAGTATTAGGTTTCAACTTACTTAGGAAAAAAAACAAAACAAAATAAAACCTTTACAGCTGTTCAAATGTTGACATATCTAACTAAGATGTGATTGTATAGTTTATACTCTTTTTTATGTACATAAATGGACCACGGTGAACATATTCAGAAACCTCCAAAAAAGTCCAGTACAAACGTTAACTGTAACGTACTGCTCTGAGAAAGAAGGTTGAGGATCCAAATGCAGCTTTATTTTAAGGGTACCGTAATCAAAAACAGGTAAAAGGTCATACACAGGCAAGCAGTCCAAACAGGCAAACAAGGCAGGAGAGACAGGCAAAAGGGTAAACCACGTAACAGGCGAGTAATCCAAGACCAAGAGACAAGAAACCAGGGAGAATGCTCAGAAATGCAATGATATACAACAGTGGTTCTCAAACTTTTTAGACCAAGTACCACCTCAGAAAATATTTGGCTCTCCAAGTACCACCATAATGACCAATATTAAAATACAGTGACGTAGTAGGCCTAACTATTCAGCTACAGCTCTGCACAGTTAAAAAACTATGCAGTTTATTCCTAATTCCTAAATAATCTGTATTGTTGTCAGCCACTTTAACATTGTAAATACAGTTTGTACATTAACACTGCACTTACATACAGGTAAATAAAATAATGAAATAAAGATTATTCATTACATTTATTTAGTGAGTCCTCTGCGTACCACTAGAGGCATCCTGAGTACCACTAGTGGTACTCGTACCACACTTTGAGAACCACTGACATACAACAAACAAGACTTCGCAATAAATGACTGAGATAAACGGGTTTATATAGGGTAAGGTAAACAGGGTAATGAGACACAGATGCATGTAATCAGGGATGATGAGGAGCAGTGAGTTATGGGAAATGTAGTTTGTGATGGAGTGACAGTCCGGGGTGGAGTGCCCTCTGGTGGAGGGAGGTGGAGCGGAGGCGGAACTGGGGGTGGGATGAAGGGCCAGGCCCATGGAGCGGAAGAGGGCCTGGAGACTGAAGCAGAGCCGAAGGCCAGGAAGGAGCAGGCTGGACAGATGACCAGGGTGGCACAGGCCGGACAGATGACCAGGGTGGCGCAGGCGACCAGGGCGGGGCAGGCTGGGCAGATGACCATGCTGGCCCAGGCAGAGCAGGCAGCCAGGGTGGAGCAGACAACCACCACAGTAGCGCAGGCGAGGTTGAAGACCCCCACGGCGGAGCAGACGACCACCACAGCAGCGCAGACGGTCTTGGAGACCCCCACGGCGGAGCAGGCTGAGCAGGTGGCCGGTCGGAGTCCTCTCTAGACTAAGGACAGGAGACGGGGTCCTCTTTGGACTCGTGACAGGAGACGGGGTCCTCTTTGATCTTGTGACAGGAGGCGGAGTCCCCGTGGGCAGAGCAAGGTGCCTGGGCGGTTCGGGCAAAGCAAGGTGCCTGGGCGGCGCGTCTGGGATGGCAGTAACCTCGGGGGATGATCTCAGGGCTCGGGACCACCGGACCTGTCACAGAGGATGCCTTTCTCCTCCTCAGTCTCGGGACCACCGGACTCTGGACAGGAAATGTCACTGAGTTCTGGACAGAGACCAGGACGGGACTAGACTCTGGACTGACGGGTATGACGGGACAAGACTCTGGAATGGCGGCCATGACGGGACTGCTAAATTTTTCCTCTGCGACTCTCGCGGGTAATGCAGAGCCACTTACCTGAAGGGCATAATCAAGGAACTCACTCAGGGACCCTCGAGGACCATCATGGACAAATTTGGTTTGTAACAGTTTATTGAGTCCATGGCAAAAAAAGTCAATCAACATAAAGTCCGGGAGGTTGGTGATGTTTGCAATGTTCAGAAAGTCTCTGATGTGGTCCTTGAGTGGGTGAGTTCCTTGGCGTAGACGGACGAGACATACTGCTAGATCCATGCTTGGCGAAGTCTTCTGTAACGTACTGCTCCGAGAGTCAAAGGTTGAGAATCCAAACGCAGCTTTAATGAAAGGGTAATCCACAATCGTAGTCAGCAATACAGGCAAGGTCAAAACACAGGTAGGCAGTCCAAACAAACAATCAAAGCATGGGACAGAGGCAAAAGGGTATTCCGGGAAACAGGCAAGAAATCCAAAAACCGACAGACATGAAACCAGGGAAAACACTCAGAAATGCAGTGAAATACAAAAAAACAAGACTTCGTCATGAATGACTGAGATAACAACCAGGTTTATATAGGGTGAGGTAAAGAGGGTAATGAGACACAGGTGCATGTAATCAGGGATGATGAGGAGCAGTGAGTTATGGGAAATGTATGCTGCATCCCAATTCGCATACTATCCGTACTAAATAGTATTCGAAAAAAGAATTAGTATGTCCCAAATCTTAGTATGTTGAAAAAAGTATTCAAAAGATTCCCGGATGGTTTACTATTTCCGGTCAGAATCCGAAGTGCAGATCGATGCGCACTCTAACGGCTGATATTGCCCACAACCCATTGCGAGATGGACTAGGATTCGATTAGAACTACAAACGCGGATAAAAAGTGTTTAAAAAACTACAAACATGACGGTTACGCGAGTCTGACGGTTAAGTGGAGAGGATTAGATAAAGTGGTTTGAGTGAGCAATTATCAGTATTTAACCTGACGAAAAGATATTTATTCAATATTATCCACATTATATTTCTCCTGCAGCAGCATTGAGAACTTTTGTAATGATACGTTTGGCCATTAACTTTGCAAACACATGAGAGGAGTCTCTGCATTAAAGACCCACGAAAGGCAGATCAACGAGCGACTACATTTCTCTCCGATATGGTAGGAAATTAAATTGATAGTGGGGGATTTGAACTGTGACGATGATTGACAGGGCAGTTTAAACGGAGACGGGACTCACGTAAGAGTGACAAAGTAGTATGTCCCAAAGCTTGCATACTCTTCTGCTACACACTCTAAAGTATGTACTTTTTCTTCACAAAAAGAGTACATACTTTTAGGACGTAGTATAAGTAGGCGAATTGGGACGCAGCTGTAGTTTGTGATGAAGTGACAGTCCGGGGTGGAGTGCCCTCTGGTTGTAACCACGGGCACTCACACTGGTGAATTGTGACAGTTACTGGTTACTTGTCAATATTTTTAAATTGTTATTATGTAAGACAAGTTGTGAAACAGATGTGAGTAATATCAAGAATCATTTACACAAATATTTAAAGAATATAGCTGTGAACTCTCATATTTGATTTAAATCACTATTGTGGCAAACACTTGCGGCCATAACGCACATACAGCACCAGTATATGATCAGTGTTGGGTAAGTTACTCTAAAAAAGTAAATAATTGCTAGTTACTAATTACATATTCAATAGTGTAATTAGATTACTGTACAAATTACTCTCTCCAAAAAGTAATCAATTACTTATTACTAATTACTTTCTAAATCCTATATCAACCTTGACTACTGGTGCTCTTTGTTTAGGGGTTGCATTGGTTTTCTTCCTGGTCATAAGTGACCGGACACCTAAAAATTAAACTTCCTCCCCCCCAGTAAAACCAATGCAATTTATTTTTCTTCAATAATATTTTTTATTTTTATTTTTGTATTTTGAGATGATTTGATGGTATTTTTTTTATATTTATGCAATAATTATGGTCTATTTTTGCCATTGAAAATTATAAAAATATAAAAATGTAATTTTTTTAAATTATTGCAGTATTTCAGGTTAAAATAGAGACTAGGGGTGCGTTCCATTCCACCGTAAGTGGACTGCGAAGTGGACTTCAGAGGGTATTCCGCCATCTCAAGTGAGATTCCAATCCAAAGGGAGTGAACATGTTCAGTTCGAAGGGTACTGCGAACGGCGTAGGGGAGAAGGGAACATCGATACATCACTTCACAGGAAGTGGAGAGTGTCGCCGGCGCGTCGGCGTCCCATCACCTGTCTGAACGAAGCAGAGCCGTTGAACGAGTTTTAAACAGCTCTGCGATGGAGGAGTTTATAGCATTTGAATATTCATAGTTATTATACAAACTAGAGTATAATGAATGATTATGGCAATTCGCATATTATATTTTATGAATATGTAAACAAATTAAAAGTGTTGAGAAGCAGCTGAGGGCTGTTGTATTTTTAATATTTTGCTTTATTTACCTCAGGAATGTTTACTATGTAGTTGTGCTTGGAAAAGAAAGTGCACGAGATGAGACCACTAAAAAGACCATTGATTATGTATTTTTAATATTTTACTTTATTTACCTCAGGAATGTTTACTATGTAGCTGCGCTTGGGAAAGAAAGTACACGAGATGAGACCACTACAAAGACCATTGATTAAGAATAGACTACATTTATACATAGGCCTAGTTAACCAAATCAAAATGTATTTTCATATTGAATGACGTGCAGCTTCAAATGTGTTCATAGTCAATACAACTTATATGTAAACTAATAAAACTAATGTTTGATTAAATGTTTTAGATACATACTGTGTGTTTTGTAAATGTATATACGTATTATATGGTTTTAAATTTGAAAGTAAGCTAAATTACAATATTAATTTATGTTATATCATAATCTGCGCGACCCCGTCTTTGCCTTTCTTTGATGACGTTGCAGGGCGTTCCAAATGAGTAATTGTTGTCAGCGAATTCCACTTCAACTGATATACCGTGCTTAGGGAGTAGGGACCCTGTCGAATGGAATGCACCCTAGGCCTTCAAAATAATTTTTTTGAAGGCAGATTAGCGCCCTCTTTTGGAATTATTTAAGAAATCATGCAACCATGGGTGTTATCACTAGAGGTCTCTATGGAGAGGCTTGAGAATTCCCTAGTTCCCTTTCAGTCGGTCACATTCGACGTACGTCAGACGTACCAACGAATTGGGATCACTTCAGGGAGCCCCTATCAGCTTCGAGATATAGAGAACAGGCCAATGGGCCATTGGCGTACGAGATTTGCATCTCGTGCTCCGCCCCGCGCCGCGGGTATAAACAGGAAGCGAGAGCGAATGCACGCTGTCATTCACTTCGGAGACGAACGGCGTTGATGAAGCAAGACTGCTTTTCTAAAAGAGAGCCTATCTGCAAGATGCTCCAGAGAACGAGAAGGACACTCTGTGTTGCCGAAAAGGCACAATCAGCGCGACCGCGTACTCACCGCTGCATCCGCATAACAAATTGCTGTTCTCACAGCAACTGTCAGTTTTGGTGAGGGCGTTTGTTTCAGTGAGTGCAAACACAGGACTGCACTTACCGCCTGTGTGTTGCCGCGGTCTTCCCCATGGTGCTTCAGCACTGTTGAAAGAGCGTTTCCTCATAAAAGAGCAACACGGGTGTGACTGCGTCTTTTTCAAGACGTCATTCCACTCGTGCGTTTCTGGATGCGGTTGTTTCCTGTCCTGACGGCCACGATCCCTCTCGCATAAACATGTTGAGACTGTGTTCTTGGGTGATCCTTGTTCTCTCAGGGGAACGGGATCACGTCGACGCGCTGGTCATCTCACCTTCCGCGTGAGGGTTTGAGTGTTCAGCACGCCGTGTGTCATCTAGCTGCCGGGTGACAGCGCGGGTTGCCACGGCAACTCAGCGCGCGTCACTCGCCACCTCCGATGCGCGGTCGAGACTATGATACATTGTGAAGTGATGCATTGGAAGGCTTTGGCATTGTGGAACTATTGGTGTCAAAATATGGAACACCAATAGGGCCATAATCTGTATAAAGTTTTCCTCTCTCTCACTACCCTCATCGGTGGGGTGGCAGTGCACGAGGGTAGTTCTGAGCCGAGGTTGAGCTGCGCACAGCGCTGGCCCTTGGCTACACGATGTCCACCCTGGTCCAGAAACACCATTGACCCGGATTCGTCCTGGAACTGTTGTTCCCCGGAGGAGGGCCAGGTGGAAAACCATTAGTAATTCTGTTCCGCCAATGGTGTTAAAAACAGCCAGTGGTACCCAAATTAAATAAAAAATAAGAGCAGTTCCAATACCTCTGGGTCTCAGGAGTTCAGGAATGGCAGCGTGTGACGCAACAAAGCCTCGCCACTTTCATTCCCCTCCCCACAAGAGGGCGAGAATGGCAGTGTGTGACGCTATAAAGCCTCGCCACTCTCATTCCCCTCTTCTCAGCGGTGCGTGGACAACAGTGCGCGACGCTATGCCTCGCCACTCTTGTTCCCTGCTGAGGAAGGAGGTGAGGCAGACCGTGCGCAACGCCACAAAGCCTTGCCACGCTCAGCCCCTCCTTCATTTGGAGAGCGCGCTTGGCGGTGGTCGCCACCCATGCCTCGCCACCCTCAGATGCCTCTCCCTTCGCCAGCAGGGGGCGTCGGCTGTGGGAACGCACTCAAACGGCCTCCCCACACTTGCACGCCCCCTCCGCGGACGCAGGTAAGTGTTGCACAGCACATTCAGATCCCACTTCATGCCGCTCCCATGCCGTCCGAGTCGGATCCCTGCATTCCGCGTCGCTGCCCCGCTGCGGGTACGTCTGTAGTTAATCCGCTTGCTCGGTGTCTGGGAGCCTGTCTAGCGCTTCCCAGCCCATCTCGGTGCCGTACCATCAGACTTGGCTATGCGATTCAGTTCGCCCGGTGTCCCCCTAAGTTCGGGGGCGTTCACTTCACGACAGTAGCGATGGAGCGCGCCCCCGTGCTCCGGGCGGAGTGCGCACTCCTACTGGCGAAGGACGCGATAGAGCCGGTCCCTCCAGCCGATATGAGGTCCAGGTTCTACAGCCAGTACTTCATTGTACCCAAGAAAGGCGGCGGGTTATGGCCGATCTTGGACCTGCGATTCCTGAACCGGTCCCTTCACAGGCTGCCGTTCAGAGTGCTAACGCAGAAGCGCATCTTCAGGTGCTTCCGTCCCCAAGATTGGTTGCAGCGATCGACCTGAAGGACGCGTACTTTCATGTCTCGATTCCCCCTCGACACCGGCCCTTTCTGCTCTTCGCGTTCGAGGGACGGGCATATCAGTACCACGTCTTGCCCTTCGGCCTGTCCCTGTCGCCCCGCGTCTTTACGAAGGTTGCGGAGGCGGCCATTGCTCCCATGAGAGGGCATGGTGTTCGCATTCTCAACTATCTCGACGACTGGCTGATCCTTGCCCAGTCGCGAGAGCAGTTGTGCGAACACAGGGACAAGGTGCTCAGTCACCTCAGCCAGTTGGGACTTCGGGTCAACTGGGAGAAGAGAAAACTTTGTCCCACACAGAGGATCTCTTTTCTCGGTATGGAGATAGACTTGGTCGCCATGACAGCGCGCCTCACCGAGGAGCGCGTCCAGTCAGTGTTGAACTGCCTGAATTCATTCAGAGGCAGGACAGCGGCACCACTGAAACACTTTCATAGGCTCCTGGGGCATATGGCATCCGCAGCCACAGTAACGCCATTGGGATTGCTTCATATTAGACCGCTTCAACGCTGGCTACACGACCGAGTCCTGAGATGGGCGTGGCGCAGCGGTTCCCTCCGCGTCCAAGTGACTCCAAGGTGCCGCCAAACCTTCAGCCCGTGGTCGGACCCTTCGTTTCTACGGGCGGGAATTCCCCTAGAACAAGTGTCCAGGCATTCTGTTGTCTCCACGGATGCCTCATCCACCGGCTGGGGTGCCACGTACAACGGGCTTGCAGTTTGGGTCTGTGGACGGGGCCTCAACTGCAATGGTATATCAATTGCCTCTAGTTGTTAGCAGTTCATCTTGCACTCAGCCGCTTCAAAGTTCCGCTCAGAGGCAAGCACGTTCTGGTCCGTACGGACAACAGTGCGGCCGTTGCGTACGTCAACAAACAGGGTGGTCTACGCTCCCGTCGCATGTCACAACTCGCCCGCCATCTCCTCTTATAGAGTCAGAAGCATCTGAGGTCGCTTTGTGCCATTCTCATTCCGGGCCTGCTCAATCGTGCAGCCGACGAGCTCTCACGACAGCCAGTGCTCCCGGGAGAGGAGCGGGTGGTCCAGCTGATATGGAGTCGCTTCGGGTCCGCACAGGTAGACCTGTTTGCTGCCCCGGACACTACCCATTGCCAGTGGTTTTACTTCCTGACCGAGGGGACCTTCGGCTCGGATGCTCTGGCACACAGCTGGCCCTGGGGCCTACGCAAATATGCGTCCCCCCAGTGAGCCTTCTTGCACAGACACTGTGCAAGGTCAGGGAGGACGAGGAGCAGGTCCTTTTGGTCTCTCTATATTGGCCCAACCGGACATGGTTCCCGGAACTATTGCTCCTCGCGACAGCACCTCCCTGGCCCATTCCTCTGAGGAAGGACCTCCTGACTCAGAGAAGGGGCACCCTATGGCACCCGCGTCCGGACCTCTGGAAACTCCATGTCTGGTCCCTGACGGGACGCGGAGGTTCTAGGTGACCTACCGTAAGCGGTAGTTTACACCATCACTTCCACTAGAGCCCCCTCTACGAGGCGCCTCTATGCGTTGAAGTGGAACCTGTTCGTTGATTGGTGCTCTTCTCGCCGAGAAGACCCCCGAAGATGTTCAATCAGGTCTGTGCTTTCCTTTCTACAAGATGGGTTGGAGCAAAGGCTGTCTCCCTCCACCCTTAAAGTTTATGTTGCCGCTATCGCCGCTAATCATGAGCTAGTAGATGGAAAATCTCTAGGTGAGCACGATCTGATCGTCAGGTTCCTGAGGGGGGCGAGGAGACTAAATCCGCCTCGCCCTCCCTCTATACCCTCTTGGGACTTAACTCTGGTGCTAACTGCACTACAGAGAGCGCCCTTTGAGCCTTTGCAGTCAGCTGAGTTGAAAATCTGGTCGTTAAAGACAATACTCCTGACTGCGTTGGCCTCCATCAAGAGGGTAGGGGACCTGCAGGCATTTTCGGTCGACGAATCGTGCCTGGAATTCGGGCCTGGTAACTCTCATGTGATCATGAGACCCCGGCCTGGATATGTGCCCAAGGTTCCCACTACTCCCTTCCGGGACCAGGTGGTGAGCCTGCAAGCGTTGCCTTCGGAGGAGGCAGACCCAGCCCTAGCTTTTCTCTGTCCCGTCCGTGCTCTCCGGACTTACGTGGACAGAACGCAAAGCTTCAGGACCTCAGAGCAGCTCTTCGTCTGTTACGGAGGACAGCAGAAGGGAAAGGCTGTCTCCAAGCAGAGGATGGCCCACTGGATAGTGGATGCCATCGTCTTGGCTTATGAGTCCCAAGACGTGCCCTGCCCGTTCGGGTTAAGAGCCCACTCCACTAGGGGTGTTGCTTCTTCCTGGGCGCTGGCTCGTGGCGCCTCGCTGACAGATATCTGTAGAGCTGCAGGCTGGGCGACACCTAACATGTTCGCTAGATTCTATAGCCTCCGTGTAGAGCCGGTATCTTCCTGTGTGCTCACTTCCCATAGTCAGTAACAACGAAGTGCCCGTTCTAGTGTCGGCTTGCTGCGCCATTCCCTCCCTCATGGTACGGATACGTGCGCTTATCTGCTCCAGTCGAGTTCCCCAGAATGGCGAACCCTGTTGAGTCCTCCGCAACCCGCGGCAGTCGGACGTGGCAGAGCGTTCGATGCCAGGTCTAACACTCGTATGCATTGGTGGAACTTGTGTTAGGCTGAGTTCCATATGTTGTGACCCCCACGGCGGTCCCATATGTGTATTCTTCCATGGTACGGCTCCCTACGGCGAGCCCGTGTCTTTCCCTTGGCAGAGTACTCTCTGCCGTCTCAGAAAGGTGTTGTTCCCCCGCCTCTGAATGGCCGGGGCCACCCCTGGGACTTCCGTATGTTGTGCTGCCAACGGCCAGCCCAAACGTGTATTCTCCACATGGTAACTCCCTCCGGGCATGATGTGGCTTCCGCAGCGGCCTTCACAGGCACGCTTTCCCAGCGTTATCCAATACAGTCAGCTGAGTGGGTCTTGCGGAACAGGAGCTTTGACTCTCCCTGCGTGAATTTCCTAGCCTGACGTCGTCATACTCAATTCTTGTCAGAATATGAGTCTGATACTGCTCTGTTGGGCTGTGTTTATGGGGTGTGTTTAAACCGAACCAGGAAAGACCTCAATTGGATAGACCTACAACCAATCAGAGCAACGGAGCGACGCATAACGTTAGTTGTCAAATGTCAACAGAACTCAACTGCACTGTGTTGCCAAGTCCGCGGATTGAAGCGACCCATATTATGTGATATACAGACCCAGGAATGCGATTTTTAGCTGCAAGCCCTGCCAAAATAACACATATTTTACCCCCCAAATGCCTTTTTTTCCCGGAGAAAAAACTATTACTTCTCTACCGATCAAGTCCAGACCGAACTGCCCGAGTAAAAATGTTGTGGGCAGGGCTAAGTTCGGCTGGCATCCAGGCTATGAATTTCCTCGCCCGCATCAGATCGGGGTCTGAGGGGCTCATCACTGGGCGCTGGAAGTGGTAGTAACTATGGCGTTTTCCAAAGGGATCCCAATTCGTCGGTACGTCCGACGTACGTCGAACCTGACCGATTGAAAGGGAACGTCTCGCTTACGCATGGTAACCCTCGTTCCCTGAAGGAGGGAACGGAGACGTACGTCCCGTCGCCACAGTTGCTGTACCATCACTGCAGGGCCGAGTCACTAAGTTCGGCTCCTCAGTGAAAAACAGCGCGCATTCTCTCTCGCTTCCTGTTTATACCCACAGCGCGGGGCGGAGCGCGAGATGCAAATCTCGCACGCCAATGGCCCATTGGCCTGTTCTCTATATCTCGAAGCTGATAGGGGCTCCCTGAAGTGATCTCAATTCATCGGTACGTCCGACGTACGTCTCCGTTCCCTCCTTCAGGGAACGAGGGTTACCATACGTAACCGAGACGTTCTCTTTTGAACACATTTTTTTGTTGTTGTTGGATTTGAATATATATTTAAAAAATCTCAAAGGCTATTTATTATAAAGTTTTATATATATTTTTTTTGTTAGAAATATAGATTTTTTCTGTGAATTTGTGTTTTTGCAGATTTCCCATTCATTTCCTATGGTGGTCATTTTTGACCGAAGAGCACAAGTTGGAGTATTTTTTTTTAAGACCACTTAGCATGCTCGAATCATGCCCTCAATTTGTGTCTGTGTTTACATACCTAATGCAAGATAAGTCACCAAATTAAAATTAAAAATAAAATTAAAAATTCTAAATGTGGTTCATTGGTTCAGTTTTTCATAGGTGTCGTGTCGTAGGGGAAAGCGAACGGCTTTTGAAGCAGGTCGGCGGAGCGCGCATGTAAGTTTTGAACATATTCTTTAGTCCTGTTGCACGACTCTAGTAGCTTGATTCTCCTACTAATATTTTATTTCGTTGTGTGTGATTTTTAGCCTTGTATTACTGCCATAGCCAATTGCAAAATTTGAATAAGATAATCTGACGTTGTTATTACCGAGACAGCTTTGCACTTAAGTTGCCTAGATCCAGGCATAAATTGGTTTTGATTTAAAGACATTCACGGCCTATCATCTGCGCGTTGAACTGCAATTATCAGAGGCAGCTGAGCGAACGAAATAGTGTATATATACAGTAGTCAGGTGTGTTGCCATTCGGGAAAGCGAACGGCTTTTGAAGCAGGTCGGCGGAGCGCGCATGTAAGTTTTGAACATATTCTTTAGTCCTGTTGCAAGACTCTAGTAGCTTGATTCTCCTAATAATATTTTATTTCGTTGTGTGTGATTTTTAGCCTTGTATTACTGCCATAGCCAATTGCAAAATTGCATTTGAATAAGATAATCTGACGTTGTTATTACCGAGAAAGCTTTGCACTTAAGTTGCCTAGATCCAGGCATAAATTGGTTTTGATTTAAAGACATTCACGGCCTATCATCTGCGCGTGGAACTGCAATTATCAGAGGCAGCTGAGCGAACGAAATAGTGTATATATATACAGTAGTCAGGTGTGTTGCCATTCGGGAAAGCGAACGGCTTTTGAAGCAGGTCGGCGGAGCGCGCATGTAAGTTTTGAACATATTCTTTAGTCCTGTTGCACGACTCTAGTAGCTTGATTCTCCAACTAATATTTTATTTCGTTGTGTGTGATTTTTAGCCTTGTATTACTGCCATAGCCAATTGCAAAATTGCATTTGAATAAGATAATCTGACGTTGTTATTACCGAGACAGCTTTGCACTTAAGTTGCCTAGATCCAGGCATAAATTGGTTTCGATTTAAAGACATTCACGGCCTATCATCTGCGCGTTGAACTGCAATTATCAGAGGCAGCTGATCTCACTCAGCAACGAATAGGTTCTATTTAACGAGCGTTCCATAGCTGGCGCGGAAGCGTTCAGCGCGCGTTTCAGCCTCCGCGTGTGAAGACCGACGCGGGTAAAGACATCTGTATTCGACTCTTCCTCTGCGCGACTCCTCCGAGGCAGGGACTCCGATAAGGCACCGAGTTATTTCCTTCTTCTCCCTTAATCTTTCTTTCCTTCCTGTCTCTAACCATGTGCGTCCACTCCATCCCCGTTATCTCGCAACCACGACCCACTATTACACGTAGACGGCACCGTAACACTGCTAATCTACTTCCTGTTCCCTCCTCCTCTAATGCCCCTCCGTCTCTTTCTTTTTCTGTGGGGCTATGGAATTGTCAGTCAGCTGTCAATAAAGCTGACTTCATTCCTGCCTTTGCCACTCAATCCACTCTTAAAATCCTGGCCTTGACTGAGACCTGGATCCGTCCAGAAGACTCAGCAACACCTGCTGCTCTCTCTAATAACTTCTCTTTCTCCCACACCCCTCGCAAGACTGGGAGGGGTGGGGGCACGGGTCTTCACATTTCTAACAATTGGAAATACTCATCTCACACAGCTCTTTGCAAAAACAACACATTTGAATATCATGCTATAACGCTTTCAACTCCCACTAAAATACATATTGTAGTCATTTACCGCCCCCCAGGTCCACTGACCACCTTTGTTGATGATCTAGATGTTCTGCTGTCCTCATTTCCAGAGGATGGCTGCCCACTCATAGTACTCGGCGACTTCAACATTCACCTGGACAAATCTTATGCTTCAGATTTCTACTCCCTCCTAGCTTCATTCGACCTCAAACGCCTCATCACGTCACATACCCACAAATCTGGTAACCAGCTGGACCTTATTTACACACGCAACTGCTCTACAGACAATATCTTGGTCAAACCTCTACACATCTCAGATCACTTTTTCATCACATTTAATCTTCAACTTACTACTCACACACCACCAGTTCCTCTACCAGTTACTTTCAGACGAAACCTGCGCTCACTCTCTCCTTCTCATCTTTCCTCTGCTGTCTATTTCTCCCTTCCCTCATCCACACAATTCTCTTCTATGGATGTTAACACTGCAACTGACACTCTATTGAAAGGATTGAAAATAATCAAAGATATTTGATATTTGATATTTGAAATCCAACAAAGAAATTTGCTTTACTGTTGTCAACACATTTGCTTATCTGAAGGACCTGGAAGACAATAGAGAGGCCTGTAGGCCGCAGGGGGTGCCACACCTTTTACAGTGGGGGAAGTTTGGTCAGTTTGAATGTTATGTGTGAGTTGGGTCTGATTGGTCAGTTTAAAAGAATACATTTGGTTTCAGTCACATGGTCAAGGAATATATAAAAGAAGATTGGAACTGTGGCTCTCTCTCTTTTCCTCTGGCTCTTGAAGTCATCTGGGCTTCTTGTCTTTGCTCTCTTCTTCTCTCTCCCCCACTCTCTCTCCCCCCCCTCTCACTCACTCACTCTCTCTCTCTCTCTCTCTCTCTCTCTCTCTCTCTCTCTATCTCTCAGGTAACATTGTATTCATGCTGTGTACGATTAATGGTATAAGTTTATCATCTCATTTATCCATTTTGAAACTATTTTAAGTGTAACCATAACCAGATTTTGTCATTAAATCCTTTCTATTACAAATACTGTGCTAACTAGTTTTGATTTAGTATTGACTTTGAAGTGGTCCCTATTGCAATACAATATAGTCACATTATAGCAACGCTCTCCCACATATTTTGCTATTGTAACTGCGCTTATCTCCGTCGTTGGTATGAGTTGCAGTGGGTGGAAATAGACAAGAAATGTACAGTTTTATTCCATCTTTCTGATAACGTTTTTTAGTCTAATGGCAACCCTGTAGATTGAACCATCTACAGGAGTCCACTCTTACAGATGGTGCCGAAACCCGGGATCCCTTGCAGTGAATTTTCTGAAATTTACTTTGATCTGTGTAAGAATGAGGACATTTTTTCACAGTTGATCTTGTGAATGGATTAAAGCTGACCTTCTGACCAAGAAATGGGTAAGTCTGTTTTCATTGTTTAATGGTTGAAGGAATTGCATGAAACAGAATTTAGAAGGTTTTAAATAGCTTCAATAGTCCCATTACTGTACAATCTGTGAATACTCAGATAATCTCCTCGGGATGGAAGGGAAAATTTCTAGTGACATATTGTTTGCTTTATGGAGTGAAAAAGTTGAGCCTACCTTGTCCAAACTCAAGAAAGAGTATATTGGAATTAAAAGTTCAGATGATGAAATGTTCAGATATTGGGAATTAAATGGCAGACATCAAAAGAAATCAAAACATGGTGAAATAATTGAGGCTTTAAACTTCATAAGTTGTAAAAGGCTACGTGATGTGACAACACATCTATTTTCAAGTATAGATGCGAAATGTAAAGAAGTGGATTCTAAAAATGAAGAAGCAGAAAAGTCTGAGGCAAAGATTCAAGATCTTCAAACGCAGCTAGATAACTTACTAGCTGAGCAGTTAGCCCTGACTGAAAAGTGTAAAGAGCACAAAGAAACCATTGCAGATCTCAAGGCTAAGCTAAATGCTAAAAAGCGCATGCCTCCCATAATGCTTAACAGCGATGGGATTAAAAAGCATGTTCACTTCATAGATGAGGTGACTTGCTCTAATGAATCTGAAACGTTTAGTTCAGAAAATGCGCAAGAAAGTGTGCCTATTTCAGTTCTTAAGCGGGTGCAGCAACGGAATAGCGCAGTGTCGTGTACCAGAACGCATGGTTTGCAAGCATTAGAAGGTCATTATCCTCATACTCCAGGAGAACCTAGCAAACAATCCCATGACCAAGAGAACAGGTTTTGCCGATCCTGTCAGAAAATAGGGCATGGCGATTTGAAATGCTGGTCGCTGGGTCGAGGTCGGCCTCCTCCGTATTTTCTGAAAAATAGGAAATTACTTTCTAAGGCAAAAGATCAGCGCTCATTTGCAGGTAAAACTCTCAGTGAGCTAACTGCAGTGTTCATGCAAGGCCTTCAGCTATTAACTTCACTCGCGAGCGGGCTAGCAGCCTCTTAGCAAGGAGTTTAATAGTAAAACATTCAGATTGCAATGATCCTGTCTGTATTTTCGAATTTGTAATTGTATAACACATTGTGCGCATTGATTACACAGTATGGTTGTTTGTGTTACAAGATACACATAGACTAGTCAAGTTTATTCTTTAAAACACATGATTGCTTTACTGTAAGTGATGAAACACTTAGGATAAAGGCTGTAGATGCTGTGCATTCTAGGCCATGTATCTTGTGTAAATTGGAATAACGTTAATACTGGAATTGTACAGCAATTTCAAGTTGCATGTGTGTCTATGTTGAATTTGTTAGTCTCCGAATTGGAAACTCTGCTATTCCCGATATAGCTGCAGTTAAACCAAGTACAGGAGCACAGAATTGCCATGTGGCTACAGTGTGAATTACAATTGCATTAACCATGAGAATGTTTTCATCACAGCGCAGGATTCAAGAACTCCAAACTTTGCATTTTATCATGCTCCTTAACAAAAGCATTGGTGTGAGAGGAATTTTGAGCCAGGTCACATCTCATACTCACATTCACATACTGGCTGCCTGTTTTACAACAGGGCTAAATTTGCATCACAATTATTAACCCTCCTCACCAGTGTTTGGACATGATTTACACATAGCCACAGCTAAATTCAGTCACATAAATTTGATTTTCACACAAAGTCAAATCTTCATCTGCCTCACAAAATGTCTTTACATCTAGACTGTATAACAACTGTGAATTTCTTCAAGTTATTGTTTGTTTTGTTTCTTTCTTTTGATTTACTAAATCAGGTATTATTTGTCTCACCAATTTAAATATCAAAAGGGTATTTCTCATCCTTACCTAGTGAAAAATATTTAATCAGTGTATTGTAAAAATGCATTTGATTTTGAATTTTGTTGATTTTGATTTTGAGTTCTGAGTCTTTGTATTTTGTCCATTTTACAATGTAACAATGGTTTTGGACATTAATTCAATTGAATTTCTGTATTTGGTTACACAATATTTTGCTGATACTCTTAATGAAAGAGGGGTGTAAACCCAACAATGTGATTGTTGTTTTGTTATGATGCAGATTATTTAAATATTTCTAGAAATAATGTAAGAGCTTGTGAGATCTTCTTTTATTCTAAACCTTGACCACTTTATTAACTACATCGATTTAAAGGCTTATTGCCAGAGAATATTTTAATCTGACCATATCAAACTTCTGACCAATGACAAATGCCAATGACCAAATGACAAATGTGTATGCTATTTTGCTGTTTGTTGGGCTATTTGTTACAGATTCCTGCTGCTCGAGTTCACCTCCTGTGTTCTGCCTCAGAAAGAGAGACAAGCATTTGTTCTCATCTTCAGTGACTTTTCTTGAGGTGTGAGGTATTCAATGGACGTTTTGCATATCAATGATCAAAGAGATTGCACCACACCATTTGATGAAGTTCTCAAGCAGGTGTAAGGACTGACAGACTGCTTTTCCAACATGCCTGGACGACAAGTCTGAAGATGACATCTACACAACTGAAAGCATGTCTTTGTTGACTGTGTCACCTCTGGACATTTTATGAATGTGGCCAAATGTGCCAAGGGGGGACTGAAAGGATTGAAAATAATCAAAGATATTTGATATTTGATATTTGAAATCCAACAAAGAAATTTGCTTTACTGTTGTCAACACATTTGCTTATCTGAAGGACCTGGAAGACAATAGAGAGGCCTGTAGGCCGCAGGGGGTGCCACACCTTTTACAGTGGGGGAAGTTTGGTCAGTTTGAATGTTATGTGTGAGTTGGGTCTGATTGGTCAGTTTAAAAGAATACATTTGGTTTCAGTCACATGGTCAAGGAATATATAAAAGAAGATTGGAACTGTGGCTCTCTCTCTTTTCCTCTGGCTCTTGAAGTCATCTGGGCTTCTTGTCTTTGCTCTCTTCTTCTCTCTCCCCCACTCTCTCCCCCCCCCCTCTCACTCACTCACTCTCTCTCTCTCTCTCTCTCTCTCTCTCTCTCTCTCTCTCTCTCTCTCTCTCTCTATCTCTCAGGTAACATTGTATTCATGCTGTGTACGATTAATGGTATAAGTTTATCATCTCATTTATCCATTTTGAAACTATTTTAAGTGTAACCATAACCAGATTTTGTCATTAAATTCTTTCTATTACAAATACTGTGCTAACTAGTTTTGATTTAGTATTGACTTTGAAGTGCTCCCTATTGCAATACAATATAGTCACATTATAGCAACGCTCTCCCACATATTTTGCTATTGTAACTGCGCTTATCTCCGTCGTTGGTATGAGTTGCAGTGGGTGGAAATAGACAAGAAATGTACAGTTTTATTCCATCTTTCTGATAACGTTTTTTAGTCTAATGGCAACCCTGTAGATTGAACCATCTACAGGAGTCCACTCTTACACTATGCTCCACTTTAACTTCATGTCTAGACGATATCTGCCCTCTTTCTTTTAGGCCAGCACGAGCTACTCCCTCTAACCCTTGGTTATCTGATGTTATTCGCGAACATCGGACGACACTCAGGGCAGCAGAGAGGAAATGGCATAAATCAAATCACCCATCAGATCTAGCTAAGTATCAGTCTTTGCTCTCATCCTTCTCGAATGAAGTACACGCAGCTAAATATTCTTATTTCCAAAACAAAATCAGCAGCACCTCAAACTCACGCACACTATTCAGAACAGTCAACTCTCTGCTCTGTCCTCCTCCACCACCCCCCACCACCTCCCTATCTCCAGACGACTTTGCACAATTCTTCACAAACAAAACAACAACTATCAGCAATCAGTTCTCACCCCCACACACTGTGGATTTTAGATCAGCCACTTCCACGACCGAACATACTCTCTCCTCATTTTCCACACTCACTGAGGCCGAAGTATCTAAACTTTTCCTCTCCAGCCATCCTACCACCTGTCCTCTTGATCCCATTCCCTCACACCTCCTTCAAGCCATCTCTCCTACTCTCCTTCCTGCACTCACATCATCAACACATCGCTCTGCACTGGCACTTTCCCTACCACTTTCAAGCAGGCTCGGGTAACTCCACTGCTTAAGAAACCCACTTTAAACGCATCACTCATAGATAACTACAGACCTGTCTCTCTCCTGCCATTCATAGCAAAAACTCTTGAACGAGTTGTTTTCAACCAGGTTTCATCCTTCCTCTCACAGAATAACCAGCTGGACTCTAACCAATCTGGTTTCAAAAGGGGCCACTCCACAGAGACTGCATTACTGTCGGTCACCGAAGCCCTGCGGATAGCTAAAGCTGAGTCCAAATCATCAGTCCTAGTCCTCCTTGATCTATCTGCTGCCTTTGACACGGTAAATCATCAAATGCTTCTGTCCACCCTCTCATCACTGGGCATCACAGGGACTCCGCTCCATTGGTTTGAATCTTATCTCACAGGTAGGTCCTTCAAGGTTGCCTGGAGAGGAGAGGAATCCCAAGCGCATCAACTGACCATGGGGGTTCCTCAGGGCTCAGTGCTTGGACCTCTCCTTTTCTCCATTTACACTACTTCATTAGGTCCCATCATACAGGCACATGGCTTCTCATATCACTGCTATGCTGATGACACTCAGCTCTACCTTTCATTCCAACCAGACGACCCCACAGTAGCTGCACGAATCTCCAGCTGTCTGGCTGACATCTCTGCATGGATGAGTAAAAATCACCTACAGCTCAACCTGGCAAAGACTGAGTTCCTCATCTTTCCCGCCAGTCCCACTATGCAACATGACTTCACCATACAGCTAGGTGCATCCCTGATCTCCCCTTCAAAATCAGTCAGAAATCTTGGAGTTACATTTGATGACCAGTTCTCCTTCAGAGATCACATTGCTAAGACAGCTCGCTCTTGCAGGTTTGCGCTCTACAACATCAGGAAGATCAGACCGTTCCTAACAGAACACGCAACACAGCTTCTTGTCCAGGCCCTAGTTATTTCTAGACTTGACTACTGCAATGCTCTTCTGGCTGGACTCCCCTCTTGTGCGATCCAAACACTTCGAATGATCCAGAATGCAGCGGCACGTCTGGTCTTCAACGAGCCCAAAAGGACCCACGTCACACCACTCTTCATCTCTCTGCACTGGCTACCACCCGCTGCTCGCATCAAGTTTAAGTCGCTGACGCTTGCCTACAGAGCCACCACGCACTCAGCTCCTGCATACTTTGACTCGATTCTACGTCGCCACACCCCCACCAGAAGCCTTCGTTCAACCAAGGAGCGAAGGCTTGTGGTAACTTCACAGAGAGGCAAAAAATCCCTTTCCAGAACATTTTCATTCAACGTTCCCAGCTGGTGGAACGATCTGCCCACCGCCATCCGAAATGCGGATTCAATGACAACATTCAAAAGTCAACTAAAAACTCATCTCTTCCGTGAGCACTTAACCTCCTAAAAAAAAAAAAAAAAAAAATAAAAACGTTCCTTTCCTCTTTTCCTCCTCTTTCCCGCCCTACTCTAGCCTGTGCTACACTGAGAAATTTACACGGACCAAGTATTTCAGGCACTTGTTGCGCTCACTCGACTCTTCACGACCAATCGCTTATTGTATCCCCAAGTTGTAAGTCGCTTTGGATAAAAGCGTCTGCTAAATGCATAAATGTAAATGTAAATGTAGGTGTGTATGTGTGTGTGTGTGTGTGTATAAGTGTGCATGTGTGTGTGAGTGGATGTGTCAATATCACACTCTTGATGTTTTAGAGTGTCACCCCTTTACTGCTGTGTACTTTTTTTCATCGTGGCCGTTTTGTAGATTGTACACCCAAATATTCTGAGATTTTTTTGTGTTTTTGCCGATTTCCCATTCATTTCCTGTTGTCGGTAATTTATGACTGAAGACAATGAACGCTACTTTTTTTTTTTTACGACCAATTAGCAGAAATGACCGAAGAGCACCAGAGGGTTAAGTTATTCAAGAATAGACATGAAATGGCTTTATTAATTAATTCAAATAAATAATATAAAACTACATAAATTATTCTTATTAACTGACCAAAGTATTACAAATGCTACAGGATGCAAAGGATACATGAAAACATGCATGGTTAAGTGATTCAAGGATAGACATGAAATGGCTTTTTTAATTAATTCAAATAAATAATATAAAACTACATAAATTATTCTTATTAACTGACCAATGTATTACAAAGGATACATGAAAACATGCATTTTAAAGTTAGACTTTAAATTTTGATGTTAAAGGGATAGTTCACCCAAAAATGAAAATTCTGTCATCATTTACTCACCCTCAAGTTGCTCCAAACCTGTATGAGTTTCTTTGTTCTGCTGAACACAAAAGAAGATATTTTGAAGAATGTTTGTAATCAAGCAGATAGAGCAACCATTGACGATAACCATAGTATGTTTTCCCCCTACTATGGTAGTCAATGGTTGCTCTATCTGCTTGGTTACAAACATTCTTCAAAATATCTTCCTTTGTGTTCAGCAGAAGAAAGAAACTCATACAGGTTTGGAACAACTTGAGGGTGAGTAAATGATGACAGAATTTTCATTTTTGGGTGAACTATCCCTTTAATTCCACTATTATTGTCAGGGTGCCGGTCTGATCTGCTTTAGGCTTGTTTGTGTTTGTCTGGTCCACTTGGTTATTTGTGTTGCCATGCCATGTGCTCTGTCTATTGTTACTCCTCCCCTCTTGTTACCTTGTTATCTCATTATAGCTCACACCTGTTTTTGTTCGTTTGCCACCCTTTATATTCCCCTCTTGTTTTCTGTCCTGTGCCAGATCGAATCTCTGCTCTGCTGAGTTAACTGGCTCTTGTCTATGGTCTCTGAGACGTAGCACTTCTGCAATAGTTTTTGTCTTGAGTCTTAGTCTAGTCTTGAGTTCCTGTCTACTTTCTTCAGTGTTGGTTATTTCTTTATTTTCTTTATTTTTCCCTGTTTTCCTAAACTAGTTTTTGAGCTCCCGTCTGGCTAGTTTTTGTTTTTGTTTTTCCCCTCTCCTTTTCTTTTGCTCCCAGCTCCCCTGTCTGCTTTGGCTGCCGGATCCAGGCCTCCCTCCTTTTTGGATCTTCCCTGCCTGCCTACCACTAAGGATTTCAGCATCCACTGCCAGGACCCAACCTCCACCCTTCAGGTTTACTCATCTCTCTCTTCCCCCTGCCATTGTGATGTTACGTCACCAGCTGATCATCTGTGAACTCGCCTACTTCATTGTCTTTGGATTGCACTCATTTCTACCTCCACTCTCCAGTGTTTCAGCTTGGGCCTGCTCTGCCATTCCCTCTGAGAATCCTTTCTCCAACGCCCCCTGTTGGGTTGACATAGTACTCCCTTGTACCTGGCTGGCATCATCCCTGTTTGCTCTTCTGACCGTGGACTCTCTTTTCTCTGTGTTCCTAATTTTGTCTGCTTTTGTTATTTAATAAACAGTTATTCCCGCAACTGGTTCCTCTTTTACCATCCCTGACAGTTCGATCTGGCCAGCATGGAATCAGCGGGTTCTGCCCAGATCCGGGCAGCCGTCGTCCAGCAGGGTGTGCTGCTGGGTCAGCATGCCACACAGCTCACAGATACTTCCAGAGAGGTAGAGGCCATGACCTCTCAAGTTGTTGAACTCACCACCCAGGTCAGGGAATTGATGAGAGACCAGGACAGTATTCGCTCAGCTGCAGCTGCAGCTGCTTCTGTTTCTGTTCCAGTTGTTGCCCCAGCGGCTCCTGAACCCAGAGTGCCAACACCACCTACGTATGACGGGGATCCTAAGTCATGTCGTCCATTCCTCTCCCAGTGTGCCATCACGTTCGCTCTGCAACCCACCACTTTTGCCTCAGACGCTGCTAAGGTGGCATTCGTCATTACCCTACTCACTGGGAAGGCCCGTGAGTGGGGAACTACTGTTTGGGAGAAGAAAGCACCATACTGTGCCACATTTGAGCTGTTTCGTCAGGAGATGACCAAGGTGTTTGACCGCTCAGTCGCTGGGAAGGAGGCAGCCAGCCAGCTTGTGAGACTAAGGCAGGGGGAGTCATCAGTCACTGACTTTTCCATTCAGTTCCGGACACTGGCAGCCCTCTGCAGCTGGAATGAAGTGGCTTTATGGGATGTTTTCAGGGAGGGGCTCAACCCTGAGATTCAAGACGAGATTGCCATCCATGACCTGCCGGCTTCTTTTGATGACTTGGTGGAGCTGGCACTTCGTGTAGAGACACGCATCAGCCTACGCCGTCAACGCGTTATGGCCCACACTTCTTGGCTGAATCCACCTCATCCTGTTCCCGAAGCAGTGGCTGTGCGTCCTGAGCCTCTCCCTGAGGTGGAGCCTATGCAGGTGGGGAGGACTCGATTGGCGGCAGAGGAGAAGCAGCGACGGCTTAATCAACGACTCTGCTTCTATTGTGGCAAATCTGGGCATTTCGCTGTGGCCTGTCCTTTAAAAGCCAGAGCTCGCCAGTAGACGGGGAAGTACTGGTGAGCGTCACCCCTTTTTCTGATTCCCCTGTGCTCCGTACCCAGCTACCCGCCTTTATCAGGTGGGGGCCTTTCTCAAGGCCTTGTTCGGCTCTGGTGGATTCCGGGGCCGAAGGAAATTTCATTGATGCATCCCTTGTGTCTCGGTGGGGCGTCCCTATCATCCCTCTCAAGAAGAAGCTCATTGCCAGGGCTCTCAACGGCACCATCCTCACTCAAGTTACCCATGTTACTTCCCCTGTAAGTTTAGTTATCTCGGGCAACCACAGAGAGGAGATTGCGTTTTTCCTCCTTGAGTCTCCTGGCACACCTATTGTGCTGGGGCACCCATGGTTGGTGAAGCACGAACCTCACGTGGGTTGGGCCGAGAATTCTGTGTTGGCGTGGAGCTCTTATTGTCACAAGTTTTGTCTTGGTGTTGCTTCGTCTGCTGGCTCTTCTTCTTCTGTGTTTCAGGTGGAGGAGTCTACGGATCTGACCGGTGTCCCTGCCGAGTACCTCGACCTTCGGGGGGTCTTCAGCAAGTCCCGAGCGGCCTCACTTCCTCCCCACAGACCCTATGACTGTTCCATCGACCTCCTCCCAGGCACTTCTCCGCCTCGTGGTCGCCTTTACTCTCTCTCAGCGCCGGAGAGAGAGGCCATGGATAAGTACATCCAAGAGTCTTTGGCGGCTGGCCTCATCCGCTCTTCCTCTTCTCCTGCAGGTGCGGGGTTCTTCTTTGTGGAGAAGAAAGATGGTTCTTTGCGCCCCTGCATCGATTATCGTGGGCTTAATGACATCACCATAAAGAATCGGTACCCCCTGCCGTTGATGTCTTCTGCTCCCGAACTGCTGCAGGGAGCGCAAATCTTCACTAAGCTGGACCTCCGCAATGCCTACCACTTGGTTCGGATAAGGGAAGGTGATGAGTGGAAGACCGCCTTTAACACCCCTACTGGGCACTTTGAATATCGGGTTATGCCCTTCGGGCTTACTAATGCCCCAGCGGTCTTCCAGGCCCTGATTAATGATGTGCTTAGAGACATGATCAATCGATTTGTCTTTGTGTACCTTGATGACATTTTGATTTTTTCCCCATCTTTGCAGGTACACACTCAGCATGTCCGTCAGGTGCTGCAGAGGTTACTTGAGAACCAACTTTATGTCAAGGCGGAGAAGTGCACATTCCACACTGACTCAGTTCCGTTCCTGGGACAAATTATCTCGGCGGAAGGGGTTAAGGTAGATCCTGCTAAGGTAAGGGCCGTCTCAGAATGGCCAGTCCCCGACTCTCGTAGAGCATTGCAGCGGTTCCTGGGGTTCGCCAATTTTTATCGGCGCTTCATCAGGAACTATAGTCAGACAGCTGCCCCCTTAACTGCTCTAACCTCCACTCGGGTCCCTTTCAGGTGGTCGGAGCAGGCACAGGGAGCTTTTACGAAACTTAAATCATGTTTTACATCTGCACCTGTCTTGTCTGTTCCAGACCCTGATCTGCAGTTCATTGTGGAGGTTGATGCTTCTGAGGTCGGGGTTGGGGCGGTCCTCTCTCAACGATCCCCTCAGGATGGGAAGGTGCACCCTTGTGCATACTTCTCTCACCGTCTGAGCCCAGCTGAACGGAATTATGATGTCGGTAACCGGGAGCTATTGGCGGTTAGGCTGGCTTTGGGTGAGTGGCGACACTGGCTGGAGGGGGCGGCGGAGCCCTTCTTGGTCTGGACGGATCATAAGAATCTTGAATACATTCGTTCAGCCAAGAGGTTGAACTCTCGACAGGCCAGGTGGGCCCTCTTCTTTGGTCGGTTCCGTTTTACCCTTTCTTACAGGCCTGGGTCCAAGAATATTAAGCCGGACGCCCTGTCACGTCTCTTTGCCAGTCCGGGGGACGAGGCGTTGCCCGACACCATATTACCCCGGGGTGTTGTGGTGGCGGCCGTTTCCTGGGGTGTTGAGAGGCGTGTCAGGGAGGCCTTGCGAGGGGTGGCGGTCCCGAGAGGTTGCCCTAATGGTCTGTTGTTTGTTCCGGGGCCGTTGCGTCCTTCGGTTCTTGAGTGGAGTCACTCTTCTAGGCTGACCTGCCATCCAGGTGTGCGGAGAACGCTGGCTTCTGCCCGCCAGCGCTTTTGGTGGCCATCGCTATCCAAAGATGTCAGACAGTTCGTGGCAGCTTGCTCGGTTTGCGCCCAGAATAAAACTTCTAACAAGCCTCCCGTTGGTCTGCTGCGGCCTCTGCCCATCCCCACCCGCCCCTGGTCCCATATTGCCTTGGACTTTGTCACTGGCCTCCCTTCCTCCAATGGCAATACTGTGATTTTGACAGTTGTGGACCGTTTTTCCAAGGCGGCTCATTTCATTCCCCTTTCCAAATTGCCCTCTGCTAAGGAAACTGCACTGGTGGTAGTCGATCACATCTTCAGGATTCATGGTCTTCCCAAAGATGTGGTCTCTGACAGGGGGCCCCAGTTTGTTTCCCATTTTTGGAAGGAGTTCTGTCGTCAAATCGGTGCTTCTGCGAGTCTGACTTCAGGATTCCATCCGCAGACCAACGGGCAGTCCGAGCGAGCTAACCAAGATTTGGAGCGGATGCTCCGCTGTCTGGCATCCCACAATCCTGCCTCCTGGAGCCAGCAGCTTACCTGGGCAGAGTACGCCCACAATACACTCCCTGTGGCAGCCACTGGTATGTCTCCTTTCCAAAGTTCTGTTGGTTATCAGCCTCCTCTTTTTGCTTCACAGGAACCTGATGCCGCTGTCCCCTCCGCCCAGGCCTTTGTCCAACGATGCAGACGCACTTGGGAAAGAGCCAGGAAGGCGCTCATCCGGGCGGGGAGACGTGCCAAGGTGGCAGCAGATCGCCGTCGGACTCCTGCACCCAAGTATGTCTGTGGGCAGAGGGTTTGGCTTTCCACTAAGGACCTGCCCCTTAAAGTGCCAGCACGCAAGTTGGCACCCAGGTTCTTAGGGCCATACCGCATTACCAAAGTATTAAGTCCGGCGGCAGTGCGGCTCAGGCTCCCTTCTGTCTTTGCTCGTGTCCACCCGGTCTTTCATGTGTCTCGAGTCAAGCCTGTCATTTCTTCCCCTTTGAACCCTGGTATGTCTGGTCCTTGCCCCCCTCCCCCCCGTCTTGTTGACGGTTCTCCTGTGTTTACCGTTAGGAGGCTGCTGGACGCTAGGAAGCGTGGTAGAGGATACCAGTACTTGGTGGACTGGGAGGGGTACGGTCCTGAGGAGAGATGCTGGGTGCCGTCTCGGGACATCTTGGACCACTCCTTGATCGAGGACTTCCAACGTCGACGGGCCTCTTCCATACCTGGAGCGTCCGGGGTCGCTCCTGGAGTGGGGGGTACTGTCAGGGTGCCGGTCTGATCTGCTTTAGGCTTGTTTGTGTTTGTCTGGTCCACTTGGTTATTTGTGTTGCCATGCCATGTGCTCTGTCTATTGTTACTCCTCCCCTCTTGTTACCTTGTTATCTCATTATAGCTCACACCTGTTTTTGTTCGTTTGCCACCCTTTATATTCCCCTCTTGTTTTCTGTCCTGTGCCAGATCGAATCTCTGCTCTGCTGAGTTAACTGGCTCTTGTCTATGGTCTCTGAGACGTAGCACTTCTGCAATAGTTTTTGTCTTGAGTCTTAGTCTAGTCTTGAGTTCCTGTCTACTTTCTTCAGTGTTGGTTATTTCTTTATTTTCTTTATTTTTCCCTGTTTTCCTAAACTAGTTTTTGAGCTCCCGTCTGGCTAGTTTTTGTTTTTGTTTTTCCCCTCTCCTTTTCTTTTGCTCCCAGCTCCCCTGTCTGCTTTGGCTGCCGGATCCAGGCCTCCCTCCTTTTTGGATCTTCCCTGCCTGCCTACCACTAAGGATTTCAGCATCCACTGCCAGGACCCAACCTCCACCCTTCAGGTTTACTCATCTCTCTCTTCCCCCTGCCATTGTGATGTTACGTCACCAGCTGATCATCTGTGAACTCGCCTACTTCATTGTCTTTGGATTGCACTCATTTCTACCTCCACTCTCCAGTGTTTCAGCTTGGGCCTGCTCTGCCATTCCCTCTGAGAATCCTTTCTCCAACGCCCCCTGTTGGGTTGACATAGTACTCCCTTGTACCTGGCTGGCATCATCCCTGTTTGCTCTTCTGACCGTGGACTCTCTTTTCTCTGTGTTCCTAATTTTGTCTGCTTTTGTCATTTAATAAACAGTTATTCCCGCAACTGGTTCCTCTTTTACCATCCCTGACAATTATATTGTATAATAGTTCTACAGTCTAAACACAGTATTTAGTTCAATTACATCAGAAGTAACTGTAATTAAATTACAGAAAAAATAAGTAATTTAATAAGAGTAATTCCTTACTTTACTTTTTCAAGGGAAAAGTAATTAAATTACAGTAACTTATTAATTAGTAACTAGTTACAACCAACACTGTATATGATATAGTTGTGTTGGTTTTAGCTGGTTGCGTGAGTATGCACAGTTAGAGAGGATAAAATTATGTTTAGATATTGAATCTGTGTGTTGTTAGTAAACTCGTGACAACTGTAACACACACACTCACTCACACACACACACACACACACACACACACACACACACACACACACACACACACACACACACACACACACACACACACACACACACACACACACACACACACACACACACACACACACACACACACACACACACACACACACACACACACACACACACAGGGGTGTAGCACAAAATCCTGGGCCCAATGCATAGGCAGTCCTGATGGGCCCCCATGTTCCATGTTAAAATATATTCCAGACTTTTCAAAGGGCCCTCTCCCTAGACGGGGCCCTGGGTAGTCAGGCCCACTTTTCCCCCCACTTCCACGCCCATGCACACACACACACACACACACACACACACACACACACATTTTTGTTGTCTACCTTGTTTGTCCGATGTGAGTGGTATGTGTTGATGGGTCTTCAGGTGCACTCATACACTGAGCGTCTAATAACCAATTATTCCCTCCACACACACCTGTGAACGGAGTGTCTGACACACAAAACATACTTTCCATCCATCTCCTGTGTTCATCCACTTCTTCTGTCCATCTCATGCCACGTCTGTCATCATGCCCTCATGAGTTGCACCATTCACTCCTGATGCTCGAATCAGAGCTTGAACTCTCAGGACAGAAAACATTTTCTTAGTCATATACTGTATGTATATATATATATATATATATATATATATATATATATATATATATATATGTATATGTATATAAAATATACATATTTTTTTATGCATTATTGTAGAGCATCTAGCAAGGATTATTTGATTCGCAGGAAATGCATGCACTGATATAAAATGTGTACATTGAATGAAATGTATGTCGCTTTGGATAAAAGTGTCTAACAATGCATAAATGCAAATGTTTATTTTTAGTATAATTAGTATAATATAAAAATAGTTGCACCATAATAGGTGATACTAGAAATATTTTTTAGTGTGATATTTGTTGGCCTCGCTTGTATTTGCTGAGGAAAAGCATTTATTCTGGAGTGACAGTGGGGTGTAACATGTCAATGTGCACAGAAGTACCTGCTGATAGCAAGGCTGCAATTTATATAATATACTTTTTTTTTTTTTTTTTTTTTACAAATATACTTCCGTGCACATACACACACACACACACACACACACACACACACACACACACACACACACACACACACACACACACACACACACTGACAAAGTGCAATATTGGCCTTTTAATGGGCAAATTCAATTTTTACTTTTGAACCAGACCACTAAATTGCATTTCACAAACCTTCATGAAACGTTGGAACGGTTGAATTGAGTGCCGATTTATATTTGCCATAATTGAATACTGTGCGAAAAGTACAATTTCAGCATTGCTTGTTCAGACATGCGTCTGCATTGGACACATTGAGATGGCTGCTTTTCCTTACGATTCTTGAATGATGGCACAAATAGTTTCATACAAGAGAATAATCACACACAAGCCATTGCTGACAGAGCTGCAGGGTCAGAACATAACACAACACATGCATCTGTTGAATATTTCATCAATATTTATGCTTGCAAACTGAAAACATGGTGTCATGAAACAGGATAGGAGACCCAAAGGTAAAACTAACAGTTCTTTAATAAAGGGTTGATGGTGATCTGGAAGATCAGCAGATAGGTGAGTTATGAGCATAAGCAGTTGACTAAGCAATGACAAACATATTTAGCTGATGGGGGTTGCTTGCAAGGTTGAAGACAAGCACGATGATAATGGGTCAAATGCAACGAGTTTCTGGAAGAGGATGATGAAGGTAGGCATAGAAAGGTGAGTGGTCAGGTAAGTGAACTCATGTAGAGACTGATGAAACCGGACAATGCGTGCGTGTGAACGAGTGGGTGGAGCTGAGCTGAAGGACCTGGGGCCTCATTTATAAACGTTGCGTACGCACAAAAGAAGGCGTACACCACTCTCTACGCAATAATTGGTATTTATAAAAAGCAAACTTGACGGGAAAATGTGCGGTCCTTCACGCAAACTCTGACCCAGGCGTACGCACAAAAACGGGTGAAATGAGAAATGGCGACACCGTCGGCAGATGGAAAAAACACGTGAAAGTGTGTGAAACTGTAGACCGTTGTGTAAAAGAAATGGCAATACTGCCTCTCATAAATAACTTGAAGACTTCACAAAGCAAGTATTACAATTAACAGCCTACACGAACACCCGTTTGATCGATCTGCAGTGTAAAACAAACAAAATCAAACGAAAATTACAACAGAAATGCAAAAAAAAAAAAAAAAAAAAGTGAAATATGTTCTGCAACAATATTGGCATGTTATGCAACTCATCCTCATAAATAATATGGTAAACAGAACGAAATAATGTACAAAACTGGCGGAGCAGATATAGATGCAATTAGATAGACAGATAGATAGATAATTAGGGAGATATATAGATAAATAGATAAATAGATAGATAGATGTATTAATTGTCCACTGGGGAAAGTTGTTTTCATAGTAAAAATTTCTTCATCAGCTACGGAATCATGGTATTCATGCAAATGCCTTTAGTTTGTTTTATTTTCGATAAAATAACATATGACGTATGTCTCAACCATTCAGAAAGCTGCAAGAAATTACATTTGCACTGAACTATTTCCCATTTCCACGTAGATGATAACTGACATCTGTAGCTTGTCAGATGCAATTAAATGGATGGAAATAAAATGCTCCATCACAATGCGTAATGACGCACAATGGCTGATCTTGCGCTCTTAGAAGATGTGGCAAATGGAAGGATTCGGAGTGAACGCATCTTCAGACAGCAAGAAGACTTGCTGGCAAACGAGGACGAGTGGCTTATGAGCCGGTTCCGACTTCCTCGAGCCGTCCTGTTGGACCTCTGCGGTCTTTTGGGCCCAGCGTTACAGAGGAGCACTCGGAGGAACCACGCCGTGCCAGTCCCACTTCAAGTCCTAACAACACTAGGATTCCTGGCGACAGGCACTTTTCAGAGGGAATTGGCTGACAGGTCAGGTATATCTCAGCCGACCCTTAGCCGGGTAATGCCAGACGTGTTAAAAGGCATAATAGCTTTGTCCCGTGATTCCATAAAGTTTCCATACACGGCGGGTGAACAGGCAAACAAGAAAGCTCAATTTGCAGCTATGTACGGTTTCCCAAACATAATCGGTGCTATTGACTGCACTCATGTTGCCATAAGGGCACCGAATGTAAATGAAAATGCTTTCATTATTCGAAAGCATTTCCATTCAATCAATGTCCAAATTATTTGTGATGCAGACATGTTGCTCACTAATGTAGTTGCTCGGTGGCCTGGGTCGACCCATGACTCATTCATTTTAAGACACAGCAGTGTTGGACGCAGACTCGAGGCTGGTGCTGTGCGTGATGGCTGGCTTATTGGTACGTTTAATTTATAGACATTTCACATTTATTGTACTTCAATGTCTTAACCCTTTCACTATCCTTGCAGGGGACAGTGGATATCCCCTCAAACAGTGGCTGTTGACCCCTTTCCTCAACCCACATAGTGCAGAGGAAAGGCACTACAACATGTGCCACAGCCGAGCTCGCGCTATAGTGGAGCGCACCATCGGCCTGTTTAAGGGCAGATGGCGCTGCCTCGACTGCACTGGAGGGAGGTTATTGTACACTCCTGAAAAGGTGTGCCAAATCATACTGGCATGTGCTGTGCTACACAATGTGGCACAGCTTAAAAACGTGCCTCTACCCCCTGACGGCAATTGCTGTGTTGGCCCCGACCCTGACCCCCATCCCCAGGCATTTGAGCCAAACGCTGCTGCTGTGCGCCAGCGTTTGGAAGTGATGCGTCGCTTGTAAAGAACAACAAAAGGTGTGGAAAAATATACTATTTATTCAAGAATTCCCTCATTGTGGAGTTTATTTCATTAAGGACAGTCTTGATTTCACCCAACTCCTTGGCCACATCTCTAATTGAATCAATGACTTCCCTCTGAATTTCTAGGACCGCATCTGTGAGGACACGTCCGCTGCTGGAGGGTTGAGAGCCGCATGCCGTGGAGACGCTGGGTCCAGACGGCTGCTCCGCTGCAGCATCGTAACCGGCCCCGCTGGAACACCCAGCGACTGAAATAAAGATTGTTCTATATGAATAAACTGTAATTGTGTAGCCTACATACATGTGACTTGACTGCATTCATTTTACTTATTTCACTTACCTGTGTCATCTGGCGCATCTGGCGCGTCAGTGTCCCCCTCCGCCTCAGTCACCACTCCACTTAATAGGGATTCCCCAATAATTGCCGCCAGTCTCTCATCAAGAGGGGTCAGCTCCGGTGTCCCCTTTCCCCCACCCATGGCAGACACACTCTGGCGATGGAGCGCTAGACGCTTTTTTGCCTCGACTTTGATGTCCGACCATTTCTTTTTTATTTCGTCCACGGTCCGAGGTTGTGAGGCTACAGCATTTACAGCGTCTACAACCTTTTGCCACTTAAGTGCCTTTTTGGCATTAGTAATGCCCACACTGTGCCCTCCAAACAACATTTTCCTCCTCTTTTCCACCTCGCCAACGATAACTTCTACCTCACATTGAGTGAAGTTACGTTTCTTTGATTTCCTCTCTGTGTTTGCCATGATTTCGCAATCGATGAATATTAATTTGTGGGCGGACTATTCACGGACTATTTATGGGCATAGTTCACGGACTATTTATGGGCAACTATGGGCGTGACATGAAGCCGCAAAAGCTGCGCTACATTTAGAAATGATTGTGATTTATTAAGGGAAAACTGCGTAGGATGTGCGTGCGCACGGTTTTATAAATCCGAATATCTCTGTGCGTACGCACGTCCTATGTTTCATCCGTACGCCACTTCTGACGCAAATCCTACGCAAAGTTTTATAAATGAGGCCCCTGGTGCTGACACTTTAGCTTAAAAACGTAACAACACAAATGTGCAGCCACATGATCTAAAATATCACTCACATGTAGTATGAAACTTACCTCAGCCGGTGATTGGTTGGCATCATGTCCACTGTGGAATTACAAATCTGCTAACCGTTATGGGTGGGACTAAGCAGAAAAGTAATCGGTGGCGAATTTGAATCTTCGTCATCATACGCCTTCGTCAAGGTTAAAAGATTAGTAAAATAAACAATGCATAATTTACACTACATTTTAGCCTAAAAACTAATGAAAAAATCTGTAAAATATTCACATTTTATGTAAAATGACACATTAATCTGTAAAAATACAGAAAATATTATAAAAAAACCCTGAAAATTGATCTAGCAACAAACCATAAGCAATTACCTGTACATTTAATAGTGGAACTTTGAATTACAGCAAATATCTGTAAAACAGCAGGTATTTCATTGTATAACGAAAAAAGGAAAAAATAAATAAATACAAACTATTACCGGTAAAATTACACTTTTTAACAGTGTAGAGATTGTTGTGTGATAAACCCAGATCAGCAGTTTCTGAAATCAAACATGCCATGTTCAAAGTCACTTAAATCACATTTCTTCCCAATTCTAATGCTCAGTTTGAACTTCAGCAGTTGAAAAAAGACAGAAACAAAAACACGACAAACAGAATAACCACTCTAAAATTGACAAGAACTGACAAAGAATGATTTATAATATACTTTTACGACAGACTGTACGTACATGATCTCCACTGTAAGCCATGTAGGATCTCAGTTCCCTTACCAGAGTACTCTCGTATTGCGTTTTGCCAAAACGCTAGGGGAATTCCTTTCCTCGAGATATTGAAGCAAATTTTTATCCAAAAATACCTTTTATACGCAGTGCAGCTGCACAACTCTCAGCAGGAAGCAGCTGCGTGCTGATTGGCTGTGCCGCTGCAACTGCAGCAACCTATAGCGAGACCGTGGGGCGGGACGGACCAATCAGGTCCTTCCAAATTCCCGCCACAAGGGGCAACAGAATTTGCATAGCCAAGGGTATATAAGACCCACTCTCGCAAGGTTAGTCAGATTAATTCTTCTTCAGCGACTTGCAATCGTTGAGCTTGAAATAGATGAAATAGATGCTAATTTGCTCTGTCCTGTCAGAGCGCTGAGAATATACATAGAGCGTTCCGCTGCTTACAGGCAAACTGAACAGCTCTTTGTATGCTTTGGCGGCCGCACCCGAGGGTACGCGGTTACAAAGCAGACCTTGTCACGCTGGATAGTGGATGCTATCTCACTGGCCTATGAGTCTAAAGATCTCAGCTGCCCCTTAGGCATTAAAGCCCATTCTGAGGCATGGCCTCTTCGTGGGCTTGGTCTACTGGCATTTCTCTGAATGATATCTGTGCGGCGGCAGGCTGGGCCTCCCCGTCCACTTTTATCAGATTCTATAATTTAGATGTTCCGGCTTTACAAGCTGGGCTTCTTGCTGTGTAACAGATTTAACCCCTTAAGGCTCGATAAGTCCGGCCTGGGTTGAATATTGTATAAGTCATAAGCATATTCCTTATACGGCTCGAATTATCTGGCCACTCATTATTCCTGACCCGACTATGTCTGGTCTATTCTTATTATTGCACATATATCGTGTTCATTCTCATTAGGGCCCGACTCAGGTCTGGCTCATTCTGAATTATTGATATCATATTACGGGCCCATCTAGGTTGGCCTGGGTTTGGTGTCGTCGGCTTTAGAGCCGTTAAGCAAGCACAGCGTTTTGCATTGGTCCCCCTAGCGTTTTAGCAAAACGCAATACGAGAGTACTCTCGTAAGGGAACGTTTCGGTTACTAACGTAACCTCGGTTCCCTAAGAAGAGGGAACAAGTATTGCGTTTTGCTTGCCGTACTTGCTCACTTGCTCAGGAGTCGCTTCAGTCGATTAACCTGACTAACCTTGCGAGAGTGGGTCTTATATACCCTTGGCTATGCAAATTCTGTTGCCCCTTGTGGCGGGAATTTGGAAGGACCTGATTGGTCCGTCCCGCCCCACGGTCTCGCTATAGGTTGCTGCAGTTGCAGCGGCACAGCCAATCAGCACGCAGCTGCTTCCTGCTGAGAGTTGTGCAGCTGCACTGCGTATAAAAGGTATTTTTGGATAAAAATTTGCTTCAATATCTCGAGGAAAGGAATTCCCCCAGTGTTTTAGCAAAACGCAATACTCGTTCCCTCTTCTTAGGGAACCGAGGTTACATTAGTAACCAAAACGTTGTCATTCATGTCAGACTGTGTATGGCCGTCAAGAAAAATACACAATAATAAAAACGAAAACGTGTTGGAGCAAGTAGTTGTTGTCTCAATTGTGTCATCAGGTTCTGTGTGTTTTTAATTTGACAGTTGTCATAGGAGAAGTCACACTGCAGGACTGTGCCTAAATACATCTTACACTGCCAGAATTTCATCTGTGAAACAAAACAAAACCAATGTTACCCGCCTATCAAGAAGAAATAAAGCAACTTCGGCGCCCGATTGCAGGCCTTAGCGCTCCTTGAGTTCCCTCCACTTCTTGCCTGATCGTAAGCCTTCTTTTGTTCCATAGACATTTTCCACGTGTTCTTTATCTGCCATCTCTCTCTTTCTGTCGTCGCTCGGCTAATGTCCATCCTGTGTCGTGTAATTTGAATAATGACGTGCACTGAGCATTCTCTTCGCACCATCATTCGTAGACACGCCCTTTACTGCTGATTGGCTACAAGTTTATTTTTGGTCCTCAAAATTAGCTGTATAGACCAAAACCACTATTTGTACTAGGCTGTAAACATGTTCTTCTCTGCTGTAAAGTTGGACATTTTAACATGGGGCTCAATGAGATTATGCTGCCTTTTGGAGCCTGTCCCTAGTGGCCAGTCGATGAATTGCAGTTTAAGTCACTTCCGTATTGGCTTCAAGAGAAACTGTGGGAGGTTGTCGCTTGGTGTTAGATATAGCATAATGTGTCTGAGACGTGAGCAATTGTCTTATTTTGCTCTGAACATGGTCATAAAACGCATCACTAATTACTCAGTTGTTAACTAATCACTCTGCAGGAACTACTAGTTATCTGGTTATTCTTGCAGTTAAAGCAGTAGTTTCTGCAGAGACATTTGCTCACATCTCAGACACATTTTAATGTTGTGATTAGTAATAAATTGGCAATTCTTTATAATTTGCCATACAGTTAACACAACACAGTTAAACTTAAAACTGAAAACTTTTTATGCATTTTGGCCGTTCATTTACACGACAACAGCATATTATGGGCCTGAAAATGCAAACTTTTCAAAACATTTTTTTAGTGCAGGTTTTTTTAAACGATACTGTTATCGTCTATAGGCACGTAGTGCTTATTTACAAAGAGGCATCACAAACTACTGGTCTGTCATGCAGAAATACAGTGTTATTAGTAGTTTTTGCAGATCTGTATAAAGGCGGATCGTTTTGACAATGTTGTCTGCACACGAAAAAACGTTTCTGTTTTTAGCATATCGTTGTCATGTAAACCCTTACCTAAGTTCTTTATGAGGCTAATCTCATTTAGTAATTATTGTTTAGTTAATAAGGAACTATAGTCAGTTCTAAATTATCCATTACTTACAGATTAGTAAATCTTTTTTCAATATTAGTTAATAGCAGTACCTGAGGCATTCATGCAGTGTTACTTATTTGTCCTAGTTACTGACATAACTGCATACAATTTGCTACAGGTGTGTTTTTATTGGAATTTTACTATTTCACCCCCATTTCCTTTAAAACAAAAAAAATTGCACTAGGTACACAAAACACTTCCTCTTCCATCGTTTGGACAAAAATGTCCCCATTGAAACCCATTAAAACTGCAATTTTAATCCCATTGCCATTTAAATATAACATGATGCAATCTTTGTTAATAGGCTTTCATTCTTTTGGCAAGGCTTCAAAATTAAAATGTTTACTATTTTTTACCAGATGGTGGCATTTTTTCATGTTTGGTGTATAAAGCAAATACTCACTTTATTCCTGTTTTCTGTTTATGCATATTTTAAAGCCAATTTGATAAATTATGCAGCTGTAACTGTGTGGGTGTGTTAGTATGGATGTCAGAGTGTGGTGTGTATGTAATAAAAAAAATTGTGTGTAGGTGTGCGTGTGTGTGTGTGTGTGCTTGTAATATTTGAGAGAGAAAAACTCAACTGCAAATCCCAAATTCAACCGCTGTGTGTATCAGTGGAGTTTTGCTGGCATCTAATGGGGAAAAGTTGTCACTGCGCCCAAACAAAATCTTACTGAGTGCTAATTTTTTGAGATATCAGCCTCAAATTTGGAACACTGCTTGTTTAGATGTATGGCTTTCTATTTTCTAGCAGTTTTAGAATTCAATATCTTTCAACATGTTTTATATATATATATATATATATATATATATATATATATATATATATACTGTAAAAAATGTATAATCTTCCCAACTCAAAATTTTCTAGTGACTGGTCACATCTAAAATTTTCAATTGGCCAAATTGAATTTCTGTGAATTGAATTTTATCAATTGTGGCAACAGCCTGTTAACATGGGCTCAATTAGAAATGATATGTTGAGCCAATGGAAAAATTTAATTTACCAACACTGTAAAAAATGTCAGGCCTTTCCAATTTAAAATTTTCTAGTGACCGATCACATCTAAATTTTTCAATTTGGCCAACTAAAAAATGTAGATGTGATCGCTCACTAGAAAATTTTGAATTGGAGAAATGTTTTACAGTGAAACTGTGAGGTTGGTCCAATTAAATATTTTAAATTGTAGTAACAATTGTTTATTTCTCACTGTCCCAAAATACAAAAATGACTAAAAACATAAATATATTAAGCAAAATACAGAACACAGACAACAGGGTTGACATTTTATCACATTACTTTATTAACAAGTAAATTCCAACACAGGATATTTGGTGAAAATACCTTATTTTCAATAAGGAAAACTCTGAATATTCAAGAAGTCTTCTGCATAACAGGATGTCTTAAAGTTGTGAAGAAAACACGGCACTGCAAGCTAAAAACCTGCAAATAAAAATAAAAACTAACATTAATGGCAAAGTATCCCTGTATCACATCTGGCAAATGACAGAACAGAAGTTACTTCATTATATAATGAGGATGAGACGAATGAATGGATGAATAAGAAAATCGGGCTTGACGTGTTTGATATTAAAAGGCAATAACGCCAAATGCAATCTCCGGCACCGTGTTCAATGGTCGCATGCCACATATATCACACAAATGACTTAATTTACTTATTACCTATCATTTTAGACATATAAGACATGAGGAAAATAAAACTATTGGCTACCCTTAGAGTAAACGAGAACACACGCATGAAACCAATTAATGCATGAACTCGTGATTCTACAAAATGTCTTTTAAACTTCATACCGGGTCATAAAGCAAAACTTGGTAGAATCATTTCAGTGCTAAATACTCACCAACGTCTTTGTGAGATGAATATCTCTCTATTCTCTTGGGAATGTCTGTTTCGGTCTTCAGCACCTGCTGGTTCGGCTCCGCTCCTGCTGCCGCTCCCGCGCTCTGCATTTGAAATCTCCACATGAACATTTTTTTTCAAGCGCATTTTGCGCATGCGTATACCGTTTTTCGGACGTAGGACTTGTTCAGCCAACATTAATTTTTCACTTCGACTTCATAGATTGACTGAGCACAATTAAATATGTTCGGTGAATATACAATTTTAATTTTGAGTTAAGACCTTAAGCTATGATTAGTACAATGCATCTTTTTGCATGGGGATAATTATTTGGAAGTCATTTATTGGGCCAATATGTAATGATCAATTGTCACAATTTTTCCCCCCAAAATTTTTTTACAGTGTAGGTGCTGGTCATATAATTAGAATATCATCAAAAAGTTGATTTATTTCACTAATTCCATTCAAAAAGTGAAACTTGTATATTATATTCATTCATTACACACAGACTGATATATTTCAAATGTTTATTTCTTTTAATTTTGATGATTATAGCTGACAACTAAGGAAAATCCCAAATTCAGTATCTCAGAAAATTTGAATATTACTTAAGACCAATGCAAAGAAAGGATTTTTAGAAATCATGGCCAACTGAAAAGTATAAACATGAAAAGTATGAGCATGTACAGCACTCAATACTTAGTTGGGGCTCCTTTTGCCTGAATTACTGCAGCAATCCGGCGTGGCATGGAGTCGATCAGTCTGTGGCACTGCTCAGGTGTTATGAGAGCCCAGGTTGCTCTGATAGTGGCCTTCAGCTCTTCTGCATTGTTGGGGAAACTTAAGTCTGTGCTCCCAAGATTTTTTTATGACAGGTTTTCGACATGGACATTTTTGTCTTCTATGGACCTACTGTATGTGTATCTTTTTTAATTGATGCACAAGGGTTAAGTACACTCAAGTTGCCTTTTATTTTATTAATATTATTTTACAGTTTATTTCTAAATATATTTTTAAGATTTGAAGTACACTACAAGTGCACATGCAATACAATTAAGCGCACTTATTTTTCTTGTTGGATATGTTTGAGTAGTTATGACATATAACAGCAGCTCTAACTAGACCATCTTGGATTTTGAGTTCAAATCCTTAAAGACTGTGTTTTATTGAGATACTGACCCTGAAGAACCAGATTTTGGTTCTTTCTGAACAATGCTCTGTTGATGGGGTAGCTACTGTTGATCTGGATGTCTCTGACCTGTTATTACCTGGAGTCAAGAGTTGATGTCAACATGTCGACTGCGGTGTGAAGAACTGACACTCGGTGGAGCTGATGAACTGTATGTGAGGAGGAAGAGGGAAATGTCACTTTTGTGCTGGATCAAACTGGCTTCTTTCCTCTCAAAGGTAATGGAACTGTCATCTTTTCTCTGGCCGATAACGATCTTCTTTGTATCCCCAACAAACTGACTGCCTCTCTCTCTCTCCATCAGTCTTTCACTTCTCTGCTCTGCTCAGGTCATGAAGGAAAAGCAGGTGTTTCAGGAGGTTTGGGACTGAAATCTGCCCTGTTCTTAGTCAAGATTATTATACGTCCACTTCATTATTACTGCTGCTTGATAAGGCAAGCATCACTCTATCGATTCCATTGGTAGGATTAGTGTTTTGACAACATAAACTTCATTGGAAGTTTAGTCCTGGGACTCCTGGCATCCTAGCAAACCACCCAGAACACCCTAGTAACCACATAGCCTCTCTCATTACTATCTACATATCCTGGCAACGTTTCTACAACTCCCATGAACCCACTCAATGAGAAAATCAATGGAAAAATAACCTTTTCACAGTTATTACAATTTTTTAAATTTGCAAATAAATAAATAAATATAAAATTGTATGTACTTTTATAACGCTACTTTGTGTTTTTTTTTTATCTTAGCATTACATTTCAGAAAACTAGTTAACACTGCTGTGGGTGATTTTAACACAATGGCTGATAGAGTGACAGGAAAATTGACTTCTTTCTCTCAACTTCATATTACAAAATATTGTTTTCCTCTTTTGGAAAGTCAGAAATGCCATCAATAATAGCTTTTTTGGTATACTACTAACTATAAGTAACTTTCTTTAAGTAAATTTGCTTGTCAACTTCCGAGTTCACAACTGCACTCTTTTGTACACAACTTCCAATTTTGTCTACCCGAAATCATAGGCAAATTTGTGTGGTTGGAGCGACGGATCTCGACCTGTGGTTAGAAGCAGAGTTTCTTGTTTGCATGACGTGGACTTAATAAATCCTTATCTTGAGCAAAATAAGCAAGCTGACATTCAGTACAATCTATTTATTTTATTTCGAATACATACAAAAGTCATTTATGTCTTTAAGTTTGTCAAGAGATTAATAGCACCTTTTTTGAAGTGTGCATGTGCGAAAGTGCTCTAGTACGTAAGAATGAGCCTATTTGAATCTGAAAATGAATCTAAATAACTGAAAAAAATAATAAGTCCTCAGGTGCCATGTCCATAATTTATAGCAAAAAATCTAGCATGAATTCGATCTCAAAATAATTCGTTAAAAGTAGTTATTGCTCCACCACCAGCGTGACATTATTAACCAACGTGGTTGAACGACAGATTTGCGACAATACATTTTGGGGAAACAGTCATGACTAGCTAGTTGATTTCTTCAACGATGCATCGTACTATGGTAGTTAAGCAGTGAGTAACATCGTTGTACGGGAAATGCATCCCCTGTCAGCAATTCACAGTCCTGCTGTGTGAAATGTGTTCTGACTGAAAATGTCATCGTGATGACCTACAGCCAATGAGAGAGCAAGATTCAGGGTAGTGGGAAGTTCTGGGAGGAGTTATAGACCAGAATATCAATATTTTAAAATATATATTTACAATGATATAAAACAGAAACAAAGCACAAACATTTGCTTTACCAGCTGCAACAGCAGCACATTGCAAAATACTTTATTTACCTCCAACTCTCTTTGCAGAACACAATCCTTGTTCGCCGCATCTCCCCAACCATTTTCTCCTCCATAATTTTTTTATTTTTCTCCTTTTCACTGCAAATCAGCTGCAGTGTGAACTCAGCATTAGAGTATTAGAAGACTGTTAGGTTAGGGTTAGTAGAATAAGTTGACATGCACTTGCCAAGTCACATAGTCAGTAGAATGTATGTTGGGGGAGCATCAGAATAGTGTTAGCAGAAATTAAGCAGAAAGTCTACTAATACCCTAATGACTGGTATAGTTGACATATAGCAAAGTTATAGTTAATTGAATGTCTAGTTGACTATTGAAATAAAGCTTACTGCTTTTGCTATTAGGGCAAATGGGAAATATTCATTGTAGTTTCTGTTCAATGCTAAGTTTACCCAACTATAGTGATTTCTGCTTCTGAGGAGCACACAAACTATGGCCACTATTTAACTATATTAAAATGGGGTTAGGGATGCATTATTTATGCACATGCAAAAAGAAACAACAACAAAAAACATGATGTTTGCAACAACTAGCCAATGTCACAGTTATGTTCCGTTTGTTTTAGTTTTAATGGACATTCAGTTTGTTTTCATTAGTCAAATGTCTTCCTTTGTTTGATTTTCCCCACCACTCTTTTGTTACTATGGTCACGTCATTATGAGTTTGTTCTGTTCAGCTGTGTTTGATTAACTAACTCGTTTGAGTTCTTTTTTATTGTACCTTCTCAGTCACTCATTGGCCGGTCACCGTTATGTTATGCTATTGCCTGTCTGCTTTTGGATTACTTGTGATTAAACCACGTTTGGAACTGTATTTACCTGTATTTCTTCCTGCCTACATGCACCTGTGTCAGCCAAAATATGGAAACTTGTTTCCGCCACAGAATAAAACACTTAAAAAGATAATTGTGACTTTGTATCTCACAATTGTGAGTTTACCTATATCTCGCAATTCAGATTTTTTTTCTTGCAATTGCAAGTTTATATCTTTATAACTCTCAATTCCGACTTCTTTTCACAGAATTGTGAGATATAAACTCTCAATTTCAAGTCCCAAAAAAGACAAAACTGGTAGGTCTAACACTTTACAATAAGGTTCATTAGTTAACATTAATTAACTATATTTGTTAACATGAACTAATAATGAACTACACTTATAAAGCATTTATTTATCTTTGTTAATGTTAATTTCAACATTTACTAATACATTATTGAATCTTGTTCACATTAGTCAATGCACTGTGAACTAACATGAACAACATTCAAAATACAACAGCTGTATTTTTATTAACTAACGTTAACAAAGATTAACTAATACAGTTACAAATGTACTAAGTTCATGTTAGTTAATAAATTAACCAATGTTAACTAATGAATTGTAAAGTGTTACCAAAAAACTTTTTGTGAGGAAAAAACGTCAGAATTGCGAGATTTAAACTCGCAATTGTAAGATAAAAAAAACGCAATTACCTTCTTTTTTTTAATTCTGTGGCAGAAACAAGCTTCCATGCCAAAAATATGCAACAAGAGAGAGTTTGATGGGTTTTTTTTTTTCAGTGGATGAGAAAAAAATATGAATGCAGTAGTAATCTATTTTGAGGCAAGAAACGCAGTTGCTGCTGTGAAAATTGCTAGCAATTGTGTCAACATGTAAATTGATCTATGTAAATTATATGCTTTGTTTTTGACTATATTATTTTATAACAATAGATGTATAACATTCACATTTAGATTTAAATGTAGCTATTTTAGTTTTATTTGATGAAATATACCACTCCAAAAAAGTATGTACAAATCTATATTTATTCAATTAAAATATGTTTTTGTTTTGTTTTGTTACAACTTAAACTTAAAATTACAACATAAGTGTCATGATCACCCTCATGGACTTTGGTTCTTAGTTTCCCGCCACTTGTTTGTCTCCTAGGTTACATATACCTAGGGTTGGGCATCGTTTCGATTTGAACGATTCTGATTCCAATTCTGATTCTTACTTTCGATTTCGGTTCTTTTCGATTCTCGATTTCGATTCTTTGAGGTGTCGAGTCAAAACATGTCACAGGCTCATTTCACAGAGGAAAATTTTATTTTGATTCAATAATGAGTTTTAGTTTTGGGACTTTCTCCGTTGGCATTTTCCCCTGCTTTAATGCAAAGGTGAATGGAGTTTTACACCGAGTCTCCACTGGTTTAACAATAGCATTAGCAGTCATATTAGGACTGCAACTAGCATGGGCAATTTGCGTAAAGCTACATTTATCTACGAGGGGAAGAGAATTATTTCAGTAACGTTGTTGTTCATCACAATTAGCAATTTGGTCAAGAGCTTTGTTATTACACTACAATCACTTCCCTCATTGTGACGAGGTGACGTTAAATGGATAACGTTAGTTCACCCTGAAATGAAAATAAAGCCACCTTTTACTCACCCTGCGCGCGTTCCTGTGTGTGCGCACTCCAAGCCATCAGTAGCCTCGCACAATGTTGTCATGACAACTTCTGAAACAACATTCACTTCAGAAGGTTTTATTATTAGTATTATTTCTTATCATATACGTTATAGAAAAGACGAGAGTGGCGTTTGTTTCTATTGAGCCTGATTTCTCAAAATGGTGTGTGTCTGTGTGTGCTTATCCTGGGTGCCATGACAACAGTACGAGTTATAGTAGGCATGAGCGCCGGCGCCTGCTGATGGCTCTGAGTGCGCACACACAGGAGCACGCTCAGAGTATTATTCAGTGTTTTGACTGAATAATACGTTTCTTTCTTGCAAAACCTTATAGTATGCCTCTGAACACTTTCCATATATGGCGCGCGTCTCACTGTATCATTGCGTGATACATTTGTATATTTTTTGTAATGTTTTTGCCTGGTCGCTATTCACTGCCATAATAGGAAAGACTATTTTTTTTTTTTATTTCTGCTTTTGAGGTCCGAAAAAGATAGAAGGACATAGGGCACTGGAAAAAACTGCAGGGTGAGTAAAAGAAGGCTTTATTTTCATTTCAGGTTGAACTATCCCTTTAATAACGTTGGTTAGCGCAGGGTTTCCCGAGGAGGATGAGACAGTAGACCTGCGCTGCATGTCAAACACGCTACACTCGTTAATTTGTACACCACATATTTGTAGTGCATCCTCCCGTGCAAGAAATACGTTTGTCAAATGTGTTGCACTGTGCTGACCCAGGCTTTTTTTAAAGTGAAATAAAGCCACACTTTTGAGCGCCGCTTACCGTGCTCCATGGCTGCAACAGAACAAACAGGCGTGGCAAGCACTTTCGGAAATCCGGTGGCCACTATGGAAACCAAAACTTGCACGTTTGGAACCGATGATCGGAATCGAAAACAAATTTTCTAAACGATTCCAATGGCATCGTTATTTTTCAAAAGGTTCCAAGTTGGAACCGGTTCTCGATGCCCAACCCTACTCATAGCATTCTAGTTTGTTACTATGGTTACTCATCAGTTCCCTTTTTTGTATCACCTGTGTTAATCCAATAATTTGTGTGTTCTCTCTCAGTATATATTCTGCCTATGCTTTAGTTATTATGGTCGGTTGGGTTTTGTGAAGTTTTGCGTTAAAAAAAAGTTTTGTCATGTTCTTCTTCTTCTTCTTCTTCGTGCTCATTCACTTACCACACTTAGTAAGTGTGACAGAAGGACCAACCACAAAAAGGATTATGGAGATTTCTAGTGGTGGCGAGATGAAGCTTTGTGAAGCTTTGAAGCTTTTGAACCAGATGTGTTGAAAAGTGGTTAATTTCTTGAGGCTTCGAATGCATGCAGGGACACCTGCTGGTCAATAGAAACTTGGTGCAGGAAAAAAAAGTTGTCAGGAGTGTGACAGTGCAGAAATGTGTTACATGGTTCACGATACATTAACATATACACACCCAATCACATTAATAAATATATAAATAGTTATTTGAAGTTTAAGTTTCATGCTCAGTGTTGTTTCATAATTTTGTAACTGGGCAGTGCTTTCGTTTAACATACAGAAATTTAGTTTTTTAGACTGCACTCTAAAAAATAATTCAGTGGCTTAGTAAATATCACAGTAATAATTAACTTTATTAACTTAATACAATTTCTAAATATCATTTACTTGATGTTTTGAGTTGAACACCAAAATGATTGACTAAAAATCCAACAATTAATTTTGTCTCCAATTTACAGTTATATTTAAGTTTTTTTCACTGAAGGAATTTTGTGTTCGAATAGCCAATTTTTATTTAAAATATACTTAATATATTTGTGAAATTTCTATCAAAATATTTGAGAAAGGAGAATTAAATCGATCTGTTTCAAGAACCACAAATATTACTTAATTCAAATCAAGATTAATATTTAACACGCACTGAAGAAATTTAGTAAGTTTACTTGATTAAAGGTCCTGTTCTTCGTGATCCCATTTTTCAAACTTTAGTTAGTGTGTAATGTTGCTGTAAGAGCATAAATAATACCTGTAAAAATTATAAAGCTCAAAGTTCAATGCCAAGTGAGATATTTTATTTAACAGAAGTTCCCTTTCAAAGCCTACAGCGAACGGCCGGTTTGGACTACATCCCTGTACATCCTGCTTTAATGACGTTAGTAGAACAGTTTGTTGACTAACCTCCGCCCTGAAGAATACGCAAAAAAGGGGGCGTGGTCTTGTTTCTCTCCCACGTGGAGAAGAGGAAGTGTTGCGTTTGTCGCCATGTCGTTGAGACGCTGTTATTTTCATCCCGGAGTCAAATCACCTTTGTGGCTCAAATTGATACGGTAATATAGACATGTTTACAGTAACATTGAGCGGATGCATCTCCCCGTTATGGTAAGAGGCGTGACCTTTCCGGGCAACGTGCGCTAAGCTGCTGTCGAATCACAACACGGGAACCGCTGGCACAATCAGAAATCGTTACGTATTTCTGAAGGAGGGACTTCATAGAACAGGGAAATCTTTCAAGCCGTTTTTAGGACAGTGAAAACAGCGGTATACAGATAAGTAAATTGTGTGAAAAATACTGTGTTTTTTTACACGCGAAACATGAACACGTTGTATTGCACACTGTAAACATAATCAAAGCTTCGAAAAAACAGGAAAAACGGGACCTTTAAAACACTGCACCCCTCCCCCGCCCCTTGACGTGACGACAGCTCGACGGTTGATTAAGCGCGGGCTGTTTAAATTCTCTTCAGTCTCCAGAGCAGTTCCTTCTTCTCAGCGTCGCAGAATTGGAACATTTCGTCTGTGAAAATCAGGTTTGTGTGTTTTATTTTATCTATAAATCATTACTGTACTTAAAATCTTTTTATTTAATGCAAAACAACATACAGGGATGCATTGTGAGTAAAGGAGTGCGGCATCTGTCTTTGAAGCCCCTGGTGCCTTGCTCAAAACACACAACTTTATTCCTTAAGATAATTAATATAATTAATTTGGATGATAAAATGTTCTTAAAACTGTGCACTGTTTGTTTATTGGCAGGTTATGGAGTCAGGCGCGTTGCAGCATCTTTGAGCTACGAGTGAAATGCAGGACGGCGGCGGTCTGAAGTTCAAAGTCCACCCACAGAGTGCGAGTCCATCTCAGGCTCGAGAAACGCCGCTGATACGGTGGAAATTGGATAACAGACAGGTTGATTACACTTGAATTACTTTTAAATGTTTAATTTTTACATCTAATATGTTTATTACATGATTGTTGTAAAATATTGTATACATGTCAAATCTGTAATATATGCTGTATTGCTTTACTCATTGACAATAAAGGTCAATGTCATGTATAAGTGTGGTGTAGAGTATTTTACAAAGGTTTAGAGGAAATTAAAGTTAATATTAAAGTCATAAGAGTTAATATTACTCATAAATAAAAACAGTTAATATTATTTATAAATATTGTTTTTAAAATGTTTTCCCACCAATTTGTTCTACTCAATTTTATTTGTAAATGTACCAAATGTAGTTACTCAGATCTACTTAATTTTTTTTACTTGCATTTTCTCAGCTCATATGGTGTATGTAATTGATTTCACTGCTTTAAAATTTACTCTTTTTTTGTGTAAAAATGTTTCACCAAAAAAATCATAGTAAAAGTTTTTAGAGTGTGGATAAAAGAAGGTGAAAGTGAGTAAGGTGGGCTGGACAGAGAGAAGTGGAAGTGCCTGTGAGCATGAGAGGGAAAAAAAACACATTGTTTGGCCAAAAGTGAACCCCTTTTCAAAGCACTGTACTCAAGCGAGGCTTCGAAAGTCATCGGTGATGTCATTTCACTAAAACAATTCAAGCCTCAATAAGGAGCTCCGGCGTGAAATACCTAATGTTCTCAGCACAAGCTTTGAAGCCTCTGTATCAGGTGTAAGATACTGCTGCATTTTCAACCCTTGCCCACAAAGGGCTTTCTTTTTTGTACTATGCCTTTAATTTTGCACTGCAAACTACTTTTGATGACAAGACTCTAAAGTCTCTTTTTTGGATCAGGGCAAACTACCAGACATCAAAGGACACACATCGAGGGAGGCCATCCTAAGATGTCTGGAGAGCATCTACCCCTATGACAGCACCAGAGACCATACAACCACCACCCATGCCACACATGGAGTACAAGCCAGTGCCCAGCCAGCTACAACCCCACTGTGAGAAGCTACAGCACATGCCCAACACTGATGGAGAGAGCCTCTCAGCCACGATGTTAGATCCCACACCAGAAGGAGCGATCAAGCCTGACATCACAGAGCCTGAGGAGACCCCGTCTGACCAGGTGTGTGAGCCGGCTGCACCATCCATCACTGTGGGAGTCCTTGTGGAGTGCAATGGAATGGAAGCGAGCCCCACCCACCCACCCTCCCTCTTCCACCACCTCTCCAAACTGACATTATGGATGTATTTTGTTTCGTCAGTCTCTGTGTTGTTCTCTAATCTCCTCTTCAGCCCTCAGCCACTCCTGCCACCCAGTCATTGCTATCTCTCATCAGTCCCTCAGTTCCACTTCAGCCTCCTCTCAGTGGAGCGACTCGATGGAGACGTTGGGCTCCTCCTCCAGTTGACCCCAGGGTGTCTTCGAGACTCATAGCACCATGGCTCCTCCCTCCAGCGGCATGGAGCACAGTCCTGGCTGTGGGCTGGGTCTTCATCCGCTCGCCCCTGATCCCTTGATTGGAAATCCCTTGATTGCTACCTCCCTCTACTTCTCCCTGTATCTGCTGCCTGCCTGCCTGCCTTCTCCCAGCCCTTTACCTGCTCCTCGTCTGCCTCCAAAAACTCCACCCTTCCTCCCTTCCTCATTTCACCTGTTATGCTGCAAGGTCGTGCCTTCCCGGAGGGGGCATTCTGTTATGGTTATACTTAGTTTCTCCCTAATGGACTCTTAGCAAACAAAACCTCCACCAAACATTTGAATCTTCCCATCTGTCAGATTATCAATATATCTAGGTGTTCATCATTATAGAACATTTTTGCAATAAACACTCTTTTCCAGCAAAGTGCCCGTCTTAAAATATGGGCTTCAAGATCCCCAAGAGGTAGGAATGGTGAAGCTATTGCTGTAAATGAGTTGAAACATTGATAGTCTCTAGTTGAATATGTTGCATCAGACATGCATGGCTTTACTCGTTGCTAATTTGGTACAGTATTAACCATTCCGTGGGAGGCAGGGTTGGAGGCTGCATGGGAGAGGAAGAGTCTGAAATATGCAGATCTTGCAACTGAGTGCAGGGAGGGGGGATGGAGAACCACCATTTTTTCCCGGTAGAGGTGGGATGCCGCAGCTTTGTGGGGATATCAGCTGGTCACTTCTTGGAGATCTTGGAGTGTCTGGAGCAAGCCTTCGGAAGGCCCTCAAATATCTGGCTGAGGAAGCCGAACACAGTAGCTTTTGGCTCTGTCTAAAGAGGAAGGATATATGTTGGGGTACCACCTAGAGGCGTTCCAGGTTTAAAGGGGTGAAAATCAAATGAGCGGTGGTACCCGGTTGATGACCCTGCAGCCTGCCAATATGTAGGCACCGGAGGAGGTGTGTCAGGAAGCAATGCCTTAGATAAAGATCTACCTGTGCAATGTTTAATTTATATTGTAATGTACTCATTCTAATATATTAAAATATATAAATATTTAAAATCTTCTTTACATTGCTGGTAGGTTATCATTGCACAAATTAACGCACTCTCTACATTTCAGAAAAATTATAAAAAAATTAGAAGCATTCTAAATGCGCTTTCTTCACTTTAGCTCACACAGAAATATTCAGACACACAGAAACTTCTCAACGCTTCCCTACAATTTTTATCTATAGAATAGCTTCACAGTGAAGAGCTACATTATCTTTCTCAGCAATGAATTGGTAACATCCCTGTTTTTGAAGCAATATGGTTGTGTGTCCACCAAAGCGTTTTTTCACATGGCTGGCTGGCGTATTCAATTGTTTTCAATGGGAGCTCCGTGTTATTAGAACGGCATGAGCGTAACGAGGCGCTGAGCGAGTTTTTCACGCTCAATCGCTGAGCGTTCTGCATTTTTTACTGGTCGCCGAGAGTTGAAGAATGTTCAACTTTGAGTAAAACGCAGTCACTTTTCACCCAGCCATCCAATCACAGTGGAGGAGGGGCGGGACAAATACAACACAGACCAGCTGCCACATTCTGCTTGTACAACGTCAACTGATGAAAACAAGCAGCATAATAACGGAACAAAATAATTTAAAACAAGAGCCAGAGCAAATACTTAAAATTGTATCAGCATTTTTATATAGAATCAATACAGAAACAAACTATCGGTGAAATTAGATACTAGTAACACTTCCGCGGATATTCCGTATCATAACAAGCAAAGAGTCTCAACTGGAAAAAAAAAAACGCTGCGCTGCCAAAATAATTTTTAATAATATGTATTATTTCAATGTACTACAAATGTATTCAAACTAAATAGGTTTTATAGAATAAAGTAAAATATATATATATATATATATATGAAGAGCTCTTTTCCAAAACGCGATAAACGCCATTTTTAAAAAAAATGAGTTTATCATGTCATTTTGCTGTGTACTGAACCTATTCACTGCTCCATCAACATTTCATGCCAAATCGCTATATTTCCTTGTTTAAAATGTACTGCAAGATGCAGTTTCTTTCCAAAGTGCGATAAACGCCAAACCTATTTTTAGCCAAAACACGATATATCCTCTCGACGAATCAGAATTCGATGAGCGTACTACGTAATCCAACAGGGCGGCACTCTGAACAGCTGTTTGTTTACGTTCATTCATCATAAAAATGAGTGCTTTAAACTCTGATAACACTTTTGATGGCCTTGATGAGCAAGTGAGACCTACACCTGGGGGTAGAAAACGCCGACTGGACAAAGAAAATCACACAAAAAAAACAAAAAAAGAAGTTTCGTCACTCAGGTAGCGCGTTGATAACAACAGTGGGATATCAACACAAAGCTGCTGCCAAAAGTTTCTGTCAGGCCGAGAGGCTGTCGCCGGACGATCTGAGGATAAATTTCAATTATTTTTATGAAAAACCAAACAAGGTTGAACAGGATCACGCCATACTTCATCTCATGGACATCACGCAAGTGACAAGGAAGCGTCCGATAGTCCAGGACCATAAGCACGCTAGCATTCGCACGCATTCACTCACACACACACACACACACACTCGCATTCACTCACACACACACACGCATACTCTCACTCACTCACACACACACACACACACACACACACACACACGCATTCACTCACTCACACACACACTCGCATTCACTCACGCTCACTCTCACACACACACTATGTGATTTAAAAAAATGTATAGCAGACAATGGTCCTACTGTTTTACAGGTTAGACACTTTACTGTATGCACTATTAAATGCATTGTTGATGTTATATGTTTTATATTTAGATGTATATTATATGTTTTATATTTATATTGAATATGTATTACTAAATAACTTATTGAATATTGTTACCATTATAATCAATAATTTATATTAATTTATGAGTCCCTGATTATTTGTTGCATGTTCTCTTGTTGTTGTTTAAAAAAAAAAAAGACAAACCATAAATAAATAAAAAAATGGATGGATTTATAGCGTTTTGAAAAAAAAAAAATTAACTTTGAATTTATCATCAACAATATTGTTGTTTGATTTAATAATCATTGTTCAACATGTTCAGACTGAACCAAAAAAACATTTTAACAGGATAAATATAATATTCACAAAATGTGTGGTTCTAGGTAAAAAAAACTATTTTCCTGAAAACTATTGAAATGGATTTATAGCGTTTTGGAAAAGAGCTCCTCATATATATATAAATATATATATATATCATGAATGTATCAAATTATTTTACAAGGAAATAATGCTTGGACACAAAAATAGGCACGTCATGTCATTGACCCAAATAAAGACATCCCCAAAAGGAGGTTTTGAGATATTTTGTCAGGTTTAGCTCAAAATGTGTCCCCAAAATGTCAGTCGAGTGTTTCTGTGTGTCGTTTGGTGAAGCTAGGGGGCAGTGTTGTCCTGTATCTCCTCATCTCTCTCACCTCCTTTTGCTCTGTTTCTCGTTTAGCCCCATGCCATATTCAAATGCAACTTGATTAGATTTTTGCCCTTCCGCTAAAGAGGGATAACAGCATGAGAGAGAGAGAGAGAGAGAGAGAGAGAGAGAGAGAGAGAGAGAGAGAGAGAGAGAGAGAGAGAGAGAGAGAGAGGACTAAAAGGGAAAAAGAAAAGAGCAGGACAAAGATGAAAATGAAGAGTGGAAATATCAGGAAGAGGGATTGAACGAGCAAATAGACAACCGAATGTGGAAAAGATTAAGAAAATTCTGAATTTGAGAGAGAAAGAGCGAGAGAGGGGATGTTGTTTAGTTATTATTTGATGTTATATTATACGTATATTATAATTCTTATGAAAATAATAAAATGCAAAAATGTTTTCAGGCTTTGATCATTAGCTCAGTATAAATACAATAGAAGACAAATTAACTAAGAACACATAATTATGGAACTTGGTCTATTATGATAGAAAAAAACAATTGACAATTTATCCAAAGATAGTAATACAAGAAATGTGGTCCCCATGAGGAAATCAGCTTATAAATCATACTAAATGCTGTTTCTGTGAGGATTGTGTCAAGGAATAGATTTAGTGTTAGGGGAAAGAATATGTACATTATAAAAATCATTATGTTTATGGAATGTCCAAAGGAAACCAAAGGTGTGTGTGTGTTAGGGTAGGCAGAATTATAGTGTAGTGAAGTCTAATTTGTGAACATGTCTTTTCAATCAATCATTAATCCAGTTCACAAAACTGGTCTGAACATTTAGTTCATGAATAAGACTGAATTTATTTGAGTTAACAAGTCACCAACTCATTGAAACGAGAAGCATGTCTTTCATATATATCTGATATGGCACAGAATGAGCTGATGAGCGTTTGGATGGAATCAATGATTTGACCGATGTCAGGAACATGATCTAACACTTTACAATAAGATTGCAATTGTTAACATTAGTTAACAGCATATAGTTAAGATTTAACTACCAATGAAAAACACTTCTAAAGCATTTATTAATCTAATGTTAATTTCAAAACGTACTAATATATTATTAAAAGTTAATATGGATTTTGAACTAACATGAACTAACAATGAATTTACAATTGTACTTTTATTAACTAAAGTTAACACAGTTAACTAATATGTTTATTATTTGATTGTAAGACATAACAATTATTTTATTAAAACAACCATTACAAAATTCTGCCAAAACACAACAAATGAACTGAACTTGGACACGTGAAATTACTAATTTAACTGTAATGATGAACGAAGAAGAAGAACATGCATTTGTTTTGTTTTTTTTGGGGGGGTGGGGGGTTAGAAGTAGATTTATGTTAATTAACATGCTATTGATATTTGACATGTTGCCATTTTTATTGGTAACACCTTACAATAAGATTTCATTAGTTATCATGAGTTAACAATGAACAATACTTTTACAGCATTTACTAATCTTAGAATCTCACCATTTACCAATACATTTTTAAGATCAAAAGTTGTATCTGTTGAAATTAGTTTTTGCGCTGTAAACCAACCTGATCATGAACGTTTTTTTATTAACTGACATTATCAAAGGCTAACAAATGCTTTAAACATGTATTGCTCATTGTTAGTGCATGTTAGTTAATGCACTAAAACTATTGTTAACAAATGAGACCTTATTGTAAAGGGTTACCTTTTGTTTCTAATAGTAATTCTTTATGAATGGTTGACATTAGAGTTCTGCGCAAATGTAATGCTAATTAATTCCTAGCCTCATTAATAGTTATAAGATGAATTTTAAAACCAGTCGCCAACACACAACTTGTTCATTCTGACGGTGCATCTTCATTCGGTTTTGTCTATCACTATATCTATCTGTCTCTCTGCACTCCAGGCACGTTATATTTCACCGGTGACTTTTGATCTTATAAACAATTCATCATTTAGCACAACAACCGCACTTGTCTGTAAACACGCACCATCTGTGTGAACCTGATAGACAGACAGGCACCTGGCCAGAGTGACAGCGAGATACTCTCAGCCCTGCGGCGACAGACACATGTGACACCTTAGTTTTGCTACAACTTTAGCGTTACCTTTTGAGCCAAAACCTCCATCGCTCTAGATCCAGGAGCTTGTCATCGCTGCCAGCTGCGAGAGGCAGAGGTGGAGGGTCAAAGATCACGCACGCCAGAAGCAGTAGTTGCCCACGGCGCCGCCATAGCTTGCAGGTCTCGCGCATCTGTCGGGAGGAAAGCAGCCATGCGTGTGTGTCTTTTGTTAGCAGCATTTGCACGAGTGGTTCTTCCCTCGGGCGACTCAATGAGAATATTAAAGAATCGCTTTATTAGTTTCCCCACAGTAAACACGTCTTCATAGTGTCTCTGGCGATTCGGTGCTGGAAAACCTCTCAGAAGCTACTTTCAATTCAGACGGAAACACAAACCATCAACACGCTGTGCAACATATGTTATATAGTATAATTTAGGGTTGATGATAATTATATTTTTTTACATTAACATTTAATCATTTAACAGACACTTTTATCCCAAGCGACTCACAAATGAGAACAATGGTCATCCATCCAAAAATAGGGTAACAATATGCAAGTGCTGTGACTATAGTCCCAGTTAGCACAGTAGTAGATTGTTTTTTTTTTTTTTAAATATATATATAGAATAGTAAGAACTAGTATTAATGGGTTAAGTGTTGAAGAAAAAAAAAAAGCCCTGTTTCTACAAAATTGCTAAAGACAGCAACTTGGGTTTAGTAAGGCGACCTCCAGAATGGAACAGTCAAGGTAAAGGTCTGTGAAAGTGATGTTGTGCCCCTTTTTGATGGCACTATTGTTTTTCTAATTTACTTCAGAAATATCATATTTTAAGAGAATGCATACTATACTCTCACACAAATATTTTGTGCACCCTGTTTTTCAGTTCTAAATTGCCTTTATGTCCCTTAAATTACAGTTTTACCAGAAAGATTCGGGGGGGCAAGATGCAGTAACAATGCGTTAATTTATTAACAGACCAGCAAGTATTATATTAAGAGGTTCTTTGGCGTGGGCCCCGTCCGTAGCTCACGTCTAGAGGGTAACAGACTCTACATTTCCTGCCTGAAGATGAAGACAGGGGCCCAGCCGACCCCCTGAGAGGTATGGGCAGGGTGGGGAGAATGGAGGTGAATGCTGGCATCAGCATCTGCAAACTCTGACATGTTTAAGTGCCGATCTTTTATACTCCAAGTATTAGACCATGATTGGTTGGATTTGAAGATAATAAGTGATCTAACATTTGAGTCTTCCTGGCAGAACTTACGCTTGAGCCTTCATTTTTTGTAATGTATGCTTTTTGAAGTGAGTGGGTTTTGAGTTCAAAATAAATAATAACAAAAATTTAAGTCTACTTTAAATGTATTTCTACAATCTAAATACTTTAGAAAAATAGATTTGAGCTTAAATAAAAATTTCTTTCAAATAACAACATAAAATGTACTCATATTTGCAAAAATTCTGTCAACTGTTACTAACCGAACACCCCCCTAAAAATGACAACATTTTTATTTCTCTTTTTTTATTAAAAAAAATTTGACCAGCATAATGTGATTTTATTTTGTTATGCGGCAGATATTTTGAACACATTATCGTAAATGTCCTCTTAATTTTTCTTCTATATTTTATCTCCAATGACCTATTGTCAAGGAGTATATTAATTGCTGTCAATTATGTTAGTTACTTTGTTATGGTTTGCATTATTTTTATTTTTATATTTATATTTTAATTTAAATAAATATTAACATTTGAGGTTAAACTGGTCAATAAATTAACATTTGGTTGGCCAGACAAGGCCTGCCATCGAAATTAAAAGTGAAAATGGTGAAATTGTCAACTATGTTACGTGTGAACTAGGGGCACGTTCTAAGCTCAAACCAGTGCGTAACGTTTTGCTACGCTTTCCGGTTGAACGCCATGTTTCCTGGAAACGGTGTGCAACGGGTTTGAGATGCGTTTTCTCTCATTTGGTGGGTGTGTCAAATATGTCAGCCCAATCAGCAGCAACATGTACAGTATATAAACCACACGGTATTAAAGAGACAGCTCACACAATGGGTCTATATTAGAATATATTAGGGAATATATTAGAAGACGTGATTGTGGTAAGAGTTTTATTGTAAAAATAAAACATATCAACATGATGATGTAATTTATATTTTTAGCTTCATTGCAAGGCAAGTTTATTTATATACCAAATTTCATACACAATAGTAATTAAGTGCTTAACATAAAAAAGAGAAAGAAAATACAAGGTATTAAAACTATAAATAAAATGATTTAAATTAGAATTGATTACCAGTTAATTAAATGGGATGGGGATGTTCTCTTTATTCTGCACGGCAAGGGCAGTGATTGCATGTATTTTGATTTCATCAGGCTCCGAAAATTCTTCAAAAAGAACACAAAGAATGGCCTTCTCAGCTGCCATAGTTGCAACTCCTGCATCATCATTCAACGCTGCACCGTTTCCGTTTAAAAAAAACGTTTTGCAACGTTTTGTTGGGGCTGAACGCAGCCTAGGTTACCCTGTAGAGCTAAGTCTTGAATAAAATGGTTATGACCCTTCTGTCTGATCTGACTTTGTCCTCTGATGATAATTAATTATTTGCCATAGATTGTTTTTTTTGTCATAATTTAAGCCTATGTGTCAGAGGAGACGTGTGTACATGCATGAGGGTGAATATAGATGAGGAAGGATTAAGGGATATTTCACAAATTTTATATTGTAATATATTGTTTATTTGTGTTAACATAAAAGAATATTCACATGTAAATGACTTGTGCATTTGAGCAATTTGCATTTCCTTCAGCCTAAGTCTTACTCATTTCACTTTTGGAAATTTATTGAAGTGCACCTGAGATTTTCAGTTAATATTTCAATAAATTAACAACACATTCAAAGTTCTCTGATATCGGTTATTGGTTATATGAAATGCAGGTTAAAAAATATATATATATTTAAAGGTGCAGTATGTAATATTGACAGCTTGTGGTTAAAATGGGTACTGCAGTCCAAATTCAAAATATTAGAGAGAGTTGTTTCTCCTGCCCCTCTTCCTCAGACTTGACACTCATACTGGTTGCAATATTGAGGACACACAGCAGGAATGAGCGCAATTGACAATGGAAGGTGTCAAGCCTTACACTGTAAGTAGATGAGTATATTTATCCACGTTTAAATATGCCTTTGGACCCAGTTCATTTGCTGGCTTCAATGGTTGCAAATGCGCTGTGTTTTCTGCCAACTGGCAACCTGGGGTGTCGAAATACTATTGGATAAATTGGCAGTGGGTGGAATCACACAGACTAAAACAAAAACAGACATGGAACGCACATTTCAAAGTAGAATAACGGGCTGTAGCATTGCTTTTCTGAGCAACGAGTATGTGAACATATTATGTTTACAGAGATTTACAAAACATGGTATTTTTATGCTTTAGTACAGTCAAAAAAATTACATACAGCACCTTTAAGTAGTTATTGCTATAACAACAGTTCATATAGTGACCATGGCTGTCTACAACAAGGAAAAAAATCAACAACAAAGCACCAGCTGTCTGCTTTCACTCACATTTAGTTTCAGCGTCAGATGGAGGGATTGTTTCCTCTGATCATGGCACATCAGACCTTTGCACATGTTTACATATTGGCACATATGTGGCAAATAAAAGTTTTTGTTGTTTACATTAAGTTAGTTAGTTAGTAGTCCCACAAGGGGCAGTTTTATTAAGACGGTAAAGGCATCGTTTTCAAAAGTTAGAATTTTCAGGCTCAAAACACCATTGTCATGTAAATGAACGGCCAAAACGCTTAAACAGGCTTTTCGTTTTTAGTTGAAAACTGTGTCGTGTAAACAGCCACACAGTTCATGCAGTATGATGTGCATGAGCTGTGGGAGAAGGGTCAGGTCAGTCACACTATCGCTGTGTTTATGCCGCTCATTTTACACACTCACATGATTCAAATGCATTGTTTATTTTGACTCCTGTAGCCCTGTTTGTTTTTTCTTTTTTCTGTTATGTATTTTTTTCCTCAGTTGCTTAGATGCACAAGCACTGTCAAAAAAATATCAAAATAACCAAAGCATCTACATTGCCAGGAAATGTCAAATACTGACATCAGAATTTTACTCTATTGATTATAATACTTTTCATTAGTAGGCTTTCCTATAGCTCAAAAAGTAGAGCATGGCGCTAGCAACGCCAAGGTCATGGGTTCGATTCCCAGGGAAAAGCAAGAACTGACAAAATGTAAAATGTGTACCTTGAATGCAATGTAAGTCGCTTCGGATAAAAGCGTCTGCCAAATGCATAAATGTAAATGTCATTATTCAGCAGTTATACATGATGTTTTATAAACAAAGTTCGGGAGAACCACGTTCAGATAATTGACACAGGTGGTATTTCAGATACATCATCTTGATTCACTGGGATGCATCATGTTCCCTGGGGTCCACAGGTGTTTCGGATCTTTCAACATCAGACACCCTCTCCTAGGTGACCCAGTCAGGGTTGATCAGGCCCCAACCTGGTCCCATTAGCAACTGCCCATGGATCAGCTCTCTTAGCCACCAAGTGGCTTTTTCTGCTGCTTCGCATATGGATTTGATGGCTGTTCTCTTTGCCACCCCTGTGATCCCCAGCCAGCTGAAAACTTTGCAAAGTGATCGCCATGCGAAGTCCCTACCTCTACGGGCTCACATTATTGCCCTGGCAAAGTCTCCACCAGATCCTGGTACTTTGCACATTTCCGCATTTGCCTCTTTCATCTGCTCTTCCCAGAGTACTGTAGGTTCCAGCATGATCAGCTGATTTGTGGCCTCAGAGCTAATGATCATGTCTGGCTGGAGTGATGTTTTTGTACTGGGAACTTCAACTGTTTGCCCAGGTCAATTTTGATAAAAAAAAAAAAAACCTCTGTGTAGAGGAGACCCGACCTTGTTTTAGCATGTACCTGGTGTTTCCCTCCAGCTTTCACAAAATGGATGACCTTTATGGGGGCACTTTATTTTTGCTGACATTTATGGCCTAAGCTATACTATCAACAATTACCCTGAGCACCTGGTCATGGCACCAGCGCTAACGGCCTTCCCAAAAGGCCTTTGGGCAGCTGCTAAGAAGTCACACATAGCCTGGACTTGACATGAAAGTAGTCTGCCTGCATGATGTTTATTGAGGTGATCTTGCGCTGAGATACGCCTTCCCATTTCGTTCATGCTCCCTGTTGCCTTTGCCCTACTACTCTACCAACTCGCTCCTCTTCCACACCTGCTCGGACTTCCTAAGGGATCAGGTGTTGACAATCTTTGCCCCGAGCTTTGCCAACTTGCACCTTTGGGAAATATCCCAAACCTGCTCTGCCAGTTGCCACATTTCCCACCAATGCCTTAGGCGGGACTCCGCCACTTCTACTGCATTCTCCACCCTCCATTTTCTGCCTGCACTCAAAAAAATATTTTGGTCTAAATATAAGTTTTATGTATTTGAATTACATTACAATTTTCCATCCAATTGGACTACATAGTTTTAACATAAACAAACAAATAAACTTAATGTGATTCATATTTGTCAGTCAAACGTAAATGAAATAGGTAAGTTTTATGTAATGGTACACAGAAAAATGCCCATGATAAATTAACACAGCCTAGTGCACACTACTGAGATAAAGTACCATTGAAGCAGTGTTCAAGTTAATGAGATAATTGAGTGATGATTGAGAATTAATGATGAACACCTGATGATAATGAGCAGAATCACTGACGGAAAGAGAAACACAAGAACTACAACTGACTTCAGCCACAGCCTTAGATGAAATCAACTGAAGATGAAAGAAGACATTAAACCTCTGAAGATATCAGTAGATGAGGATTAAACAACTTCACAAACAGCATTATCAGCTTCACGCATTACTAACCAGACTGACTTTATTTCTGTAATTTCTGTTTTAATGAAAATAATAGTTTCATAGTATGGAAGTCACCATATGGGAGATGAGTGTCTGCTTTAGTTGGGCTCTTGACCCTTAATTTTTTTAGCTTTAGTTTTTCTCTGGTTCCTTTAACTGTGTGTTTATAAAGCACATTTGTTATTTCAAGGGAATCCAAGAGAAAATATTATCAGGTGATGTTGGCTATTTGTTTTGGCCTGAATCACTGCTCTAATTTAGAGGCTAATTTGCTGGTTATAGAGGTAATGTGTTATTAATTGTGTTGTATTCATAATATTAGCCATGGGATTATGCAGCACAAGATACAGGACGGTTGATTGAATAATAATTGAATAATATCCAGATTAAAAAAAAAAAAAAAGTGCACAAAAGGTTTTAATCTACGGCATTACTTAGACACACACAGACATCATGAATCAGCGTTTGAATCTCTACAATGGTGACAATCAAAAAAAATTAAGATAAACAGATCAACTTTGAACATAAAACAAGCAACTAAAATGTCACGACAAAAACAGCAAAAGTAAAAGCAATTAGTAAGTATCAAAGAAAATTTGTCAATTCAGATGCATAATTTATTCATGCCGCAATGCATGCTGGGACACATGGGGGGGGGGGTTGATTGGTGGTACCCAACATGCACTGCAGCTTGAAGATTTTAATTGATTGTCACCATTGTTGAGATTCATACATTGATTCTTGATGTCTGTGTATATCTAAGCAATGCCATAGATTTAAATCCTGCATATAATTCGAATACCACAACGGTGCTGTAACTCGTGCTGTAGAATCACATGGCAACTATTATGAATAAAACAAAACTATTAACACAGCACCACAATAACCAGAGTATTAGACTCCGAATGAGATCAGTGATTTAGCCACACGATGTCACTATATAAATAGCCAACATCACCAGATATTCTCTTGGATTCCCTTGCCATAACAAATGTGCTTTATAAACACACAGTTAAAGGAGCTAGAGAAAAAAGTTAAAGAGTTAAGAGCCCAACTAAAGCAGACACTGGTCTCCAGCATGGTGACTTAAAAAAAAAACTATAAACAGAAAATTACAGAAATAAAGTCAGTCTGGTTAATAATGCGTGAAGCTGGTAATGCTGTTTGTGGAGTTGTTTAATCCTCTTCTGCCAAGATCTTCAGATTTAATGTCTTCTTTTATCTTCAGTTGATTTCATCTAAGGCTATGGCTGAAGTCAGTTGTAGTTCTTGTGTTTCTCTTTCCGTCAGTTATTCTGCTCATTATCATCAGGTGTTCATCATTAATTCTCAATCATCACTCAATTATCTCATTAACTTGAACACTGCTTCAATGGTACTTTATCTCAGTAGTGTGCACTAGGCTGTGTTAATTTATCATGGGCATTTTTCTGTGTACCATTACATAAAACTTACCAATTTCATTTACGTTTGACTGACAAATATGAATCACATTAAGTTTATTTGTTTTTTTATGTTAAAACTATTTAGTCCAAATGGATGGAAAATTCTAATGTAATTCAAATACATAAAACTTATATTTAGACCAAAATATTTTTTGAGTGTGTCCCCACCTCTATATTGGTGTGACAGTCACAGAATGACCGCAACTTAGCTTAACTTTATGAAGTTTATGAATGCACTCACACATACACACACAGAGACTGTTTTCTGAGACATGAGTTTGTGGTTGTCATTTGTTTATTATGATTATCAGTTACAGCTAAATAAGTGAATGAAATACCTGTTGTCTTTGTGCAGTGTTGTCTATCCCATAACTTTAAAACCTTGACAGGGAAACGTTGGCAGGAATCCTTTGTTTGACCAAGTTTAGAAATCTACTATTTATTGTTAATTGTGCATGGGTGTTTCAGGGACAAACGGCTAAGTTGCTTCTGTTAGATTTCCTGTTCAATGCATTGTACAGTAAATGCAATCTTTTTTGCATAAGAGAGTAGATTATTTATTTGAACGCTATTACCAAATGTTTCTTCTAGACTTGGTATTTATGGAAAAATGTGTAAAGTGTTGTATGCGAATTTGTCACTCCCCATTGGATAGTGGTGCTGGCTGCCAGTATAAATGTGCTCGTCTTTGTTTAACTCTCTGGAGTCTGAGCTCTTTTGGGGCCCTTTAGAAGTTTTGACATGCTCTTACATTTGTGTTTTTTTCAGCTGCTTATAAACACATTAATGGCAAAAGTGTAATTACACTGTATTCAGCACAAACGGGTGCTACCAGAATATGTGAGCAACATGTATGTACATGCTTGTATTTTTGAGAGAAAAATGTTTATTCACAGATTTTGAAAAAACTAAAAAAATGTTTTAAAATTAAGGCCTCAAAACACACAACAGCTATCTGTTCCCAAGACTTTTGACTCCTGTCTGTATTTGTATTGAGTTTTTTCTTTAAACTGATGTGAGAATCATTGAGCCTACTCATTCACATAAAACAATACACTGATTTAAAATTGGTTAGACAGTTTCTCTTCACAAAGCCAATATGCGAGGAGGCGTGATATCTAATGAATAATGATGAGATAGCACCTGAGATCACATAGGACTCGCATTAATGAGCTGCATAATGAATGAGCTTCAGGTAGGCCTGTGACAGAGAGCAACAGAGCAAAGGAAAATATATATTTTTGTAGTTTATTTTATTTGGAATGTAATCAACAAAGGCCTATTATTTTTAAATTATCAGAAGATTTGAATTACCGCTGACTCAAGAGGGTTAATGGAGTTAGTCTGTGTGTGTTCCTCCAGTGGAGAGTATGGGGGTTCTTTTGGGTTCTTATGGGGGATTTTTGAAGGGGACACAAATAATACAGCCAAACTGTAAGGCCCTGTTTACACTACTGCATTTTAGTTTTAAAATGCATTACTTTTGCTATGGTTATGCCTATCGTCTACACCACTCCAACGTTTTTGAACCTCTAAAAACAGTGACTTTTGAAAATGCTTCAGACCCTGTTTTAGTTTGAAAACTCGGGGGTTGCATTTCAGTGTAAACGGATAAAAAAACTGAGGCATGGCTGCCCACTTTACGCTACCAGAACACGACAATAACAGACCTGGGCTGCGTTTCTCAAAAGCACCGTTGTTGGCAATTGTATACAATGCTTTTGGCAAACACAGCCCAGAGCTGTCTCTCTCAATGGCTCTGTAACATACCAACCTCAACGACCATGTAAACAATAACACGGAGACGGAACTGCATACTTTGCTGACTTTGTGGTCCTTTTTTAGCAGCCATTGTGCAGTTAAATGCTGTATTATTATATACTGCAGCTGTCTACATGCACACGAAGCAACTGTTTACACTTGTACGCACATGCCCAGTATGCATGAACAGTCACGTGACATGCGTTTTCAGTCGTGTATGTAGACAGAGATTGTTTCTGAAACGCAGTGGTAACGGCAGTATAGACGAGGATCGTTTTCATTTTAAAATGAAAACGCACTAGTGTAAACGGGGCCTAAGATGGATATGTGTGCCGTTTTGGTGCACTGAAAAATTATCTTATGTTCTTTTCTCTGTAATTTAATCTGGCCAACAACACAAAGCAATAGTTGAGTTATATGAGTTATCATAGGTTCACCACGCAGTAATAATTATTAAATTATCTTGCTTCTTACACATTGAGCAAAACCCAAACAGCAGTAAATCTACAATATTAGCTTAATATCAGTTCACATATGGCTTATCTATGTGTTAGTTGTAATGGGTGACTTACAACGAGCTACCAAACAATAATGGCCAACATATTGGACTCATGGAAAAATATATTGGTTCACTTTTTTTTTTGTCTTTGCTAATTTATTTATAACTCCGCATCATCTATATTAAAGAGAAAAGGATCACATCATCCCATTGTTTAAAGTGAAATAGCTTTAACAGCCTATTAAAGGTGCGTGGTGGACCAAACCATTGTGAGGCAAGAGAGGGGGGACTCAAAATGTTTCTAAACTTAAAACAATTTTTTTTTGCCCCGTTTGCGTTTGTATTGTTTTAGTACTTACACAATTATATCCTCCTGGGACCCAGAAAAAAAGTGTTTTGAATTTAGTATTTTTTCATGTCATTACATTGTTTAGAGCAGGGGTTCTCAACCTTTTGCAAGCTGGGCCCCCCAAAGCCCCAAAGATCATTGCAGTTGTGTTGTTATTATTATTATTATTATTATTATTATTATTATTATTATCATCATCAGTAGGCCTATTATCATTACTAGGCTATTGCTATAATTGGGAATTGGCACCAGACCTCTGAAATTAATTTATGCTTTATTATTGTTATTATTACTAGGCCAAATAGTAGGCATCATCTGCATTTTTTACAGAAGCTTGCAGGTAGGTGATGTTAATGTGAGACCTGAGCCTGCTTTGCCTTGCAAAAATCCTCAATTCTTGGCTCAATGTTTGATAAACATAGCCTCAAATCATCCTCTATTTGTGCACGATTGCGGTATTTCGTTTTGAGTGCAGTCATTTTTGAGAATCCTGCCTCACACAAATATGGCGACGTGAAAGGAAGGAGAATCTTCAAGGCAACGTCACAGAGTTCAGAATATTCCTGCATCAATGCTGCCCAGAATGACGAAAGAGGGCAGGAGCTAAAGATTTCCTTCAGCTCAATAAGCTTTTCCTGCATATCAATTGATAGCTCGTTTGCTGTGCACACAAACGCATCTCGAACCCACGCAAAAGAGGCATAATCCTCTTTAAAGTAAGTCGCAAATTGTTTTCTCATTGCTGACAGGTGCTCAGATGCTGATTGAAATAGGGAGGAGAAATCGTGTGACGTGCTTGCATCAGTGATAAAAGTCTGCAAGGCTGGGGAACATGTCGCAGTTCCCTCGACTGATGCGGCCATGCCAGAGGTCTAGTTTTTGTGTGAAGGCGTGCACTTTGTCTGCAAGGAGCAAAATATGAGTTTCGCGGCCTTGCAAAGACAGGTTGAGGCCATTCAAGCGGTCAAATATATCGACCAAATAGGACAGAGACGCAAGCCACATAGTGTCATCCAGATGCTTCGCCAGATCTGATTTGATTTCTGTCAAAAACCACTTCACCTCCTCTCGCAGCTCATACAACCGCTGTAACACCCGCCCCCTGGAGAGCCAGCGAACTTCAGTGTGCAGAAGCAGCTGTTCGTGCCCTGACCCCATCTCCTGGCAGAGGACCCCAAACAAGCGAGAGTTTAGCGGCCGTGATTTGATGAGATTTATAATTTTCACGGATTGGTTCAGCACTGAATCAAAGAGAACCGGCATTTTTTTAGTAGCTAGTGCTTCGCGATGGACCATGCAATGTGTCCATTTCACAAGCGGAGCTACTTGCTGAACGCGAGCAGCTAGGTCACGCTCACGCCCCGTCATTGCCTGCGCACCATCCGTGCATAGGCCAACGCATCGGTCCCAAGCAATACCATTTTCACGGATAAAAATATCAAGGACATTGAAAATGGCTTCTCCTGTAGTGTGCGACTGAAGAGGCCAGCAAAACAGGACATCCTCCTCAATCGCCTTGTCCCGCAGATACCTGACATAGGTTAGGAGCTGTGCCTGCCCAGCAATATCAGTGGATTCGTCCAGCTGCAGCGCGTAGTAAGGACTCTTTTTTACGAACTCTATCAGTTGCTCTCTGATATCATTGGACATGTCTACAATTCTCCTAGCGACTGTGTCATTGGACAGTGGTACTGCACCGAGTTTGGCTGCTGCACTATCGCCTATCATTATTCTGCACATTTCTTGCGCTGCCGGCAAAATGAGAGTCTCGGCGATTGTATGCGGTTGACCCAGTTTACAGATTCTTTTGGCCACTACATACGATGCTTCCAAACACTGTTTAGACACAGTGCTGTGCACTGAAATGGTTGCCTGTAGCTGATGGAGGCCATCAAGCTTTCTTTTAAAATATTCAGCCGGTTTATTTTTAATGCCAGCATGCTTTGTTTCGAGGTGCCTTTTTATCGTGTTTTGAATGATTCAGTGTTTTGAACGAGTTGGTTGAGTCAAAGATTCAATGACCCATTCACAAACATCTGTCTCATTCTTGATGAATCGGCCGTTTGAATGAACGACTCAATGACTCGCTTAATAAAACCGCTTATCCCCTGCATTTGCTCTCAGTATCGACAAACCAATCAAATTTGTTCAAAACTTTTTTCTTTTCTTTTTTTAAAAGTCCAAACACATTTTAGTTTTTATTCAGGAGTTATGTATATACAAAACTATAACTTTTTATGACAGTAGTTTAGTGATAAAAAAAAATCAAAATTTCTCCCATCCTGTAGCGGTAGCCTACATAGCTATACAATAGCTATGCTATTTTTGAAAAATTACATTTTATTCATATGTAATGATATGTCCTCTGTAGTTGACACCAGGACTGAGTTGTTAAAAAAATAAAATGACATGAAATTGCATGTATAGGCAAAAACAATGGGATTTATTTTTAATTCACCAATCAATTTTAAGGTTTCAGGATTTTTTTTAAACAAACTTTGTTTAAAGATGATTCTGAACTATGTTATGAAAGATACAACGAAATGCATTGATATACCATTTTACTTTATGAAATATGTGGGTAAAATGGTCATACTTGGATTTTCCCATTCAATGCAATGTCTCTATACACTGCATCTAATTTGCATATTAATGTGTTCTTTGTGTAAATGAAAAAAAATAAGTGTAATAATGGGAGTAATAATTGGCATCAATTTCATAATAATATCTAATATTTCATTGGAATATTGATATTTAATTTATTTCCCTGTTCACTTGTTATGTCTCCAAAATGCCTGATAAACATGATTTAAATCCTGGCGTCCACTACAGTAGACATTTATGAAATCAATGCCGTTTTGTAACAGAAAGTCATATTTTGATTAGAAACCCCCTTAACATTTTCCTGAGATGTTGATTTATAACAAACAATTAGAAAATTAATCCGATTTAAATTATAATTAAAAAATATTATCATATTTCCATAAGACTGCTAAACATTAATGTCAGCCATTTTTAAAGACCAAGAAGTTGTTGTTGTCCTGGTGAAACCTCCAAACATTTGGTATCTCTGCAAAGCCCCGAATGTGCTCTATACAGGACTGTGACATGTGACATGTATGATGTCAGAGAAATTCCCTAAAATATAACGTCCACTACAGTGGACAAAAGTCTAGTCGTGGGTCCCAGAAGGATAAGTATATAAGTATATATCATTTTATAATTTACAATATACAATGTGGTTTTTAATTATTTATTCAGGGGGTTCCTGACCTGTGTGAGCCTCCTGAACTCTCTTACCTGATGAGACAGGTAAGAACCCTGTACCCACAGTGGGGCAGTGAGGTGGAATGCAGCTGCTGAGGTGGCTCTCTCTTAGAGGCGGCCCGCAGCGGGTCTGAGTGTGCTGTGCAATGCTAACCTGGTTCCACAGGTGGACAGAAGTAAGAAGGCTTGGTTGCGTCCTCGAACCATCCGTTGGTAAAGGAGGAGGATGAGTGTGGTCCGGCATTGGACCGTCCACAGCTCTCTGAGCCCCCTTGGGACCCAGAGATAGAGGAACTTTTTTTTTGAGAATTTGGGTACCCAGAATTTAGACTCAAAAGATGGTGCCTAGCCCTCCTCCGATGAAGAGCAGCCTGACCCATCTCCGGTTCGCCTGTCTCAGGGGTGATGTTTCACCGAACGCTTAAACAGCTGCAGAGACAGGTGGTGCCATGACGCTTTGACTTTGATCACGGTTAGTCAACATGCACAGCTCAACCCCGGCTCAGAACTACCCTCGTGCATTAAGAGTGCAGGGCAGAGGTGGTCTGCACACAGCCACCCCACCGTTGAGGGTAGTGAGAGAGGAAAAACTTTTTATGTAGTTTTGGCACCTTTAGTGTTCCATATTTTTGGCACCAAAGTAGTTCCGTGTTGCCAAGTTTTCCATGAGCACACACCATTATAGTGGGCTCCACATCATCGTCATTTCCAGAGCACAACAGCCCTGTCCGATGCAGCGATTTACATCTGATCCTCAGCTGGAGCCTCGAATGAAACGCTAGGTTCCACCATAAGAAGGACCAGCAATTCCATCTAGAAACTGCACAGCTCCGAAATAAAATATTTCACCGAAATAGACCTCTCCTGATGGCCACTAGAAAGGGCAGAACGGGAAAGAGGCAAGGGGACAGCGCACTGAGAGCGCTGAGGAAGTGCTGGGTTGCTGTGACAACCCATGCTGCAGCCCGGTGTAACGCCACGCCAGCAGAGGGAGCCCTCACCGGAGTATTGACTGGTGTCACCCCCTCCACTAACTCGGCAGTTACATCCGGTCTTGTAGCAATATAGCCTAGCCATGCTAAATAGTAGTTGCAAGTATTGCCAGTTTATTCTGCATTACCGAGCGTATCCTTGCTAAAGCCTGTTTGCCTATAGTGTGTGACCTATTGCCTGTTTCCAGGATTTCCATTTGTATTGCCCTTGTGATTTATCGTTCTGGACTGTACTGCTCACTGTGTACCTAACCTTCTGCCTGCCTTAAATAAACTACCGCTTATGGATTCTACATCAGCCTTCGCGTCGTCACAGAATACTTCGCCACATATGAATCCAACAGAAATTTCTGAGCTTCAAGCGGCATTCGCTTATCAAAGCAAAGTCCTCAAGGGTTACCAGGAGCAACTGGGCAAACTACAGTCCCCTAATGAATATCTCACGCATTATATCCGATCACTCCCAGTGCCCACACAGAAGATGGTAAGCCTCGCTTTGCCTAATAAGTTTGATGGCTCGGCAGAACAATGCCGAGGGTTTTTTCGTCAAGTCGAAATTTATTTTGAGAATCAGGAAGACCAGTTTGATAGCGATAAAAAGAAATGTGCTTTCCTCTTGTCATTGCTCACGGGCAGAGCTATTGATTGAGCCTCAGCTGTTAGGGAATCAGACCAATCATTTCGGACATCCTACAGTTACTTTATTAAACAGCTATGAGCCGTGTTCGAACATCCCGCGGGGAGCAAAGATATTTCTTCACAGCTGCTGCTCATGAGACAAGGTAACCGCGCTGTCGCTGACTATGCCATAGAATTTTGCATGCTCACGGCTCAGAGTGATTGGAATGATGCTTCACTCAAGGCTGTGTTTCAGAAAAGCCTGATGATTGAGCAGCAAACTGAGCTCGTCTGCAAAGGAGAGAACTGTTGCTTTTCTGATTATGTAACTCTGGCAATCCAAATTGATAATCTGTTTGCGAAATGCTCCTAAACAAAGACCTACACGTTTCCCACAACCATTCATTTCAGCCAAAAAAGCATCTCAGTCATTCAGCCAAGCTTCATCTACAAGTCCATTAGAAAGTCAGCCTACTCAAGAGCGCATGCAGCTTGGTTTCACGAAGCCCTCTGAAGAGGAGAGATTACGCCGTCTCAGAGACAATCTTTGTTTTTACTGTGGCGAGGCAGGCCATCTTATTAACCGTTGCCCACAGAAGGCCCGGAGGGCCACAAGCACAAGCAGCCAGGTGAGTTTGGACCATTTGTTATTACCTCACTCCTATTGAAGATTCCTTTTTTGATTTCACAGCTCTGGTTGACTCAGGAGCTGTGCTCAATCTCATCCACTGGGACCTTGTCAACAAATACCAGATTCCTACCCAACCCTGCAATCTACCCATAAAGATCAACGCGGTAAATAACAAACCCATCAGAGATGGCATTACTCATCAAACGCTGCCCTTGCAACTTCACATTGGGTAATTACATCAAGAAACCATCTCCTTCTATGTTATTGAATCACCTCGTTACAACTTCATCCTGGGACATCCATGGTTGTCGACTCACGATCCTGTTATCTCCTGACATCAGGGTGAGCTCACTCATTGGTCACCGTTTTGCCACGCTCATTGTTTGAACACCCCCGTTGTCAAGTCATGTCTCACTACCAGTATTGAAAGCCCTGAAACTAAGCACTCCATACCCATTCCCCTCGACTATAAAGATTATTTATAAGTGTTCAGTAAAGTGAAGGCCAGTAAACTACCGCCACATCGTCCCTGGGATTGCGCTAGAGACTTATTACCTAGTTCCATGCCTCCCAAGAGTAAAGTTTACCCTTTGTCACGCTCAGAAACACAAGCCATGGACGAATACATTGAAGAAGCCTTAGACTTCGGCTTCATTCGTCCATCCACTTCCCCAGCCGCAGCTGGTTTCTTTTTCGTAGAAAAGAAGGATGGTGGCTTACGCCCTTGCATTGACTATAGAGGCTTGAACAATGTCACAGTTAAATTCTAATACCCATTACCATAAGTTCCTGCGGCCCTGGAGCAACTCAGGGAAGCCACCATCTACACCAAATTGGATCTTTGGACTGCGTACAATTTAATCAGGATCCGTGTGGGCGTGAATGGGGACAGCCTTCCTCACCACTAGGGGACACGCACTACGAATATCAGGTGATGCCGTACAGCCTGTCTAATGCACCAGCAGTGTTCCAGTCATTCATTAATGAAATCTTTAGAGATCTTTTGAATCATTGTGTTGTCGCTTACATTGGTGATATTCTCATCTATTCGAAATCTGAAGATGAACGTGTTAAACATGTCACAACTGTCCTGTCCCGACTGCTTGAGAACCAACTGCACGTGAAAGCAGACAACATTCCTGGGTTATAATATCAGTCATCAGGGAGTAGAAATGGACGACTCGAAAGTAAAGGCAGTCACAGAATGGGCCCTGTCAACCACTATCAAGGAACTGCAAAGATTCCTCGCATTTGCAAATTTTTACTGCCGTTTCATTCAAAATTATAGCCACATTGCTGCACCCCTGACATCACTACTGAAGGGTAAACCCTCCATGCTTAAGTGGAACGAGAAAGCCAACCACGCATTTGCCAGCCTGAAGGAGAGTTTCACAATGGCCCCCATTCTCAAGCATCCAGATCCCAACTTGCCATTTGTAGTAGAGGTGGATGCATCTAACTGTGGCATTGGGGCAGTCCTGTCTCAACGGCATGGACAGCCGGGAAAACTCCACCCTTGTGCTTTTTAATCCCCTGCAAACTTACAGCCGCAGAAAGGAACTATGATATTGGCAATAAGGAGCTGCTCTCAAAAAAGGCAGCAATCGAAGAATGGAGACACTGGCTAGAAGGGACCATCCACCCCTTCCTGGTAATAACAGATCACAAGAACTTTCCAGCGGCTATCCTGCCTCCATCTGTAATTATTGCTCCAGTTACTTGGGATTTAATGGAGGAACTTCAACAAGCCCAAGAACAGGAACTTATACCTGCAAACTGTCCTCCCAACAAACACTATGTCCCTCAAAGTCTTCGAAAATTAAGGTAATGCAATGGGTCAATACATCCCTGAGCTCGGGCCACCCTGGCATCTCACGCACACTCCGTTTACTTAAAAATTCCTTTTGGTGGCCATCCATAACCAAAGATACAGCCACTTTTATTAAAGCTTGTCACGTCTGTGCACAGTCCAAGACCCCCAGGGAACTACCTTCGGGTCTCTTACAGCCTCTGCCCATTCCTCAGCGCCCATGGTCCCATCTTTTAGTTGACTTTATCACTGATTTACCTCTTTACAATTTATTCACTACCATCTTGGTTATAGTAGACCGATTCTCTAAGACCTGCTGCCTGGTACCCCTCAAGGGTCTCCCTACAGCCATTGAAACGGCTCAGGCTTTATTTCAAAATATCTTCAGGGTCTATGGCATTCCTGAGGATATAGTCCTCTAGTCCCTAGTCCTCTATATAGTTCCGCTACAGACGAGTTGGAGGAGCTTATCCATTTGGTCAGTTCCTCAAATGGTGCCAAAACAGTGACAGTTTTTCCAGCAAAGCCCACTGGTTGGCTGTCAATGTGGCTGGCAGGACGTGATCAGCTCCGTATGCTGAAATTGGCCATTTCTGCTCAAGTAAACTCTATACCATATAAGATTAGACTCTGAAGGAGCTCGGTGAATCAGACCATTAATAAATAGTCAACATCACCCATTTACATTTTTACGTAATTTTAGATCAATGGGTTTGTTTAGGGAACAGACACTGGATGAGATTAACGAACCAAGCATTCCATTATGATTACGTCATAAGAAATATTATTGATCTTGCATAACCAATAACACCTGATCACATTTTTTTAGCTACAACAAATGTGTCTAAGAAACACACAGTTACAGCAGCCAAAGGAAAGCCCAACTGAAGCAAACAATTATCACCATAATGGTGACCAACATTTTCAATTAAACATCAACAGCTAAAGATATGTTAATTTTCAATAAGAGCTTCTGTAGACGTCTGACAGAAATAAAGTCAATCTGGTTAGTAATATGTGGAAGCTGGTAATGCTGTTTGTGGAGTTGTTTAATCCTCCTCTACTGAGATCTTCAGAGATGGAATGTCTTATTTTATCGTCAGTTGATTTCATCTAAGGCTGTGGCTGAAGTCATTTGTAGTTCTTGTGTTTCTCTTTCCATCAGTGGTTCTGCTTGTTAACAGCATGTGTTCATTACTAATTCTCAATTATCTTAATTCATCTCTTAATTATCTCATTAACTTCAACAACGCTTCAATTGCTCTAACACTCTGTAGTGTGGAATTAACAGTGGCTGTAAATTAACAGTACATTGCTGGCAACCACAGCTGCCAGTAGATTTTTACAGTGCAGGCTTTACAAACAGACTTTTACAATATGGATTCGACAGCACCGCCACAAACAGTAAGTAACAATGTTCATTAATGCCTGATCTGTGATCAGTGATTTTTTATAGCTAATTATTCAAGTACACAGACTTTCTTTCTAAATCGTTTAATACTGTTTATGCATCAGTGAATCAAGCCAGTGACTAAACGATCAACTTCACATTGTTTCTCTTAGTAGCATGAAACAAATCTGTTATTTAAATTCTGATTAAACTACAGAGAGCGATCAAAGAAAGCTCTCTTTATAATGGCTGAAGCTCAAGGCCAAACAGTTATAATGAATAACGCTGTTATGCTGCACAACAAAGCTCTTACTGTATTCATATCGATGTCGTGTTTGCTGTTAGTTGTGGTGAAAGCATTTTGTGAGAGAAATAGCGTTGCAATGACAAGATCATGGCATTCAAGCGATAAGACAGACAGACTGTCTGTCTACTCAATGCTCATTACTGCAGCCTTTCATGTGATGGGAAAAGATCTAAAAATAATGCTATAATACACACTTTCAAGATTCGTTAATCTCGACAGCTGTAATAGAACATAAACATAAAAAAACATAGTAAACATGTAATACGCATTTCAAATGAAAAGATGTCAGCCAATCACAGCAGTGGGTGTTTACACTGAAGTCTTACAGCAGACACGCCCCTTCAAACAGAGCATTCAAGCCAGAGGTCTAAAATCAGGATAGAAAAATGTATTTTATTGGTAACTCTTTACAATAAGGTTCATTAGTTAACATTAGTTAACTACAGTAGTTAACATTAATGCATATAAATAAATGCTTTATAAATGCAGTTCATTATAAGTTCATGTTAATTTCAACATTTACTAATACATTATTAAAATCTTGTTAACATTAGTTAATGCACTGTGAACTAACATGAACAAACCATGAACAGCTGAATTTTTATGAACTAACATTTAACAAATTTTGTAAGATTACAAGATTAACAAATACAGTAACAAATGTATTGCTCATGGTTAGTTCATGTTAGTTAATACTAGGGTTGGGAATTGTTTGTTTTTTTTATTTAAAACTTTATTACAAGTTTAAAGTATACTTAAACACAATTTACTGAACAAATTCACAGTAAAACTAAAGCCTCCTAACCCAACTACAACTAATTTAACACTAAATAACAGTTACAGTAATAACAGCAGTAGTTTGTATCCTTGGTATGCTACAAACCAGCTTCAAGGTTCAGCTTTATTTTGCAGAAATATGACCATATTCTCTGGCTAAATATTTTAGAACGCATGCTTCTCACATGAGACACAGCAGCCGCAATAGTGCTGAATGACAGCTCAGCTGTATCGGGTTTATTTAGCTTTTTCTTTTTTATTCAAAATATTCACAAACTTGCTTACTATGTCATGAACTATCTGATATTCTGATTTTCAAATATGTGTGAGTGAGTGTCTGTTAGTTGATCTATACTGTGCGATGGGCGGCACCATGTTAGTTTGCGCCTCAGAGAATCGGATCTGTCGAATTTACATCGCGTAAATTCATTCACATCTCATGAAATACATGAAAGTAAGTGACCGCTGAACTGGGAGAAGAATAGAGTAAACTATATAGTTACTATATGTGTAACGTTATCTGATATGAATAAAACATGTAGTCAAGTTATAACTGTCTGAAAGGATTGTTTTTACAGCTTCCATAGACAATGAGCATTTAAATTTATGGAACCTAAAAAAAACATTATGTGTTTTAAAACACTGAATTGTTGTGATATGTGACGAGCGCTGAGCGTGTCTGTCTCTGGCTCGGCACCAACCAAAGCGCGAAAGCACGTTTGAATTTAAGTGGCACCGAAATAAGGCACCGAAATCTGCGTTCTGATTCGGTCCGGTACATACCGGTTATATAGGTACCGGTATCCTTCTACCGGTAACTAGGATTCGGCCCTAGTTAATACATGAACTAATGTTAACTAATGAAACCTTTTTGTAAAGTGTTACCCTTTTATTTCTAAATTATGACATTTTATGATGTAAAAATCATACTAACAATATAAGTACACCTCAGGAAACATAAAATAATAAAAAAAACTAATCCACATCATGGGACCTTTAAAAGGCAGGGTAAGACATATATTTTTAAAGTTGCTTGTCATTATAACAATATGGTGTGACGTTTTTCTTCTTTTTGTTTTGTCAGTTTTATCATTGATATTTAGGTGACATTTTATTGCCAATTTCTTTATTTTACAATTGAACCTTTCTGTTGTTTAATCTTTTTATATTGACTTTGTGTGAATTAGTTTTTATGCTTGAGAAAGCACTGCATTTCATGTATGAAAAGTGCTATTTTGTATTATTATTAGGCAAGGCAAGTTTATTTATATAGCACATTTCATACACAGTGGCAATTCAAAGTGCTTTACAGAGAAATGGAATTAAAATATTCATAAGAGAGAGAAAAAAATATATAAGGGCTGTCAATCGATTAAAATGTTTTATCTAATTAATTACATACTCTGTGATTAATTAATCTAAATTAATCGCATACATAATTTTTGCTGTGAAAGTAAATTTTAAATATTTCAATTCAAATTAATCAATGAATAATTGTTACGGTTTACGTGCAGGCAATGAGCTCACAGAGACGAGGGTAGCCTGGAGAACAGGAACATTTAATATAAAACTCAGGATCACAACAGACACGTACAACATAAACGAGAACCGACAAACACTGAGGGCAAACTGAGGGTTTACATACACAGAGCAAATGAGGATAATGAGGTGCAGGTGATGGACGAGACACAGGTGACAGACATGACTAATTAACCAAACTGGGGAGAAACAGAATCTTAATCAAAACACAAGACAGGGCATACATGTAACATAACGCCCCCTCCCGGAAAGGCGCGTCCTCGCACCGTAAAGGGAACATCTGAGGAGGGAGGGCGGGGGCTCAGGAGGAGGATGAGGAAACAAACAGGAAATAAAGCAAAGTCAAAAACAAGGAAAACAGAGTCCAAGGAAACAAAAAACAGTCCATGGGGGCGAGGAAGGAGGGAAGAGCCAGTGGGGAGCAGGAGAAGCCAGGTGGTGTGCCAGAAACCAGCCAGGACAAGGCCCCAGGGCGGAGTTGATGGTGGGAGGATTCCTGAAACTCTGGAGATACTGGGGACGCACGCTGGAGACTTGTAAAACACAGGAGATACAGGGGGTACAGGAAAAACCTCTCCATAAAAGTCCATCAGGTCCACCAGGTCAAACTGTCCTCAGCTCTTCCATGTAGCTGCCAGTGGCTACCTGCAACTCATCCACTGCGGCTGTGTTGTGGGCGGGGCTTTCCTCCCAGCCATCGAACTCCTCAATAACTCCCTCCGCGATATACGGCGGTTGTACGGTTGTGAGCGCGTTGTTTGTGTTTGGAGCTTCCGTCGAATTGATTCATAATCCTTGACTTTCTTCTTAACACTCGCTTACAAAAGAATACTTTCTCTTATTTACAGCGTGTGAACATATCTCCGATACGATTCTCTATAAAAAACAATCGGATTGCTTTGATACCGCTACTTATATCCGAACTTCCGCTACTAGCCATAGCCCGCTAGCATTGCACGCGTGGTAATGTATTTACACCCGTAACCACTGAAACCTACAATTCGCCATTGAAGCACATCTGCTACAATGGCGAATAACTTGGATGTGTGTCTAATGTTACCTTTGAGTGTAGGTGAGGACACGTTCGAGCTGCATTCGATGCAGTTGGAGTTGTTGGACAAGCAGATTCGCGACCTACTAGACAGACGAGCCGTGCTGAGAGAGCGACGATCAGTGCTTGAAACATCACGCGCTGATGCTCACAAGTGAGTGGTTAGTAACCTTTTGACTCCGACCTCGTCTACTCTGTGTGTTTCTCTGCACAGGACCCAAGCACCCAGGACGCGATCATCCCTGGTTTTGTTCACTCCGGCACCGACACATCACCATGGACCCTGGGTGTTTCCACAGCGGAAGACGCGAGCCAGGACCAGAGCAAGGACCTCTCCGCCCCTCCCGGTCTTCGAGATCTCCACCCGGAACCGCTTCTCCCATCTTTGCGAGACGGAACGCGACGCTGTGGTCATCAGTACTTCCATCGTCCGGCATGTCCACGCTACCTCAGGTAAAGGTAAGGTGCGCACTCACTGCTTTCCTGGTGCTCGTGTTCTCGATGTCGCTGCGCAGGTTCCCGAGATCCTGAACGGTGACGAGCGCATCGGAGCTGTCGTGCTGCACATGGGAACAAACGACATCAGGCTGCGGCAGACGGAGATTCTGAAGAAGGACTACAGGAGTCTGGTCGAGACGGTGCGCAGAACATCGCCTGAAGCAACGATCATCGTGTCTGGACCCCTTCCCACGCACCGACTAGGACATGAAAAGTTCAGTAGATTACTTGCTCTAAATGAATGGTTAATGTCATGGTGTAATGAACAGAAGCTGCTCTTTGTAAATAATTGGAATCTGTTCTGGGAGCGACCTAGGCTCTTCCGTCCTGATGGCCTTCACCCCAGCAGAATCGGAGCGGCTCTTTTGTCGGACAACATCTCCAGGGCGTTACACACCACCATATGACTACCACAGTCTTTGCTGTCCTTACTTAATTGACATAAGTACCAATGCAGAACATTATATAGAAACTGTGTCTATTCCTCGTTTAGTGAGGTCAAACATTAAATCCACTGTAGGATCTAGGAAAAATCGAATTGTGATCAAACCAGAAAATCTCAATATTAGTGAACAAAAACAATTTCTAAAACTAGGTCTTCTAAACATTAGATCGCTCACACCTAAGGCGGTTATTGTAAATGAAATGGTCACAGATAATAGTTTCGATGTACTTTGCCTTACTGAAACCTGGCTTAAGCCAAATTATTATTTCGGTCTTACTGAGTCTACTCCACCAGGATACTGTTATAAGCATGAGCCCCGTCTGATTGGTCGTGGCGGCGGTGTTGCAACAATCTATAGAGATATTCTTAATGTTACTCAGAAAACAGGTCACAGGTTTAATTAGTTTGAAGTACTAGTGCTAAATGTTACGCTCTTAGATGTAAGAAAGAAATCCGTTTATCTCTAGCCTTGGCTACTGTATATAGACCTCCAGGGCCGTATGCTGATTTCCTAAAAGAGTTTGCAGACTTTCTCTCAGATCTGTTGGTCAACGTTGATAAAGCATTAATTGTTGGAGATTTTAAAATACACGTAGATAACACAAATGATGCGTTAGGGGCTGCGTTTACAGATCTATTAAACTCCTTTGGGGTCAAGCAAAACGTCACTGGTCCCACTCATCGTCTTAATCACACACTAGATTTAATTATATAACATGGAACCAACCCAACCCAACCGATATAGATATTATACTGCAAAGTGATGATGTCACTGACCATTACATGGTAACTTGCATAATGCGTACTGCTGAAATCTGTCATGTTGCGCCACGTTATCGACCAGGCAGAACAATCCTTCCAACCACTATAGATAGATTCTCAAATAGCTTACCTGATCTGTCTCAGCTGCTCAGTGAACCCAAACAAACAGATGAACTAGAGGAAATGACTAGCAGTATGAGCACCATTTTCTCTAGTACATTAGAAATTGTTGCACCAATTAGATTAAAAAAGGTTAGAGAGAAAACGTCTCGGTTACGTATGTAACCCTCGTTCCCTTTCGTTCAGTCACTCCGACGTACGTCAGTGACTGACGAATGGGGGTTTCGCCTAGAAGCCAATTACCTTCGAGGTGTTTAACAGCGCCCAATGGCGTGCCAATGCCATGGGCATGCGGAATTTGCATGCGTAACTCCGCCCCACCTCGTGGGTATATAAGGAAGTACGCTAGCAACATCGCATTATGTATCTGCTGCGGAGCCAAGATCTGAACTCCGCGTTCCAGCAGCACAGCTGATGTGGCTAAGGAACGTACGTCTCGATTCCCTCCTCAGGGAACGAGGGTTACATACGTAACCGAGACGTTCCCTTTCGTTCAGTCACTCCGACGTACGTCAGTGACTGACGAATGGGGGTTCCAGTATAACCGCACCACTCAGCTGTCATCCAGTGCCCTGCGTAAGTGTGAGATCCCACCACTTAAGGCCGTAGGACTCCCACTTATCACAGGATTACCAAGGTACACTGGGAAGCATATCCCAGTGAGGGAATGCCAATGATGCCTACCCGTGGGGAGGACTTAGAGAGTACACATATGACCCGCTGTGGGCTGCAAATGGGAAACTCTAGGGTACCAGCCGAAGGTGGATTTTTAACCCTAGGGGTGGCAGGGGCTTGCCAAGGGAAAGACACCTGCTCACTGAGGAGGCTTACGGTGGAAATACTCGTGTGGGGGTCGCCGGAGGGGAACCATGCACACGGGGCACCTGGCCGGACATGAGGGTCTGGGCTCGAAAGGGCAGACTGAACTGATGTCGGCGTCGACAGTGCTGGAGGAGCTCAGGGCTCTCAGGGAGCTCACCTGAGGAGAATATCGCACGTATCCAGTCCATGGAGTGGAGTGGCGAGCAAGCGAAGACACCAGAGCCTGGTCCATTACCGGCCCCTCGGGGGGGGGAGTACATAGTCGGACACTGGCTCCACTCGGAGATTGTAGAATCTGGCGAATGTGTTGGGTGTCGCCCAGCCTGCAGCTCTGCAGATGTCTGTTAGCGAGACGCCATGCGCTAGAGCCCAAGAGGAGGCCACACTCCGGGTGGAGTGTGCCCTCACACCAAGGGGACATGGTCGACCTTGCTGCTGGTAAGCCAAAACAATGGTGTCCACTATCCAGTGAGACAACCTCTGCTTTGAGAGAGCTCTTCCCTTCCACTCTCCACCATAACAGACAAAGAGCTGGTCTGAGGTCCTGAAACACTGCGTCATGTCTACGTAAGCACGGAGAGCGCACACTGGACAGAGCAATGCCAAGGCTGGGTCTGCCTCCTCCAAAGGCAGCGCTTGCAGGTTCACTACCTGATCTCTGAAGGGAGTGGTAGGAACCTTGGGCACATATCCAGGCCGGGGTCTCAGGATCACGTGAGAGTTAGCCGGCCCGAATTCTAGGCACGCTTCGTCAACCGAAAATACCTGCAGGTCCCCGACCCTCTTTAGAGAGGCCAATGCGGTCAGCAGAGCCGTCTTCATCGACAGAAACTTAATATCGACCGACCGCGAAGGCTAAAAGGGAGGCCTCTGCAGAGCACTTAAGACTACTGAGAGGTCCCAAGAGGGAACGAGAGGAGAGCGAGGAGGATTCAGTCTCCACGCCCCCCTCAGGACTCTGATGATCAGGTCGTGCTGACTTACCTTTTTGTCTCCCAAGAGGTCGTGATGGGCAGATATTGCAGCCACATACACTTTCAGGGTGGAGGGAGACAGCCTTCGCTCCAGCCCCTCTTGGAGAAACTCAAGCACGGACCCGATCGGGCATTTCCAGGGTTCTTCTTGGCGGGAAGAGCACCAGGTGACGAAGAGGTTCCACTTCAACGCATAGAGGTGTCGTGTAGACTCTGCCCTAGCGGAAGTGATGGTGGCGGCCACCGCAGGGGCCAGCTGTGCGCCAGTGCATCCGTGCCGAGCATGCCCTCGGTCAGGGAATAGTACAGGCTGCAGTGGGAAGAGTCGTGGGAGGCAAACAGATCTACCTGTGCGTCGCCGAACTGTTCCCAAATCAGCTGGACCATCTGGGGATGGAGTCTCCATTCTCCAGGAAGTGGCTGAAGACGTGAGAGCTCGTCGGCTGCACGGTTCAGTTCTCCCGGGATGTGGATAGCACGGAGGGACCTCAGGTGCTTCAAACTCCATAAAACGAGATGGCGGGCGAGTTGAGACATACGGCGGGAGCGTAGACCGCCCTGGTGGTTGATGTACGCTACAGTGGCCGTGTTGTCTGTCCGGACAAGTACGTGTTGACCCCTCAGCAACGCTCGGAAGCGGTGCAGGGCGAACCGTACTGCCAGCAACTCGAGGCAATTGACATGCAGAAGGCGCTGGGGTCCTGTCCAGGAGCCCGCGGCTGCTTGTCCATTGCACATGGCACCCCAGCCCGTGGAGGAGGCATCCGTTGATACAACAACATGCCTGGAAACTCATTCTAAGGACACGCCGGTCCGTAGAAAACTGAGGTTCGACCACGGAGTGAGTGTCTGTAAGCAGGCCCGGGTTACTTGGACCTGGAGTGTGCCAGACCGCCATGCCCATCTCGGGACTCGATCGCGAAGCCAGTGCTGAAGCGGTCTCATATGTAGCAATCCGAGCGGCGTCACCGCGGCTGCAGATGCCATATGCCCCAGGAGCCTCTGAAAGTGTTTCAGTGGAACCGCACTCTTGCTCTCGATTTGACGGAGGCAAGTCAGCAGAGACAGCGCGCGCTGGCTCGTAAGCTGCGCGCACATGGCGACCGAGTTGATCTCCATACCGAGAAAATAGATCCTCTGCACGGGGCAGAGTTTGCTCTTCTCCCAGTTGACCCGAAGGCCCAGACAGGCTAAGTGGTGGAGAACCAGATCTCTGCGTTCGCAAACCTGCTCTCGAGAGTGACTCATTATGAGCCAGTCGTCGAGGTAGTTCAGGATGCGAACCCCGTGCTGCCGTAGGGGTGCAAGGGCTGCCTCGGCAATCTTCGTAAAGACGCGAGGGGACAGAGATAGCCCGAATGGGAGGACCACGTACTGGTATGCCCGCCCCTCGAAAGCAAACCGTAGGAACGGTCTGTGTCGAGGTAGGATGGAGACATGAAAGTAGGCGTCCTTCAGGTCGATCGCTGCAAACCAATCGCCGGGACGAACGCATTCGAAAAGGCATTTCGCTGTCAACATCTTGAACGGAAGCCTGTGTAGGTAACGGTTCAAGATGCGCAGGTCCAGGATTGGTCTTAACCCACCGGCCTTTTTGGGTACAATGAAGTAGGGGCTGTAAAACCCGGACTTCATCTCGGCTGGAGGGACAGGCTCGATCGCACCCTTCGCCAGTAGGGTGGCAACCTCCGCTCGCATGACAGGGGCATTGGCCCGACCATAGTAAAGCGGACTCCCCGGAAGTAGGGAGGAGCCTGCGCGAACTGAATCGCATAGCCGCGCCTGACTGTTTTCGCGACCCAGCGGGACAGCCCTGGAATCTGAAGCCAGGCTCCCAGGAACTGCACCAGCGGGGTCATTCGGACTACAGACATACCCGGTGTGGGGCAGCGATGCAGCGTTACCGACCCGGACAAGGGAGGCTGTTGGGTGTCCCGGTGTGGGCGTGCGGTTAACGGCTGCGTCCTGACAGAGGAGACCAGGGAAGGATGCACGTTCCAGTGGGGTCTGCTCTGCCAGGAGGCTGGCGACACAGAGGGATGCGAGTGGCGGGACCCGTGGGTGGCGCGCACTGGCATCACCGATCTCTGGGGGCTCAGGGATGGGAGTGTTAATTCTTTCATTGACCAAATTAGGGTGCTGCTGACCCGGGGGCCAGCAGCTGAACAAAGGATTCTCCCCCGGCCCTCCACCGGGGGAAGGAGTGGTCCTGCTACCATCTCCTGGAAAGAATTTCCCATCCCTGAGCCGTCCGTCTCAGGAGCGCCGCTTGGTCTGGCGTTTAGCGGGGCGGCTTGAGGGGACTGGGACGCCTTCCTACGGCTTCCTCCCGTGTGAAGGCTGCTGCTTGGACCGGGTGGGAGGGGCGGGAGCCTTAGGAGGGCGTTCTCGGCGGCGAGCAGGCTGAGGCGAATGTGCCGGCAGCTGGGTGGAAGCAGCAGCTGGCCGCCGGGGCAGTATATGTTAGATTGCCTCAGTCTGCTTCTGGGCGGTTGAAAACTGTTGGGCGAAGCTTTCAACCGCTCCGCCGAAGAGGCCAGCCTGGGATATGGGGGCATCGAGGAAACGTGTCCGCTCGGTGTCCCGCATATCGGCCAGGTTTAGCCACAGGTGTTGCTCCTGGACCACATTTGTGGACATCACTTGAACCAGGGAGCGTGCGGTCACCTTCGTCGCCCGGACAGCGAGGTCGGTGGCGGCACGCAGCTCATCTAAGAGCCCCGGATCAACTCCACCCTCGTGCATGTCCTTGAGGATCCTGGCCTGGTAGACCTGGAGGATCGCCATGGCATGCAAAGAGGCGGCAGCCTGCCCCGCAGCTCTGTGCAATTTCGCCACCAAGGTTGATATGAATCGACAGGCTTTGGAGGGGTCCTTAGGACCGCCTCGCCAGGTCGAAGCGCTCTGAGGACATCAAGGGTGGAGAAGGCGGAGGAGACTGCAGACCGATCACGGGAAGACAACGGGGACTTCCAGGACCGGGCAATCTCCTCATGCAGCTCGGGAAAGAAAGGTATTGGGGGCGGGGACTGACGTGAGTCAGCGCGGGTCCCCAAAAACCAATCATCGAGCCGCGAGCGTTCAGGACAGGGTGGAGGGTTCCACTCTAACCCTAGACTTGCGGCTGCCCGAGACAACATGGCTGTCAGCTCTGGGTCCGACTTGGGCAATGCTGGCGCGCCCGAAGGCGGCAGCACAGCCGAGTCAACATCCTCAGAGGACTCGAGCCCACCTTGTGATGCGGTGACCGACATCGCATCGTCCTCCGGAGTGCCAAACGAAATGCGCGAGGGAGCCGGAGCTGGCCCAACGATTTCAGCCTGGACACTCGCGGGTTGCGGAGCGCTAGAGCGAGGTGTGGCCCGAGGCATGAGCGTCGGGGCTTTGTTCCACACCGTAACCCTCAGGTCACCCTGACCACCAGCCGAAGTACCGACCGCGGGGGGAACGGTAGATCGGGGTGTGGTTGAGGGGACTTTCACTTCATTACGAAGATCCTTAAGTCTTGACCGCAGCACCGCGATGGTCATGTTCCCGCAGTGAGAACATGACTCATCCACAAACGCTGCTTGAGCATGCTGAACGCCCAAGCATACCAAGCAGAGATTGTGCCCATCAAAGGAAGTCAGCGACCGGCCACACCCAGAAGTACACGGGCGAGACATCCTGAAAAGGACGTGCCAAGTGTAAGCTCTTTTAGAGATGAAGCTTCGCAGAGAACGCCGAAGCACCCAGGGACCACACACCAGCTGTCAGACGGACCACTGCGCAGATCAGCAGGCAGGCAGTATGCGATCACTGGAACGCGCCGTAGACACCAACGCCTCTGGAAAGCTGTTCGTCTCGAAGGCTGACAAAGACTCAGTTAGCAGGCTTGAGGAGTGAAGAGATTCTCTTGGCTCCAAAGCAGAAACATAGTGCGATGTTGCTAGCGTACTTCCTTATATACCCACGAGGTGGGGCGGAGTTACGCATGCAAATTCCGCATGCCCATGGCATTGGCACGCCATTGGGCGCTGTTAAACACCTCGAAGGTAATTGGCTTCTAGGCGAAACCCCCATTCGTCAGTCACTGACGTACGTCGGAGTGACTGAACGAAAGGGAACTAAAGCACCATGGTACAACAGTGCTACACATGTTATCAAGAGAGAAACTCATAACTTAGAGCGTAAATGGAAACAAACTAATTTAGAGGTCTTTAGAATCGCGTGGAAAGATAGTATGTCACGTTATAAAAAGGCCCTAAAAGCAGCCAGGGCTGAGCATCTCCGCAAGCTAATAGAAAATAACCAAAATAATCCAAGGTTTTTATTTAACACGTGGCTAGACTAACAAATAAACAAATTACAGTTTAGTAGTAATGATTTTATGAATTTCTTCACTGAGAAAATAGAAAGCATCAGAAACAAAATTGTAAATGTACAATCTTTAATGATGTCTTATGATTCAACCTCAATTATCGCCCCTCAAGAACTACTACACCGCTTTACAACTATAGGACAGGAAGAGCTAAATAAACTTATCATTGCATCTAAACCAACAACATGTTTATTAGATCCAATACCCACTAAACTACTTGTTGTTTACCTGTAGTGGAAGAGCCTCTTCTCAATATTATTAACTCGTCTTTATCTTTAGGTCATGTTCCAAGAATATTCAAGTTGGCAGTCATAAAACCTCTCATTAAGAAGCCACATTTAGATCATAATAACCTAGCATATTACAGACCCATTTCAAATCTTCCATTTATGTCTAAAATCAAGCGCCAGCGTTAGTTCTGGCAGGCCACGTAGTCAAGCTCCGCTATCAGCTGATTGGGAAATTCTAACTCCGCCCCTCTTTCAGCTGATCTGTTTCAGCTGATCTTATGCTCTCAATTGGCTTCTCTCAAACAGGGCGGCTTACTTAAGCATAGCTTCACTTCAATCTGCCTGCTTGGACGCTTCTGCTGCACTCTGTCTTTGCAATCAGGATAAGAATTTATGGTTTTCCTATGCTTTATCATCTATGCATTTTGTGCAGTCTGCTTTATCAAATCACCAAACCATACACAAGGCTTTTTAAAGTGCAATTGCCTTTCACGTTGTATTCATGTATCAAACGGAGCTACAGCAATTCTATGTTCGTTTTGAGTGAGATAAGTAGGCTATGTGTTGGCTAATGATTCAATCACGCAATGTGAGCATTATTTTGGCAAATATGTATTCAATATTTACATACTTGCGTAAGACGAATGTGAGCTGCTGCTGCATTTTCATCAGAATTATACCAGGACATGTACTATTTCATAACTATGGGAGCAGTAACAATTATGACCATGTGTTGGATACTTTCGTCAGCTTATTACTAGACTAACTGCTGTCTCGTACGAATTATTTATTTATTTATTTATTTTTCCCAGCTTACCCGAGTATGGCGGTTCAAGTCTAACGTTACAAGCTATTTCCTCAACGAAAGCAACCCCACTTGCTGAGCCTGTTATTTTATCATTTGGCAAACGTTTTACTGGGTTTTGTGTCTCGGGCTCTGGGATACGTGCCCCATTGCAGCATGTTTGCAGCGATGGGTGGCGGCCGATCGTCATGAACGTGATCCTGAGAGGTGGTCGTCAGAGAGGTATTTATTAGTTAAAATCACTCACTGCTCAAATGCATGTTTTGCTTTAAAACAAGTTTTGTCAGTAGCTAATTAAATGTGAAATTCGGCAAGCAAAACAGAATCATATCACAAGGAATTGTGCAGTGCGAAATATAGCGAGAGCAATTCACCCCCACACGGTTCACCTCACATTCATTCAGGTTGTAAACGTAAACTCGCGTTTTCGTCGCATGGTTCACAAACTGTCTAATTTGGAGTTTGCATCGCTGCATTATTTTTGGACTCTCTGAAGGTATACTAATATGTTATGTGACTGACTCAAGAACAATTTCAGAGAAATCTGCACTCCACAAATTAAGTATATCAAGCCTATGTCTCAGCTGGCAATTTCACACTCATTCATCTGTCTTCACGAAGCTAAGTTTATTTTTAACTCTGTTAAAATAATCAGGTCATTGGCAACGTAATTGACAATGGTATCTGCATTGCTTAAGCTTAGTCGTTTTCAGTAAAATGCTAGGCTTATGGATATTGTTCTTGTCTCTATAGTTGGTATTTGTAAATTGTAACTCATTTTAAGCTAAAGTTGATATGGGAAATTTTGTCTAAACTATAGTTGAGATTGGGAACACATTTGTCTTAAAGCTATTATTAATATTGGAAGTGCTCGTTCTTAAAGCTATATCTAATATTGAGTGCTTGCCTTAAAGCTATACTTATATTGGAAATGCTTGTTATTAAAGTTATAGCTAATATTGAGTGCTTGCCTTAAAGCTATACTTATATTGGAAATGCTTGTTATTAAAGTTATAGCTAATATCGGAAGTGCTTGTCTTAACCCCATAACTGTCACCGTCCCACAGGTGGGACGCCTGGTGCTCTTTTTTTGATCACCTTTTTTTCATATCATATATTTAAGTAATTATCACAAATAAGGTATCGTTTGAAAGCTTACAAACTCAAAATTCATCCTGTGAAAACCGTTTTGAAATCGGACATTGTGTTGCCATGGAAACGTTACTCTAAATTATTCTAGTGGGCTCCTCCCCTAGTGGGCGCTGTCATGTTTCATATTACAACAATTATTTTAACTACTTTATATTCAAAATCTTTTCCAATCTTGACAAAACGCATATTGTCGGAAAGGTCTGAGTCTAAAGGGTGCATATTTGGTGACTGTTTTGTGATGGAAGTAATATTTGGATAGAAATTTACAGGAAAATGCATCAAAACAACAATAAATGGAATTTTAATGACACCCGGTGGCTATTTTTGGTACAGCACCCTAAACAAAATCTCATGGGGACTTCAATTTTTGTGATATCAACTTCAAATTTGGAACACAAATTGGTTAGACATATGGCTTTGATTTTATAGTAATTTTAGAGTACATTCTTTTTTGTAAAATATATATTTTATATGAAATAAAAAATATTTAGTACAGTATTTTTCATTAACAGTAAATTTAAACTTCCATAACTATTTCATACTTTCATATTTTGAATTGTTTTCACTTCAGCAATAATCTGCAGAACGTCGTCTTTAAAACGAGACCAAACTTTGGTCTATATTCCAAAGCATTCTTGAATTACAGCCCTTTTAGTTTGGATAGTGCATTTTCATGTGTATTTTCATAAAGGGGGGTGACAGTTAAGAGGTTAAAGCTATAACTAATATCGGAAGCGCTATAATATTGAAAGTTATTCAATATTATTATTATACAACTTTTTACTCATTCTTAAAGCTAAAGTTGCTATTAGAAATATTGTCTTAAGCTATAGTTGAAAACGGGAACGCACTCATTCTTAAAGCTATAATATTGGAAGTGCTCATTCTTAAAGCTATAGTATTAAAGCTATAATTAATATTGGGAATGCTTGTTATTAAAGCTATAATTAATATCGGAAGTGCCTGTTATTAAAGCTATAATTAATATTGGGAATGCTTGTTATTAAAGTTATAATTAATATTGGGAAAGCTTGTTATTAAAGCTATAGTTAACATCGGAAGTGCTTGTTCTTGAAGCTATAATTAATATGGGAAAAGCTTGTTCTTAAAGCTATAGTTAATACCAGAAGTGCTCGTCATTAAAGCTATAATTAATATTGGAAATACTTGTTCTTAAAGCTATAGTTAATATCGGAAGTGCTTGTTCTTAAAGCTATAATTAATATCGGAAGTGCTTGTCTTAAAGCTATATTAATTTTCGAAGTGCTCATTTGTAAAGCTATAATTAATATCGGGAGTGCTTGTCCTTAGAGCTATAATTAATATCGGAAGTGCTTGTCTTAAAGCTATATTAATTTTCGAAGTGCTCATTCTTAAAAGCTATAATTAATATTGGAAATGCTTGTTCTTAAAGCTATAGTTACAATCGGAAGTGCTTGTTCTTAAAGCTATAATTAATATTGGGAATGCTTGTATTAAAGCTATAATTAATATTGTGAATGCTCGTTCTTAAGCTATAATTAATATTGGGAATGCTTGTCTTAAAGCTATAGTTAACATCGGAAGTGCCTGTTATTAAAGCTATAATTAATATTGGGAATGCTTGTTATTAAAGCTATAATTAATATCGGAAGTGCCTGTTATTAAAGCTATAATTAATATTGGGAATGCTTGTTATTAAAGTTATAATTAATATTGGGAAAGCTTGTTATTAAAGCTATAGTTAACATCGGAAGTGCTTGTTCTTGAAGCTATAATTAATATGGGAAAAGCTTGTTCTTAAAGCTATAGTTAATACCAGAAGTGCTCGTCATTAAAGCTATAATTAATATTGGAAATACTTGTTCTTAAAGCTATAGTTAATATCGGAAGTGCTTGTTCTTAAAGCTATAATTAAAATTGGAAGTGCTTCTTATTAAGGTTATAATTAATATTGGAAGTGCTTGTTCTTGAAGCTATAATTAATATCGTAAATGCTTGTTCTTGAAGCTACAGTAATATCGGAAGTGCTTGTTATTAAATCTATAATTAATATTGGAAATGCTTGTTCTTAAAGCTATAATTAATATTGGAAATGCTTCTTCTTAAAGCTATAGTTAATATTGGGATATATGCGTGTTCTTAAAGCTGTAATATTGGAAGTGCTTGTTGTTATAGCTATAGTGATATTGGGAACATGCTTGGTAAAACTATAAGTATATTGGAAATAGCTTGTTGTTAAAGCTATGGGGTCAGGAACATGCTTGTCTTAAAGCGATATAGCTACTGGAAAACTACGTTTTCTCAAGCTATAGATGTTGGAAATGGGCTTGTCTTAAAGCGATATCGTTAGCTATAGTAGAGTTTGGAAACGTGCTCGTTTTAAAACTGTAGGTGCTATTGGAAACACACTTGTTCTTAAAGTTATAACTAACTTTAGAGTAGAACTTTGGAGGTACTTTTCAGATTTGATTAAGATTACCACAACACTATTTTTCTGGTGTATCAACTTGCACCGTTTACCCTTTCACCCTTAGACTCACCCTAAATAATAAGCTTTTCCTCAAAGCTATAGGCACTATGGGAATTCGATATTATTAAAGCGGTAGTTTAAACCTGATATATTGCTAATACGTTTTACTCGTGGTCACATGACCTCACATTTCTTATGTATCAATTTATTCCTAGCACTTCAGCATAATCCTAAGAACACTAAACTGATAGGATAAGGGGATGAACGGCGTTTTATCTCTGAATCTGACTCTGCTTTGTCATCTATGTTAGCCTACCTGAGGAGCCATCCACAAGCTGTTCAACAGGATCCATTATTTGTCTTGGAGGAGGGAAAGCTTGTGCCCAGAGTCTGGTTTGCTTCCTGTCTCCGCCTGCTATGCCTACCGCAAGCTTCCCTCAGAGCATTATACAGCTCATTCTCTGTGCATAGAGGCTGCTACAACTGCAGCTTCCTGCAACTGAAACTCCAGTCTCTACATTGAGGCCATGAGGCGATGTGTCTTAAGCCGCTTATGTTCGTTATATTTGGCCCGATGCGTGAGCCATCCATTAAAAACCTATGAGTGCTGCTCCATATATAAATTTAAATTACTTATATTATTAGCGGTTACATTCATCATGCTAGCTTCACGTAGATCGATTAGATCTTACAATTAAAATCAGTTAGACGACCTTCTCGGAACACTTTTTTATTTTTTGAATCCTCCGTGGCTCTTCGATTAGAAGGAAGAGCCAGGGAGGATTGCCCGGTATGGTCTGTTGGGGGGATTTTCGCTACTTTCCAGTCTATTAAATAGGAGGATTGCCCCTAGAAGCTGCTGCTGTTCCCTGTTTTTGATTTCATGGAGCTCACCATGATAACGAATGGAAATTAAGAACAGCGCCATATCGCCTATTTACTATTTATTTACTCGTATCATTAACTGTCTACATTCCTCGTGCTAGCTTCACATAGATTACATTTTCTCATCTTCGTATCCTCTGCTGTCTCTTCAATCAGCTGGAAGAGCCAGGGAGGATTGCCTGGTATGGTCTGTTGGGGGATTTGCTCTGCCCTCCCAGTTAAATGGGAGGTCGTCCCCAGAATCTGCTGCTGTTTGCACAGAAACTGCCCTCATTAAAAATCACAGATGATTTACTTCTAGCTTCTGACCAAGGCTGTATCTCAATACTAGTTCTACTCGATCTTAGTGCTGCGTTCGATACTATAGATTATAAAATACTCTTAGATCGACTTCAAAATTACACTGGTGTTCAGGGACAGGCATTAAACTGGTTTAGATCGTACTTATCAGACCGCTACCATTTTGTGAAAGATAACGTCAGTAGACTATGGGGTGCCGCAAGGATCCATGTTAGGCCCTCTGCTATTCTCAATATATATGCTGCCACTTGGTAATATTATAAGAAAACATGGAATTAATTTCCACTGTTATGCTGATGACACTCAATTATATATTTCATCACGACCAGATGAAAACGCTAAATTATCTAAACTGACAGCGTGTGTTGAAGATATTAAATACTGGATGACGTGTCATTTTCTGCTATTAAATTCAGATAAAACGGAGGTATTACTTATTGGTCCAAAAAAGTGCCCACAAAACCTCTCACAATACAACTTAAACTTGGAAGGATGTCCTGTCACTTTATCCACTACAGTAAAAGACCTGGGTGTTATATTAGACCGCAACTTGTCTTTCGAAAATCAAATTTCATATGTTACGAGAACGGCATTTTTCCACCTTAGAAACATTGCTAAGCTACGTAACATGCTATCTATTTCTGATGCAGAAAAGTTAGTTCATGCATTCATGACCTCGAGACTAGATTACTGTAATGCTTTATTAGCTGGTTGTCCTGCATCCTCAATAAACAAGCTACAGTTAGCAGCTGCTAGAGTTCTTACTAGGTCAAGAAAATATTATCATATAGCACCAATTTTATCATCTCTACACTGGTTACCTATTAAGTTCCGTATCAATTACAAAGTATTGCTACTGACCTATACTGCCCTACAAAGGCTAAGTGCAGTAACTACGCAAACACTGAAACTGAGAAAAATGGCTTTAAAGTTTTTACACCAGCCAGTCAAACATGTTGTGGGTAGATTAGTGGTAATGCATTCATGTATTGCCTTCTTAGGAAGAAATTTTTTATAGATAAAAACCATGACCACCGATGTGATCTTTGACCCCCAAAATGCAGATACTGCACTCTGCCTTTGGATGACCTTAAACAACTAAAACACTATTGCAAAGGCAATGTGCAGTATCTACAAACTAAATGTGTTCATCCAACTTTTTTTCATGCTTCTTAATACATGTTTATAGTAATAATAAACTTTATATAATACAGAATTTTCATTTTCGGTTGAACTATCCCTTTAATATGGCCATACATCATTTCCTAGAATTAGAGGTTAGAGAGTAAGTTAATTTACGTATTTCATCTCCCTTTAGCCTAACTTCTAAGCTATTCTCAAACATGTACATTTCCTATTTATGCTATCTACACCCTTAAAGCTATAATTAATAATTAAAATATAATTATTATGTATTCTTAGCTAGCCTATCTGTGAAATCCAAAAAACTGATTGGCAAAAAACTTTTTTTTTTTTTTTGTATATTAAGTAGCCTACGAAATTAGTGCGTGAAAATAGAGTACTTTCAGTACATTATGCAAGTGTACTTTTTCACCTAGTGTGCTTGCTGTCGGCCGGCTGTGCTCGTCCGTTTGTCACCTGCTGACTGGCGCCGCTAACTTTTAGAGTAAATTTGTCTAACAAGATAACTTTACCAGACCCAGCTAACTTTTTAAGGAGTAACCCCTGTCAATAAAATTGGATTAGCTGCCTGAAACGGAGAGATGTCCGAATCAACAAACACCAACGTGATTAAATCGGATTATCTTTACGTTGTTAGAGGATATTGCCTTTAATAGAGCAGCACAGGTTAGTCAAAATTTGCTAGCGGCTGGCTAATCAATGTTAACTGAATATAAAGCTTTCAGTTGCCTTACTATGAGTTATTATTTTGCTATCTTCCTTACCAGTCTTTGAATATTGGCGTTTTAACGCGAGTTCAAACATCATATGGCTGCGGGATTGTTTCTGTGTGTTGCGATCGGGGCAAACCGCATAAGTTACAATCCCCATTGTGACAAGGTTGAAACCGCAGTATCTGCTGTGTCAAAAACGGGGAAACAAAGCTAGAACGCACACTGTAAGAAATGATTCTGTGGTCATGTAGATTTGAATTAATGTTTTTGGTTAAAATGTATTCAATATAATTGTGTTTATGATTTTGAGGCAAATATTTAATTAAATTTCAAATAAAAATGGTTGGAATAAAATCTACCCATTGTAGTTAAATAAAACTTAAGCATTATATTTACCTAATCCCAAATGGAGAGAATATTGAGTGAATTCAAATTAATGTAATCGGGCAAATTTAAATTGAAAAGCACTTCCTGTGAAAGTGCGCCGTTTTAAAAAAAAAAAGTCAGCTGGCCTATCAGACATTTTTCAAGAGAGTAACGTTAGGCTACAGACAGTGAATGTTCGTTTTCTTCTACATTGCTCATCTTGCTAAATTTAACTGTTTGACTTAAGGTAAGAAAACTTATTTTGTTATCACTGGGCTAGTAAGAAGAACGCATGTAGTGGTATATTACAATATAAAATGAGTTACCACAGAAAAAGAGACTCAGCAGCAACACAAAGTTGACTTCTGTCGGAAGGCTAAGTTATAGTGTGATGTTGTTGCGCTATAATATTAACACAGCATTATACATTTTGGAAGAATTCTTATGTATCGAAGTCAAACTTTTATTTTGAAGGATGTGTGTTAGCATTTTCACTGTCATGGTTCCTAGGTCTTTTGCGTGTTAATATAATATCCTCAGTATGTTTTTATGAAATTGCGTAAATAAGTACATTGGGTTAAATTTTAAGGTTCCATAAAGAGCAATATTTGGGGTTATCGCTGGAAGAGCATCGTATATTTCAGACGGCACCTGACGCAGTTCCATTGGCTTTACTTCTCGTGTGTGGAGCTCGTCTTCCCGGGGCAGGTAACGTAACTTCTCTCTGTTTTTTCACCGTTTTGTTGCAACTTGCAAATGTGAAGTTAACTTAGCTAAATCCATGTGAAGTCAGTCTATTAACAGTGTTACGTTTTAGAGCCGCAATTTTATTTCTTTCCATTACTTCTGTCAATTTTATTGTGGTAATGTCCGTCCTTAGCGGCTAGCAGTGAACACAAACTAGCAGGAGGGGAGGAATTCAAATTCAGATGGCAAAAACTCTCTCATTTTATGGCTAAACTGTACACTAAAAGTTTCTGAAAACATTTTAATAACAGAATACTGTATTTGGATATTTGGAGTTTCGTGAGCCGAACTCCATTGGAAGAAATGGCCATTTAACATAAAGATGACTGGTAATGAATGTCTTTTAACTAGCTAGTTAGTCATTTAAGTTACATTTTTACCTAAATAAGTTCAAATTTAAACACAAAATAGTTGTTGAATGAAACAGTGGCCCCTACCGTCACTTTATTCTTTAAAATATCATAATTTTACTTGTCCCAAAGGCTTATTTCAATTTGTGTATTTTTATTTGGGAGTTCTGCATGACTTTAGATTTAACGTTAGAGCCTGAACTTTTTTTTTTTTTTTGACTAACGTTACTTGGAATAATAATTTCTCTGATACGGTTTTCCACAAAATAAGTCAAATTATATCATTGAAATCCTTAAAGGATTAGTTCACCTCAAAATTAAAATGTCCTCATAATTTACTCACCCCAATGCCATCCAAGATATACATGTCTTTATTTCCTCAGTGGAAGAGAAATTAAGTTTTTTGAGTAAAACAAGTCCAAATCAATGCGGTTTCAAAGGTGTTTTAAGTGCTTCAACGGGCTGTGGACAATTACAGTTTAGGATTAGTGGTTCATCTAGCAAAACAATCGGTTGTTTTCTAAAATAATAATAATTATTTATATACTTTTTAAGCACAATTATAATATATTAATAGGAAGCACCGGGAACTACGTCATCCCTGAAAGGTCACGCTTAACAGTGCAGGCGCTGGCGGAAGTACCGCCCCACTGTTTAGAAATGGTACTTCTATCTATTGGCACTTCCGCAGGCGCCATCAAGCATGACCTTTCAGTGAAGATATAGTTCCCGGTGCTCCCCTTGAGTAACCGGTTCAAGACAAATAATTGTGCTGAAGTATATAAATTAGGACTGTCAAAAAATGTATCATGATTAATCACATCCAAAATAAAAGTTTTGTTTACATTATTTATGTGTGTTCTGTGTATAATTATTATGTGTATATATATACACACACACATGCACGTATATATTTAAGAAAAATGTGTTATATATATATGATATAAATATATATACAGTATATTTACTTGCAAATATTTCTTAAATATATACATGTGTGCTATTTTTATTTTTTTTAAGTGATTGACTTATCATTTGTTGCATTCCTCCCCAGGACTCAGTGCAGTCTTTGATTGAGAGGACCAGAGAGGTTGTTCTCCGGTGTCTTATAGAATACCTTGGAGAACAAGTGGGACATCTCATCAAAGAATTCAACGTAGGTGAACTTAATTTACATTAACTTAATTCAAGGACCATATTTCCTTAATTTGTGCTTGATCTAGATATGTGACCTTTATCTGTAAATTAAATTAATGATGATTTTCTTCAGAATTTCTTTTATCTGAATATTTTTTGGTAATGCATCGTGTAGGTCTTAAATTTACATCTTTATGGTCTTAAAATGTCTTAAAGGTCTTAAATTTAACTTATTGTAACCTGAATGGACCCTGTACAAAAACATCAAAATGGAGAAGAAAACAAAACAACAGACCAATTTGACATCAAGGCCTGCGAGAAAATAAAATCTAATAAAATAGATTTATAAGCTATGAAAACAATAATGAATGTATTTTCTAGTAATGTGATATGCTTGCAATATATTTCTGACAGTTTTATACTAAGACGATGACAATTTCATGTTGCAGGACACTGAGAACTTGGAGGAACTTGAACGGGTCATAATGGCCATTACTGTGACCCCAAAGCCTGGAGCTTCTACAAGCAACAGCCCAAAGAACATTGGGATCGTCATAGAGGGCGTGGAAGTCATCACAGGACTTGGAGATATTGCAAGGGCTTGCTCTGTCCTCCTTGGCTTGACCTACGCGCTGAATCTTGATTATCCCACACAGCTAAAGTACACCTTTGAGGTTTTCCAAAAACTTTTCTTGGAACTGGATGATTCAAAGCTTTCAAGCAAAGTCCAGTCTCTCAAGAGCAAACTTCAGGCTTGAAATGAGACTGTATTGCCGTGCAGACTTTTGTGCTAAACAATGTTTATTTTCTACAGAGCTTGAAAATTGCTGAGAGTGCTATGTTTGTAAGTTTGCACTGATCTGTCCCACGAATGTCGTGACATTTCAATTGTTGTAAGTTCAAACTACAAATGTATTTTATTCTGTTCAATTTGCACTTTTATTATTTATGTTTTGGCACGTATGCCATTATGGAGTATTCTCCTTTTAAGATCTTCTTAGCTCTTTTTTATTTTTTTAATTTTTTTATTTTGTCCTTTTTCAAATTTCTGGTTTGTAATGCGTGAGCAAACTTCTGGCTTGAAACTGAGACCGTAGTTGGAGTGTACATGTTTTGCTACACAATGTTTAGCTTCCACAGAGATTGGGAATTGCACATTTGAAAGTCCTATGTTTGTAAGTTAGCACTGATTTGGACTTTTATCCCATGAATGTCAGTGAGATGTCTAGTTCAAGGTACAAAATGTTTTTTTACTTCGTACAAATTACAATTTTCTGCTTTTGTTTTGGTACATGCACATCTGGAGGATTTTTCTTTAAGAACATTGATTCAATTTAGTGGCTAAGTGAGGTCATAAAGCATGGAAACTGGTTTATGGACACATCACCATTCTGTATGTCATTTATTTTTGTTTTTACAAAATAGTTTAAAGTCAGCATTCTCTCCTTTTTCAAATGCTGGTTTGAAATGCAAGATCCATCTTCTGGCTTGAAATGTAACTGTGGTTGCAGTGTTCAATGATGTGCTACAACGTGTCAAAAGCACAAAAGTGAATTGTTAATAAAATTCTTGAGTATTTAAATTCTGTATTTTCTGGGCCATTTTTATAAGAAAGGAATATTTAGATTTAATTAATTGCATTGATTAAATTCAAATCAGTGTGCAGATTAATGTAGATGATGATTACTCAATTATGATATGTAGAATCTAATTAATTTTTATTAGTACTATTTACACATTAGGGAGTTTATCTTTTTCAAATCAACTCAATATTTTTGTTTAGGTTATAATTAATTCTGTACCGTTTTCTATTCAAATCTACTAATATTAAATGTATAACTATTAAGGGTCTCATTTAATTAATATTTACTCAATACCAAACCTTGTGAAATTTAATTAATAATATTGCTTGTAATCTGTTGCCTCATTTTTATTGAGTAGATATGGTGTATTTTTTCTTACAGTGCAGTAACATCACTTACTGCGGTTTGCCTTGGTATTGGCTTGGATTTTGTAGTTACTGCAATTTTGACACGCTCGTTTCTCTAAAACTGGACAAAATTGAACCAGCAAACTTTGTCACAAGACAGAACAGATGTCACAAAGCCCATTTCAAGTCTTAACTCAATTTTGACCAAATGTGTAGTTACTGCGCTTTGCCTTTGGACGGCAGTATAAAGCCCTAAATGGTTTAGCTCCAGTGTATTTAACGGATCTTCTATCGCCCTACAATCCATCGTGCTCTTTAAGATCACTAAACTCGAGGCTTCTGGTCATTCCTAGGATATCTAAGTCCAAAGGAGGGAGGGCATTTTCACATTTAGCTCCTAAACTCTGGAATAGTCTTCCTGATATTGTTTGAGGTTTAGACTCGCTGTCCCAGTTTAAAACTAGATTAAAGACGCATCTCTTTAGCCAAGCATTCACATTATAATTACCTTTTATACTACAGTTAAATCGGATCAAAAGCATTAATATTCTGAACAGCAGCTATGCTAATTATTTCCCATCTGCTTTTCTGTTGTTATCTCGGGACACTAGTCCGGAGGTAAATAGTTCGTCAGCTCCAGTTTGTATCCAGCCTCTCATGGAGACTTCAGATGCCCCAACACCTGTGATGAGACGACTTGACGCCTGAACTGAACTTGGTCGTGCGCGAGCCTCTACTACTAAGAACGTAACCGAGAGCAGAGCTACATTATCATATAATAATACTGTTTGCATGTGCTTTATAACAGTCTCAACGGGAACGGCATTGTTTTGTCACATGCAACACATCCAGAATACACATAATTTCTGCTTAAAATAAGCCATAAAATGCAAAACAAGACCAATTTAGGATAGTAAGAGTTATTTTTAAGCACAAGCCTAATAAAACATTTGAAGTAAAAAAAAAATGTTTTAATGTATTACTTATATAGTAGTATAAACTTGTGAAAATTAAAATATTAAATACAATTATAAAATGTTAAAATATTTGTTAAATAGTTTTATTTATCATATTTATGTTTTATTGTTGTAATGTGTTTTTGTTAAGTCATGTTATAATATTGTTTTGAACTGCTTGTTATTTACAATGGCAACTATTAACTGTTTAATTTTTTTTTTCTCGGGTGCGTTGAATTGTAGGAATCCACATAAAAATCCTAATAATCAAACTAAATCATAATAATTATTAATGATAATATTATAATAATATAGAGAGCCCACAACAACAACAAATAAACAAACAAAAACATTTAAAAATCCCGTTTTTTAATTAAAAGATAATAACAAATTAGATTTTAGTGATATTTTGACCACTCAAATAGGAAATGTCCCCGGTTTTCATTTCAGAAATCTGGTCACCTTACCTAAACCACATATTAATGTTTAATATAGGCCTTTTTTTTATCTAAACGAAAAGAGGCAGGGTTGTGTTTTATACTTCGTTTTGTTATAAATATATAAGATAATCGATGTAACTGCCTGAACGACATTTGTGTGGCTAATATGTTTAAGATTTTTTTGTAAAAAAAAAATGAAAAGAGGCAGTGGTGTTTTATGACATATTTTGTTTTATTGTAACCTAAAATATATGTTTCTCTATACCAAGTACTCCTACGCGAACTTCTGACTTGCGTCCGTGGTATTTCAGGCTCGCCATGTTCAACTCCGGAGAACGAACTCCCGAGGACGGGAGGACAATAGTCCGTTACTCTGCTAATGGAACAGCAGCGTTCTTGATAGTGTTATTCAGTGTATATATGTATATTTTAGGCTACAATAAAACGAAATATATGATAAAACACCACTCTGCCTCTTTTCATTTTCATTAAACAATATTAAACATATAGCCACAAATGTAGTGCAGGCAATGTTATTGCATGTATATTTATAACAAAACGAAATATTAAAAACCCTGCCTCTTTTCGTTTACATAAAAAAAAAACATTAATATGTGGTTCAGACAAGTGTGATTTTCACTAGGCCTATATAAAATGAATTATGACATAAAACAACCCAGTCTATTTTTGTTAAATGTCAGTTTGTGTTTAATAGCCTAAAAATATAAAGTTATGAAACTTCACTTTGCCCTCAGTCAAAACGATTTGCCAGGGAACAAATTATAAATTCATGAGACCAAAGATCGGCCGTTAGAAGAGGAATTATATCTGAAGACATCAGAGCCAGCGGCAGACGTCAGAAGGACTGGCCGTGTTAAGGCTGGTTTCGGCGGGGAGAGCGCCCGCTGATCGCCGCTGATTGACTGGATCTCACAACTCCGAAAACGCCAGATACAATTTTCAAAAAGGCGCTCTCTTTATAAATAAACCACATATTTGAGCTTTAAACAAATACATTCTCGCCTGAAAAAGTCTTAAAAACTACATTTTGTGAAACATTAACAGTAGTATTTTTAAATTACGAGGGGTTTCTCATCCGCTATTGACGTTTGCTGGTCGGTGCGAGATGCATTCTGGGATACCGGTCTGTCTGAAGTCCACAAGTCTCCTCTGATGCATCCTCGATAAAAGGGGTGGATCAAGGACACATCCGGGGATTTGAACTGGACTTGGCTAGATATGAACTTTGAATTGGAACAGTACTTGGGCAGCAACTGATGACGTTCACAATTGACGATTAATGGCGATTCCGCCCGTCCTCTGGAGTTCGTTCTCCAGAGTCGAACTTGCAAGTCTGAACTACCAAGGACGCAAGTCAGAAGTTTGCGTACTTGGTATTGAGAAACGGGTAGAATCTTAATCAAAACACAAGACAGGGCATATATGTAACAATAATCAGCATTAGTGATATTAAAGTTCAAGAACTTATTATTATTTTCACTGTTCAAATATTGACCATAACAATAAACAATATGATCTAATATGCTGAGGAAATAAATTCCAAAGTGCTCTGCAGGACATTGTAATCCATTTAGCAAGGGAATTGCTCAGTCGGTCACATACATATTTGCTAAATTTGCTTTTCAGTGTTTACTCCAATGTGTTTTGAAGATGACGTTGACTGCTAGAGTTGACTCTAGTCTCCCTCCTTCATTTTACAGCTCAGGGTCAAAGTCCAGTACAGAATGGATTAATCTGCGTTATTTTTTTTAACGCTATTTTTTCTCAGATTAATTCATCAAATTATTTTGACAGCCCAAATATATATATATATATATATATATATACACTCACCTAAAGGATTATTAGGAACACCATACTAATACTGTGTTTGACCCCCTTTCGCCTTCAGAACTGCCTTAATTCTACGTGGCATTGATTCAACAAGGTGCTGAAAGCATTCTTTAGAAATGTTGGCCCATATTGATAGGATAGCATCTTGCAGTTGATGGAGATTTGTGGGATGCACATCCAGGGCACGAAGCTCCCGTTCCACCACATCCCAAAGATGCTCTATTGGGTTTAGATCTGGTGACTGTGGGGGCCATTTTAGTACTGTGAACTCATTGTCATGTTCAAGAAACCAATTTGAAATGATTCAAGCTTTGTGACATGGTGCATTATCCTGCTGGAAGTAGCCATCAGAGGATTGGTACATGGTGGTCATAAAGGGATGGACATGGTCAGAAGCAATGCTCAGGTAGGCAGTGGCATTTAAACGATGCCCAATTGGCACTAAGGGGCCTAAAGTGTGCCAAGAAAACATCCCCCACACCATTACACCACCACCACCAGCCTGCACAGTGGTAACAAGGCATGATGGATCCATCTTCTCATTCTGTTTACGCCAAATTCTGACTCTACCATCTGAATGTCTCAACAGAAATCGAGACTCATCAGACCAGGCAACATTTTTCCAGTCTTCAACTGTCCAATTTTGGTGAGCTTGTGCAAATTGTAGCCTCTTTTTCCTATTTGTAGTGGAGATGAGTGGTACCCGGTGGGGTCTTCAGCTGTTGTAGCCCATCCGCCTCAAGGTTGTACGTGTTGTGGCTTCACAAATGCTTTGCTGCATACCTCGGTTGCAACGAGTGGTTATTTCAGTCAAAGTTGCTCTTCTATCAGCTTGAATCAGTTTGCCCATTCTCCTCTGACCTCTAGCATCAACAAGGCATTTTCGCCCACAGAACTGCCGCATACTGGATGTTTTTCCCTTTTCACACCATTCTTTGTAAACCCTAGAAATGGTTGTGCGTGAAAATCCCAATAACTGAGCAGATTGTGAAATACTCCGACCGGCCCGTCTGGAACCAACAACCATGTCACGCTCAAAATTGCTTAAATCACCTTTCTTTCCCATTGTGACATTCAGTTTGGAGCTCAGGAGATTGTCTTGACCAGGACCACACCCCTAAATGCATTGAAGAAACTTCCATGTGATTGGTTGATTAGATAATTGCATTAATGAGAAATTGAACAGGTGTGCCTAATAATCCTTTAGGTGAGTGTATATATATATATATATATATATATATATATATATATATATATATATATATATATACTGTATATATACACACATATACACACAAAGCTCTGCCTGTTTCTCTAATTTCAGGGCACCCCTGTGTGAATTTGGAAGAGACTGATAAGGTTTGTGGTGCCACTGGATTGCCCCAGATTGACGTCCAGTGCGACGTGCCCCTGTAGAGGTGATGCCTACACCATAGCCCCCAATGAGCCCTCCCCTGTATTGGGCACGCCTCGCTTGCACCCGCGGCACCAGTCAGTATTATTATAGGCAAACCTTACTATGAACGAACATGCATTCAGGACATTGCGTGTATAATTATTACTGTCTTGAATCTTTTGTATTGTGTAATGTTTTATGCACATATCTTTAGAACATGCATTGTATGCTTGTTATATTAACCCTTTAAACCTAAAGTGTAATAAACAATACAACCAATACGGTACACCAATACAACCATCCCCATCGTGCAAGATCTGCCCCCAAGTTACTTTTTGATAATTACCGAGATTTTATACGGGTTTCAGACAATTGTCACAACTGAAGTGTTCCCATATCATCAACTGCTGATGCAGCGTCAAGTGAATAACTGATAACAAAAAAACGTATCATTATTAATATAAAAAAACATCACATGTTAAGTCTTATAGGGAATTCTGGGAATGTCAATTAACAAGTTTTTCATTGTATAAATTAAAAGATGACTCAATCTTTTTGATTTCTAACAGTACATTTAAAAGCATTTTACTATAAGATTACAAGAAATGCTCCATTACAATTCTTAGTTTGTCAACATATATAGTAAAGGAACTTACAGCTGAACAGGTGTTTGCATTTTTGTAGTCATTTAATATTAAAAATACAATTTAATAATAAAATAAAATAAACAGTAAATAAATAATACAATTCACGTGCTTGTGTGTGTATAATTCAGATGTTGTTTTCTGGTTTTCATTATGTTTCCACTCAATCTTGTATATGAAAAAGCCACAAAACACATTTAGAGGCTCCAATCAGCAAAGTTCATTAACCTTTATGGACGTCTGAGCAATGGGTTCCGCTGACTCACCGCGAGATCACTGCCGCGTGATAATGAAGAACATTTAGATCTTAGATGCTAATGGCTGAGGAAGGATAACCTTCTCTTGATCTTTTACCTCTGAGAAAATGCGAGGCCAGTGACGATAGAGAAAGAGATATATTGAAAGATAAGGGCTGAAAACTGGCAAAGATGAGATTAATTGGCAGCTTGAAAGGAAATGTAAAATGAGTAAAATCATGTGCATCTCTAATATCAAATAAATGTTAAAATAAAATAAATACAATAAAAATAATACAAGCAGAACATGTCGTTTTTGGAGTACATGTAAAAGCCATTCATAGTACATAAATATACAGTAATATCAGTGTCAGGGTTGAGGTATAAGGGGTGAAGCAAGGACTCAAGCCACATCCACACGAAGCCAGAGCTTTCCCTATCCAATCTTTTTTTTTCCCTAGTCTCGAGAAAAATCTGCGTAGGGGAGCGCGGGGCACAACCTAATGCGGAGTTAGTTGTAACACACATGGTTTAAAACTTTCCACACATGCCAGGATGACGAAACTTAGTGTATTTACTAGTTGCCATATCAACATTATTTAGATAAAAAATTACGCCAAAATGAATTTTTTTTGGGAAGATATTACAGAACATTTATTTAACCATAGGAAAAGCAAATTAATTACTTAAGTTTATTTTTCATCTCTGTTTTTGTGTTAATTTAAAATAAGACATCTGATATTATTTTAATCTTATATCTGTTATTTAACAGTTCCGATCGATCTAACAGCAGAAGACACGAGCCGCGGTTTAAATCCCAGTTGTGCATGTGGGGTGCGTTGTAACACTGCGTTACAATATTCCCCAGTTAGAAATATGCTATTATATCCAATACTTTTATTCATTATTGTGAGAAACCATGATAAAAGTGAATAATGACTGAGAGTCAATGTTCAGAAATTATTCATTATTATTATGTTTTTAAACTATACTGTATAGCTGCATTTAGCGATGCGTTTGTTGTCAAACTGAATTTTTTTTATATTTTAATTATTTAAAAAAATGCCATTATTTTATTTTAAAAAGTTAATAATTGTATTTTATTGACAAAATATTTTAGTTTGTCATTGATATTTTTTTGATTATATCAGGTAACATTTTAAGCTGTCATTTGGTCATGTTACATCGTGCCCCTCACATGTTACAATGTACCCTACCTATGGGGCATGTTGTCACATTTCCCTTCCATTCTTTCGAGGTAAATCAAGAAAAAAGTATACACTAATGAAACAAAACCACATAATTGTACTACACATGTGTGAAATTAATGTGTGAAAAAAATAAATACTCTGAACCCCAAGTGAATTTACACAAACTGAGACAGTCTAAAAGCGTTAGGTTGTGCCCCGCTCTCCCCTACACACGAAACCACTGAATCAGACTCAAAACGATGTAGTATACATGCCAGACCAGTATGTGGCGCTATAATCCTGCCACAGAGATACACTAAAGACGGAGAATAAGACTTGGAGCATGTGCATAAACAAGACAAAACATAACATGAAAGCACAGAACACAACACACATGGACAGAAGAGCACACGCTCACACGACAAGACGAATGCTCATTCCGTACGCTCACGACAGAAGACAAACACGCGGAACACGAATGTCCGAATCCCAACACAAAAACTAAACCAAACTAGACCGAAGTGCTGGGATCCGAACACCACGCTCTGCACACAAAACTCACAAGGACAGGAGAGCACGTAGCTAGAGCATGCTCGAATCTGCGCGCTCACACAAGACAAACAATACAGAAGTGTCAGGTGTCTGTCACAAAACCAAGGGTAAGCTAGACCAAAGTGACAGAACCCTGACAACCAGTCATAATAATTAGAAAATAAAATGTCTTAGAATCAGATATTCCAGTGAGTTGTGTAATAATTTACAATAACAATGGGCTGACTGCACATTATCCATGTATATAAGAATAGAGTGTTCTTACACTGAAATAAGTAATTAGCTGACATAATACAATGATATGAACCAAACCGTGAGAAATTTGAACCCAAATGGACAAAAGCTCCAAACTCCAAACATCTTCCTGATCCCTGCAGTCTTTCCTTTGATTTATGTAATAGCTGAACCATTTAATATTTTACTACGGCTTCTGTTATGATGGTACTCTTTTTATCTAGGCTAATTTATATATTCCGGTCGGACCAGGTAACATTAAACTGCACGCTCGTCTTAACACTCCTCCGCCCCAGCACTACCTGTCTAGATCAGAATTTCAAGTGTGTTTTTGTAAGTAGGACTTATAAGTAGTAGTTTGTAAGTGCAACTTATGAGTAGGACTTTATCTTTATACAGCGGGGAAAATAAGTATTTGACACATCAGCATTTTTATTTGTAAGGGGATTTCTAAGTGGGCTATTGACACAAAATTTCCACACTGTAAAAAAATGCTGTAAAAAAACGGCCAAATTTTGACAGTAAAATGCTGTTTTCCATTAAAACAGTAATATACCGTAGAAAACAATGCATTCTGGGTAATATTTGTAATTTTCGAGAAAATAGCAAACAGGAATATACCGTGAATTAACAGTGCTCAAAGTCGACACTCAGAGGCTGTGCTCCAAATCACACCCTATACCCTCATTCACTATTCCCTACACTAGTTTACTGATAGTGAGCGAAAATAAGTGAGTGAATTCAAACACTGATGAACACCTGCTGTTATCACCGAAGGAAAGAGATACATGAACAGAAAAAGTTGCTTTCAACTGAAGATAAAAGAAGATATTAAATCTCTGAAGATCTCAGCAGAGGAGGATTAAACAACTCCATAAACAGCATTACCAGCTTCACACATTACTAACCAGACTGACTTTATTTCTGTCAGACGTCTACAGAACTTATTTTGACGTTACCATTATGGTGATTAGTGTTTGCTTTAGTTGGGCTCTTGAACCTTGACATAATAACTTTAGTTTTTTTCAATAGCTGCTCTAATTTTGTATTTTAAATACATTTGTTATAACAAGCAAAGCCGAAAGAAAAAGTAAACAGATGATGTAGACTAGTTATTAATGGTCTGATTCACTGAGCTTCTTCATAATCTAATCTATAATGATATAGATTAAGTTTTATTTTTAGGTAACCCAATCATTTTACAGCATGAGTTCCAGCAGTGTTGCAACAACCAGATAATTTGAAGGACAGGAAAAAAGCTTGTGGTCAAAACATTTTTGAATACCAGAGTCATTCAGACTCAAATGGACATCAAGAATCGGCGTATGAATCTCAATAATGGTGACAATCAAAAGCTTCATTCTGCAATGCATGCTGGGTACAGGCATTGTGCAAAAATCATCCATGACTCCCAGCATGCATTGCGGCATGAATAAATTATGCTGATGAATAGCCTGGTTACTTTCTTTAATTCTTAATATTTACCTTTATTTTTGGTGTTGTTTTTGTGTTGGCTTTTGGTAGTGTTTTGTGATGTTCAGAGTTGATCTGTTCATCTTTTTTTTGACTGTCACCATTGTTGTGATTCATATGCGGATTCTTCATGTCTATGTGAGTCTAAATGGCACCATAGTACAAACCATTTGTGTATTTCATGAGTTTAAAAATCGTTCATAACTGATTCCTAATCACTGATTGATATTTTATAAACTGTCACAGTTTTGGCAATGAAAAATAGGGGTAAAATGAGATGTATATATTAAAAAAAAGGTTTTGTTTAGGGAATAGACACTGAATAAAAAGAACTAACCAAGCATTCCATTATGTTTATGTCACAACCATTAACACCTGATCACAAGTGTTTTGCTACAACAAATGTGTTTAAGAAACACACAGTTATAGAAGCCAAAGAAAAACTATTGTTACGAAGTCAAGGGTCAAGAGCCCAACTGAAGCAAACACTAATCACCATAATGGTGACCAAACATTTTCAATTAAACATCAAAAGTTAATTTGATCTGTTAATTTTCTATAAGAGCTTCTGTAGATGTCTGACAGAAATAAAGTAAATCTGGTTAGTAAAAAGTGAAGCTGGTAATGCTGTTTGTGGAGTTGTTTAATCCTCCTCTGCTTTAATGTCTTCTTTTATTTTCAGTTGATTTCATCTAAGGCTGTGGCTGAAGTCAGTTGTACTTCTCTTTCCTTGAGTGGTTCTGCTTGTTAACAGCAGGTGCTCATCACTAATTCTCAATTATCACTTAATTAATCTCTTAATTATCTCATTAACTTCAACAATGCTTCAATTACTCTAACACTCTGTAGTGTGGACACATATAAGTGTTCATTTAAAACTGAAGATTTTGCTGTGGAGTTTAAAGGGTTAAAGGCATTAGATGAAAATTAACGGTAAACAACTGTAAATTAATTTACGGAAAAGTACTGTAAAAAAAACAGCAGTTTACTGGCAACCAGAGCTGCCAGTAGATTACCGTAAAATCAAAGAAAAAACAGTAATATGCTGTAAAACGTAACAGTCAGATTTACCAGATGAATCAAGATATTTTCACTGAAATAGTAGTGAAAGTTAATAGAAAAAAGTTGTGCAAAGTCTGTAACTGATAAGGAGAGTAAATATTAAAATGAACAGTGTTTATGTTGTAGCGACTATGAGTCAGATAAAATAATAACTCAACGGGGAACTGAATTAAAATGAAAGACTCGAATGACACTATATATTATAAATAATTCAGAATTAATGTTTACCCCTTTAACTTATTCGTCCGCCGATATGTAAGAACTTAAAGGGGGCTCTGTTAAGGGGAAACATGTATATTTAGCTCAAATGAATGAATTTAATGAATTCATAGGGAATTTTTGAGAGTCTATTTTACAGCCGAGCAAATGACTCTTCTAGTGTTCATTTGAACGGGCCGTAAATATCAACTCTGCAGCGGATATTAATATCCGAACAATAGTGAAACACTATTTAACAGCCAGGTAACTTAAATCGGCAGTTCAAGACATTAAATTGATAAGCACATAACACAAGAACAGTTATCTTTGAATACAAACGGAACTTTATTGATTAATCTAACACATCAAACTAATATATAACATAAACACACACACACTCGCACATTCACACGTTGCAGAAAGGAAGAAGGTGAGGAAAGAATAAGTTCTAAGAGAGAGAAATTATGAAATCCTAAGCAATCTATGCATTTATGAAACATGACCTGAAGAAACCATTGATCAGTAATTGAACCTCCTATCGTTTCTTAGGCAGGGTTATTACATTTGATCTAATGCACCAGTTCAGCTTGGAATCAAAAAGGCGTTACTTGCGTTTGTGTTTCGCGTGTCGTCTGACAAAGGGGGATTCCCTTTTCCTGGCTGGACATGGGTTTTCCCGGATCTTTGATTCGCTGAAGGTCTGGTCGACGTCTGGGGAAGCCAACCACGTGGCGTGTTGGCGGCTGAATGAAAGTCTTGTGGGCGTTGTTTGAAGTTGGAGCGCGCTGTTAGAAACTCGTTGTTGAGAGACTTTTGCGGCGAAACTTAACAGAACCCGAGACTTAACGGAAATAAAATAAACTTTAAGTAAAGGAAAGGAAAGTGAGAGAAAAGCAGATGGCCTGAATGAAATCGTTGTTAACCCATTTTCTCTGATCTTGGTCTGCCACGATCGTCAGATCGTCTCCTGGGAGCTCTCCGTTCAGAACTCCCTCTGGTCAAACTGCTAGGACTTAGCTCATCTCTGAACTGCGAACAAGCCGCGAACCAGCTCGAACCGAACTGGAACCGAACTTGATCTGAACTCTGCACTGCTTCTGGTCTGAACTGCACGGAACTGTAGACAGTAGACAGTAGACAGAACTGTAGACAGAACTGTAGACAGAACTGAACTTTTCGTTCGTGTTCTGGGATTAAACTCAAACATTTGCCCATCCCCTGGATGGGTTCTGGCCAATTAGGCTTCAGGGGTGACTGTGTCTCCACCCCTCCCACAAAATTGGGTTATCTATAGAATTTAGTTTCCTGCTCTTAAGCAGAGAGTAAATTTAGACCTAATTTCTTACTATAAGGACATGATCAATTCTATAAAGATTTCATTCAGCTCATCTGTTGGATTATATCCATACGAACACACTGGTATCAAACACAATGCTTTTTCATCCACTCATTCAATAGTTACATAATTGCATTAAATTGTGAGTAATATACATGCCTAATAGTCTAACTAACGTGTATTAGTTGTAAACACACTAACAAGTTATGTCGAAGGCTATTTGAATGAAAGTCCAATAATCAGTTATTTGATGTACTCCATAAGCTAACAGTTTCTGTGAGCTTGCTTGGAGTTTTAGCGGTGTCGTGGAGTTCATTTACCGGTCATTGCAAAGACAGAGGTCTGGTTGTTTCTTTGTCTTGTGACAACCACAAGCCCTTTGTCCTCTTTTAACTGAGTTTGGTGGCGAGTCCATAGGAAGTCAGAACTAGTAGCTCAGGGGCAGAATCAAGCCCCCATCTCCCTCGTGATGATGATCGATATCCTGGAGCTGAATTGTGCTTTGTTGAAAAGGATGTTAATTTGATCGAATCATTGGAAGATTAACTCATCTATATGTCTGCGGCCATAATTGCTACATATTCCCCCCTTCGTTAGGCGATGTGTTGGGATGAAGACATCGGCGAACGCTGTAGAAGCACAGGGAGAAGAAGCAGACACAATACACAACAAACAACAAGACAACACCTCCATGATTGGCCACTGTACTGGTGCAGGGCCTTAGATTATTCGAGTACTAACAGTTTTAAACTTTAAACTTAAGGTTAACTTGAAGTTTACGTTTTAACGTTCCTCGGTTTATCGTGTCGACGTAATGTAGTTTAACTTTGGTGTTGTTCTAATTTGGTTCGGTACGGTGACTCTTTGACCAAATTCTGTGTTTAACTTTTGTTTTGTTTGTTTTCTTCACTTCTAAATCGTACTAGGTTGAGACCGTTGTACCTTTCTTCATGACGTGGTGACATCATTTGTGGTACAAATGAGGTGACCTCTTAATCATGGAGCTCTCTAGCTCACATTGGTTCAAAGGTGGCCCGCCGATATTAGGCGTGGTGCATCAATCCCTATATCGTGACCTTGACCCTTATGGGGTAGACAGGCATTTTACCTAATAAAAGAAGAAGGAGAGGGAAGGAAGAGGTGAAACAAAACAAAAGAGTTGAGTGTCTCTAGGTCTTGCCTACAACTACTCGTGCAGCTAAGGTGTCGTGTACCCTAACTTAATGAGAGGTGTTCTACCTGTTGGGTAGATTGTGCAATGTTTCCTATGATGAGTGTAGCCGGGTCCATGCTAAGCTAGTTTCTGAAGCTAGTTTCTACCTGTGGGAAGAACATGTTTGCTGAATGTTTTCCCTGGCAGATGTGGTTAACTTCTGTATGTTAGCGAGTATGTAAGTTATGTAGTGTATGTAACGTTAGTGGATGTATGGTCAGATACGTTCTAGTCTGTTTTTGGTCCCCCCTTTCCTGGAAGGCGTGTCAATCAGAATCTGACTCATCCCATTTCCTGTCCTCTTCATGGCATTTGAGGGATTCTCTCAATAGCTGCATGACTTCTTGTGAGTCGCTGCTTTGCTTGTGCCCACGGCCGTCTGGTTGTTTGGATCTGGCATTGGCATGAGAGTCTTGTTCTTCGGCGTACTCAGTGCTGTGCTTAACTGAGTGGTGCCGAGGTGGGTTTTGTCGTCGCTTACCCACGTTAGATGCTCTGGAATGTGTGGGATGACGATGGTCTTTGGCATCTTTAGAGTTTCTTGAGAAGCGAGGCTGGTCCCATGGCTTTTCCCAGCAGTTGGTGTGGTAGCTGTCATGGGAGTCACGTTCTCTGTACTCTTTATGATGGACCGTAGTGTAGTCATGCCACTGGGTGTTGTCCAGTGCAAGGCTTGGGTCTTGGCTGACGGAGTTTGACACTGTGGACGTTTTCAAACCTTTCTTTGAGGCCATCTTTTGTTTGATGTAGGCCTTGTGTGTCAGGTCACGCAGCTGTTGGATTGTCATCGTGTCTGGGCAGGCCATGATGCCTAGATGACGACTCACTCCAGGGTGCATGTTTCTCAGGAAGATGGTTTTGAAGTTCAAATCCTCTTCAAGTTCAGGTTCGTTATATGCACCAAAGTAGGCTTGTCGGAAACGGCTGTAGTAGGCTTGGGGAGTCTCTTGTCGACCTTGTTTGGTTTCCCAGGCGATTAACAGTCCGTGTTCAGACTCAGGGCCTGTAAATTCTTGGGTCAGCGTCTCACGTAGTAGCTGGTAGTTGTACTTTACGTGAACAGGTTGCCGATCTAGAAAGCTTCGTACCTCATGACTGGATGTGGCTCTGAGGAGGTATAACCTGTCTCGGTCGGTCACCTGAGGTCTTGCCTCTAGGTAGAAGTCAATATCTCGGAGGTAGGCCTGGATGTCGCGGCCCTCCGTGGAGTTTGGGTTGAACTGGGTGATGTTCTTAGCGAGCTTGTCGAGGTTTTCAAAGGTCATCTTTTGTGCAGGTTCGGAGTCTGCTTGGATGAGCTCTCTTTTGTTGGCCGGGACAAGTTCTGTGGTGGAGGCCGGTGACGTTTTGGGTTGCGGCCATTCACTTCTTCCGTTGTATGGCAGTTCTTGGAAGGAAGACTGTGTCCTACTCAGCAGTAGTGATGCTGAGGGAGTTCTATCCCTTCTTGGCTCTGGTCTCTGATTGACAGCATGATTGAGTTCATATCTGACCGCGTAGAGCTCGTCGTTGGCGTCGTCTCGCTGTCGGATCAGATGGTCCATCTCAGTGCTGTACCTTTCAAGGTGGTCTTCCAGAGCATTGATTTTAGAGTTCTGGTCTTTAATATCAGCGTTGGCTTTCTCTAGCTGATGTTCAGCAGACTGGAGTTGGTTTAACAGGTGTTTATGTGCAGTCTTTGACTCTTGTTTGTCGCGTTCAGCGACTGCAAGGGCTTCTTGGAGCTTGTCAACTGGTTTCTTTGTTTCTTGCTCCACTTCGTCAGGCACTTTGAGTTTGTCTTGAGCTTTAGCCTTGAGCTGGTCTGTGCAGCGTTGAGTGTGCATCAGCTCTCTCAGGAACTCAGTGGTCTGACGCTTGAAGTCATCCTGGACTTTCACTTCCAGCTTGTCTATGCGGTTTTGGGCACGAGTCAGCTCCTCTTGAAGGTGGATGATGTGCTTGTCGCTTAGTTTCAGCTGGGCTGTGAAGGCATTGCTTAGGGAACAGGTGATCTTGGCTAGTTCCATGTGGTTGTTGTTCTGGCTTGAATCATGTGTCAGGAACCTTCTCAGAATCATGATTATTATTAAAAATAATAACAGTTCAATTGTCTTTGGTATGAGGCAGTCTGTAATGCCTCTGAGACAGGCGTCCACATCTTCCCCTTGGGCAGTGGGGTTTGTCGTCTGCGACATGTTGTTACGCTGGGAGAAGAGACTGACACAGATCTGTGTGGGGTATAAGCCTATGTGTGGTGGGACAGCTAAGTGTCGTTTCAGTGATTGTACACCAATAGTGGCGTGTGGTGACGACTATGTGTTGGTCTCAGTGTAGACAGGTAGGCTAGTGATGTGAAGGCTTTGCACTCAACTAGGTAAGGGAAAGAGAGAGAAAAGGGTTAAAACAAATCTCAATAGATTGAAACAATTTTCTTTTCACTTGGAGAATTTCTTTTTTTCTAAAAAGAAAATTCTATCAATGAAAAGCTGTTTCCAAATCGTGATGCGAGGACTATGTCACTCAGCTTAGTAAGGGAGGAAGAGAGAAAAGGTTAAAAACCTATTTCAATTGAAAGAAACAAAAATAACTTTCACTGGGAGAAAAAGTTCTTTTTTTTTCTATAACTACTTCCTATCAATGAAAATCTTTTTTCAAAACAGAAACAATATTATTGTTTATGTTACAGAGTAAAATAATACAATAATAATGCTGATACCTCTTTCCTTAGTCTGACAGGATTGACGCCACACACCTTACAGGCGGACCGCTTACGCAGGGATGCGTTGAAGGCGACGGTGGCTCAACACTTGTCTCTGTTAAATGAACTTAGATATGTCAAAATTTTAAATTGCGTTTACAAATGCAGGGAAAGCATGGAGAACAAAGGAGGGTTTGATTACCAATCAAATGCCTACTGGTTTGTTTCTCTGGGAAGAATTATCTTTCTCTTTCTTTTCGAAATGATCAATGATTCTTCCAGGCTTGTTCCCTATAAATATGAAGAATAAAATTGAATAGAGCAGGACAGAACAGGGAGGACGTGAGGAGAAGGGAGGAAAGCAAGGAGATCCGGCCCCACAAATGGCTCTGAAGCCTTTGTCTGTCTACGAGTATAAAGTTGATAGTTGATGGTCAACTAATCACCCAAAATAAATATTTAGTCAATGAGGATTGTCTCTGATTTATTTTGAAACTCGTAGGAATCTGGCACTGTCTCCTATTGAGGCTCAGGTGTGTTGCTCCCAAGCTCGGTTACAAAAAGGGAAGTTAAATAAAGAGATAAATGAGTAAATAAAATAGAGTGGCTAAGTGAATAGCTACAATAGGAAGAGGGGATAACGGAGGGTATAACGCAATAAAAATAATGAATAAATGTGAGTCCAAAAGGTTTTGGTAATAGATATCAATTTAGTGGTTCACTTGAACTTCTAAAGTTCCAGACGAATACCTAAAGTAATTGGGTCTCAATGAGAAATTCTGAAAATGAGTAAATTCCAGAATAGTTAGAATTACTTTAAAATCATTTTACATGACTTTGAGGAACGAATCTTGAATTTTTTCTTTCATTAAATTCAAACTTAACAATTAATAATTGCAAACCAGTATCTTTCCTCTTCAAGTAAAATGTAGGTAAAGTAACTAACAATTGTGAACCAATATTTCCCTTAAAGTAGAGTATAACGTAATGTTTTAGAAAGATAAGAGAAAAGTAAGAAAGACCAACAGTGTACATAAAGTTGAGGTGTTTAAATGGTTAAATCACTTTAAAGTGACTCAAACAGACACTGCATTTACACGTATGTTAATACGGTTGATACCTAAAACTAATGCTAAAGCTTTAGCATTTAGGCTTCAATGTAAACAACTGCTTCGATTAGCTTAGCCTGTAGCTGTTAGCTACCGTAAGGTTTGTTTACAAATATGGCTTCGACGCACTGCGCATGCGCTGAGTTTATCCGGAAGCGCTGGTTGACTTCCGTGCCGCAGTCGTGACTATGGCGACAAACAAACGCTAGCGGCAAACATGTGAATTGCAGACAGGGTTAGGAGTAACTAGAAAAGTCAGCGCTTTTCACCCTGTAAAGTTACACATAAGTTTAGCACGTGCAATCGAGTGTATTACGTGAAACGTCGGCACATTTCATCAATGAAAATCAAAATAAGGAACACCACTCGTAGCTGGTTTTGCTCTGTGGGGCTTTTCACTCAGTTTGTTAAGAGTGAGATTAAACTTTACAGTTACAGTTCAATGTTACAGTTTTGCGCTGTAAATAGAACACTATTGATCTCGGCGGATCTATGTGCATATAGAACCACAGGGTTTCTTCTACTGTTGATTCTATCAATGTCAGCTTTACTTGGGTTCAAATCATTCTCCTTTAAATCACACTGGGACACGCAGTGTTATACGAGACGGATATACAAACCGGCAAGCTTTAACTGCTTAACATTAGCACAGGGAAGATATAGCTCTTCGAATTACAGTGGAACACGCACTGAATTAATAGCTATAAATAAGGCTTTAATACATCGATCAAGGAACACGCTTGATCTGACCGCGCTGTGAGGAGATTATTCCTCGCAGGGTATTTCAATTTATGCAGTTTAAGTTCGTTCAGTTCTCTGGCTGACTGATATACGTATAACGTTAGCTATTTAATGACACTGGAACACGCAATGACATCAATTCGGCTATAAACGAGGCATTCTAGAAATTAAGGAACACGCTTAATTCTTACCTTATCGTATAGTGTGAGATCTCAGATCTTAAATTACTTTAATGCAGTTTTAGAACAGGGACAGACTTGGGTTACACAGCGTTCCTCATTCATTCAACACAGCTTTCAAATAGGCGCGCGCGCAGCTTGCGTCACGAGCGCGCGCACACACAGACAGACGCGTCTAGCGGTCTGATCTCTCAAAATGTAATTCAAAGATAAAATCTCGATTTATATGCTTATAATTTAGGTTAAACTGCCCGCATTCTCCACCAATAATACTGTAAACAACTGCGACTATGAGTCAGATAAAATAATAACTCAACGGGGAACTGAATTAAAATGAAAGACTCGAATGACACTATATATTATAAATAATTCAGAATTAATGTTTACCCCTTTAACTTATTCGTCCGCCGATATGTAAGAACTTAAAGGGGGCTCTGTTAAAGGGAAACATGTATATTTAGCTCAAATGAATGAATTTAATGAATTCATAGGGAATTTTTGAGAGTCTATTTTACAGCCGAGCAAATGACTCTTCTAGTGTTCATTTGAACGGGCCGTAAATATCAACTCTGCAGCGGATATTAATATCCGAACAATAGTGAAACACTATTTAACAGCCAGGTAACTTAAATCGGCAGTTCAAGACATTAAATTGATAAGCACATAACACAAGAACAGTTATCTTTGAATACAAACGGAACTTTATTGATTAATCTAACAGATCAAACTAATATCTAACATAAACACACACACACTCGCACATTCACACGTTGCAGAAAGGAAGAAGGTGAGGAAAGAATAAGTTCTAAGAGAGAGAAATGATGAAATCCTAAGCAATCTATGCATTTATGAAACATGACCTGAAGAAACCATTGATCAGTAATTGAACCTCCTATCGTTTCTTAGGCAGGGTTATTACATTTGATCTAATGCACCAGTTCAGCTTGGAATCAAAAAGGCGTTACTTGCGTTTGTGTTTCGCGTGTCGTCTGACAAAGGGGGATTCCCTTTTCCTGGCTGGACAGGGGTTTTCCCGGATCTTTGATTCGCTGAAGGTCTGGTCGATGTCTGGGGAAGCCAACCACGTGGCGTGTTGGCGGCTGAATGAAAGTCTTGTGGGCGTTGTTTGAAGTTGGAGCGCGCTGTTAGAAACTCGTTGTTGAGAGACTTTTGCGGCGAAACTTAACAGAACCCGAGACTTAACGGAAATAAAATAAACTTTAAGTAAAGGAAAGGAAAGTGAGAGAAAAGCAGATGGCCTGAATGAAATCGTTGTTAACCCATTTTCTCTGATCTTGGTCTGCCACGATCGTCAGATCGTCTCCTGGGAGCTCTCCGTTCAGAACTCCCTCCGGTCAAACTTCTAGGACTTAGCTCATCTCTGAACTGCGAACAAGCCGCGAACCAGCTCGAACCGAACTGGAACCGAACTTGATCTGAACTCTGCACTGCTTCTGGTCTGAACTGCACGGAACTGTAGACAGTAGACAGTAGACAGAACTGTAGACAGAACTGTAGACAGAACTGAACTTTTCGTTCGTGTTCTGGGATTAAACTCAAACATTTGCCCATCCCCTGGATGGGTTCTGGCCAATTAGGCTTCAGGGGTGACTGTGTCTCCACCCCTCCCACAAAATTGGGTTATCTATAGAATTTAGTTTCCTGCTCTTAAGCAGAGAGTAAATTTAGACCTAATTTCTTACTATAAGGACGTGATCAATTCTATAAAGATTTCATTCAGCTCATCTGTTGGATTATATCCATACGAACACACCGGTATCAAACACAATGCTTTTTCATCCACACATTCAATAGTTACATAATTGCATGAATTGTGAGTAATATACATGCCTAATAGTCTAACTAACGTGTATTAGTTGTAAACACACTAACAAGTTATGTCGAAGGCTATTTGAATGAAAGTCCAATAATCAGTTATTTGATGTACTCCATAAGCTAACAGTTTCTGTGAGCTTGCTTGGAGTTTTAGCGGTGTCGTGGAGTTCATTTACCGGTCATTGCAAAGACAGAGGTCTGGTTGTTTCTTTGTCTTGTGACAACCACGAGCCCTTTGTCCTCTTTTAACTGAGTTTGGTGGCAAGTCCATAGGAAGTCAGAACTAGTAGCTCAGGGGCAGAATCAAGCCCCCATCTCCCTCGTGATGATGATCGATATCCTGGAGCTGAATTGTGCTTTGTTGAAAAGGATGTTAATTTGATCGAGTCATTGGAAGATTAACTCATCTATATGTCTGCGGCCATAATTGCTACAATGTGTTGTTGCAGAAGATGATATAGAAGAGATATTTTAGTTTAATTAATTTGTTTTGTGGGTCGCCATTGTGCTGGAGAGTAGAGCCTGTGCTTCTGTCCAGGATGAGCAGAGAAACACTGATGAAATGCTGCCTGATGCTTTATTTAAAGTCAGTGACTGTGTTTGCTAATGCAGTTATGAGCTGTTTGTTGAGTAATTTATCACATACATGTGTGCTATTGCTAGCGATGAACTGTAAAAATTGAAGTTAAAGTCATCTACTTTCACTACTACACATTACGTGTTTGCAGTTTATATTAAGAAATGTTCCTTTTCAGTGGACTCAAATTATATGTTTACAGTACAAACACCATATGAATACTAGTTTTAAAATGAGAACTGTTTGAAGCAATCAGTTTTTCAATTGAAAAGAGTTACCTTTCATGGTATTATTACGGTAACATACTGTAAAAAGGAGAGCTGTAAATAAACAGTAGAGGGCTGTAAATTAACAGTATATTGCTGGCAACCACAGCTGCCAGTAGATTACCGTTATTTTACAGCACAATATTTTACAGTGCACCAGATGTAGCCATCAAGCCAAATATTGAATTCATACAAAGAAATCAGAACATTTAAGTATACAAGTTGAGTCATAATAAATAAAGTGAAATGACACAGGGAATAAGTATTGAACACATGAAGATAACAAGGTACAAAATGTCATAGAAAGTCAAGAGATCACCTTAAATCTGTCAGTATTGAGAGAGAAACCCTGCCCCCTATCAGTACTAATTGATATCAGCTGCTTTAGTCCTAATTGATGGCCTATAAAGGCTTCTCATTACCCAGGAGGCACACAGGAAAGACTTCATGATGGGTAAAAGCAAAGAACTCTCTAAAGGTCTTTGTAATCTTATCGTTGAAAAGCATTTTGATGGGAATGGTTATAGGTGCATTTCCAGAATGCTGAATGTTCCTTTGAGCACTGTGGGGGCCATTATCAGGAAATGGAAAGAGCATCAGTTCACCATAAACCGGCCACGATCAGGTGCTCCACGTAAGATCCCTGTCCGAGGAGTCCAAAGAAAAATCAGGAGAGTTCTCCAAGAGCCAAGAACCACTCGGGCAGAACTTCAGGAAGACCTTGCATCAGCAGGTACTGTTGTTTCAAAGAAAACTATAAGCAAAGCACTGAACCGCCATGGCATCCATGCACGCTCACCACGCAAGACTCCATTGCTGAACAAAAAGCATGTTGAGGCTCGGTTAAAGTTTGCGAAAGAGCATTTGGAGAAGCCTGTGGATTATTGGGAGACTATAGTATAGTCAGATGAAAGCAAAACTGAACTTTTTGGCAGTCATTGTACACACCATGTTTGGAGAAGAAATGGCACTGCCCACCACCCCAAGAACACCATACCAACAGTTAAGTTTGGGGGTGAAGCATCATGGTTTGGGGCTGCTTTTCAGCAAGGGGTACTGGCAGACTTCATATTATTGAAGGCAGGATGAATGGAAAAATGTACCGGGACATTCTGGATAAAAATCTGCTGCCATCTACCAGAAAGCTGAAAAGGAAAAGAGGGAGGACATTTCAGCAAGACAATTATCCCAAACACAAGGCAAAGGAAACAATGAAGTGGTTTCAAAGAAAGAAAATCAAGTTGCTTGAATGGCCCAGTCAATCACCTGACCTAAATCCCATAGAAAATCTATGGAGAGAACTGAAGATCAAAGTTCATAAAAGAGGCCCAAGGAACCTTCAAGATTTAAAGACCATTTGTGTGGAAGAATGGGCCAGAATCACTCCTGAGCAATGTAGACGACTGGTCTCTCCATACAAGAGGCGTCTAGAAGCTGTAATCACCAACAAAGGCTTTTCTACAAAGTATTAAATAAAGTGTGTTCAATACTTATTCCCTGTGTCATTTCACTTTATTTATTATGACTCAACTTGTATACTTAAATGTTCTGATTTCTTTGTATGAATCAATATTTGGCTTGATGGCTACATCTGGTGGAAATTGTGTCAATAGCCCACTTAGAAATCTCCTTACTGATAAAAATGCTGATGTGTCAAATACTTATTTGCTGTATGTAATTTCATCATTACTTCTGTCTGAAATATTTTTTAAATTTACTGCTGAATGCACTGACAAGCATTTATGGTAAACTAAAATATACTGTAATGTAATTTCTATTTAAACTTGTATACGGCATGTTGTATAAATACATTTGTTATTGAAAAAAGTTGCAATTTAAAACATTAACTTTAAGTGTGATAACAAATAACACTCTACAGTTAATATTATAACCAAATACTTTATATGTGCTTTAGTAAGTTAGTTAACACATTAAAATAAGTGTACTTCTTTAAAGCATGGAGAATTTTTTTTTAAATGTTTTTTTTAATGTAGGCTATTTTAAAGGTAAAAAATATTATTAGCCTACTAAGTACTAAATGTACTTATGTGTTAAGAAACATAGTCCGGAAAGTGTACTCTCTTTAAGTACATAAGTAGCCTTTTATTTCAAGTCCACATACAATTAAGTACACTTATTTCTCACATGGCAATACCAAAACTAACTCATCTGAACTCTGAAGTCCCTAGACTGAACCTCATGTGATATTTGTTGAGAGAACCTTCAGGGAGTCTGTGGGCAGAAGTGAACTGACAAAAGATACGTCTGACCTGTAGACCTCAATTGCAGATTTAAACCAGAAAGCACATAGTGATCTTCTCAGGCTAATTGAAATGGGACAAATATTCTATCTGAGACTACTTTGTGGTCCTTCATTCCATCACTAGCAGCAGGATTTCCCAAATTTTCAGGCCCCTCTGTGTTGACATTATAGAAATGTGTGTTAGTGTGAGAGATCAAATGCTAGAGTTAGCTTTGAAGTCTCCATGCGAGTTGGTAGAAAATGCTTTTGGTCTGTGGAACAAGTAGAAAATTGCATGCTGAGAGTTTGCGAGTTCAGGGAGGAAACATTACCTTTTCATTACTTATTTTCAGGACAAGTATTGTGAGGTCGCCATGATCATCAAACTGATTTCACTTTTATACAGCTCTAACATAGAGAGTAGATCAGTGAAGAAAAACTACAATCCTCATTAGATTCATACAGTCATTTGAGTTTTTCTTGCAGCCATATTTCACCAGTGCTGATCAATAAGTCATAGCAGAATATTGAAAAATGATTGTTGTCACAGTATAATATCGGACAGTCAGAAAATGGCATGCTATCATAAGATTCATCAGCATCCTGCTCGCCTTGGTGTTATTTACGAATCCACCGGCGATTATTCATCAATATGGTTAGTCAAGAATCAGAGTGTTCTTCTGTAAATCAGCTCCCTAGGTTTGGATGAGCATTAGATTATTTATATCATGGACAGTATAAGTAATTGTATGTTAACATAATAGTATATCACAATTTAGCTGAAAAAATGTCAAATAACTTTGTGGCAATGGCTATTTTAGCATATCATTTCGGTACTGTTAAGTACTGTTAATTTATATATATATATATATGGTTTTCGATCTCCTTTGATTATTTTCATTAATTATTTATAAAGTGGAAAAAGGGTGGCATGCATGAGGAGTGAGAGGGGTAGCAACACCAAAGCAAACTAGCATGCAATCATCTGTTTTATTTTTCATACCACAATAGTAAATAACTGTCTTTATAGAAATGTTATACTATGTGATGTGATCTACGGAAACCCATCACATGGTGACATTTTATGCCCTTTCCAATCTGTTTTTATTTCTTTCATAGCTTGTCTGTAACAAAAGTTGTGGTTATCTGCAGATTGCTATGATTTTCAGGAACGGAATTTTGAGAAAAACAGGTTTAAATAACTGTCACCCCCCTTTTTTTCGTATGAAAATGCAATATCCAAACTTAAAGGGTTAGTTCACCCGAAAATGAAAATTCTGTCATTAATTACTTACCCTCATGTTGTTGGACACCCGTAAGACCTCCGTTCATCTTCGGAACACAAATGAAGATATTTTAGTTGAAATCCGATGGCTCAGAAAGGCCTCCATTGGCACAATGCACTTTACACTCTCAAGACCCATAAAATGTACTAAAGATGTCATTACAAAGTCCATCTCACTACAGTGGTTCTACAATAACTTTATGAAGCGACGGGAATAGTTTTTGTGCGCAAAAAAAAACCTAAATAACGACTTATATAGTGATGACCGATTTCAAAACACTGCATCATGAAGCTTCGAAGCGTTATGAATCAGCAAGTCGAATCATGAATCGGATCGCGTGTCAAACCACCAAACTGCTGAATTCATGTGACTTTGGCGATCCAAACCGCTGAATCGACTCACTGATTCATAACGCTTCGAAGCTTATCGTTATTGTCATGATGATCATATATTGGGTTATGATTTTGCCATTATGACATGTTGGAGTGTGATTCTCAATTTTATCAGCCAGCATAATTTTATTTACGCTATCTAGACACGTTTTAACATGTAACCCAACACCATTTTATCCCTAAACTTACCCATTTGTGTGGTATATAAAACACAGATATAACAGGCAGATAGATACGACTGCATGCACAATTTATTCAAAAAGTACAAATATTCCAAGTGTTCCGGGGCCAAGCAATTGATTTGTGTGAAGGTAATCCCCAAAAGCGATCAGCGTCTCCATCCACAGAAGATCATGAACACATTGGCTGCGTCCGAAATCACGTACTATGTGAGTAGGTACTACATTTGAATTTGAACGAACTTCGCGACCGTTAAAAAAGTATGTTCTATATAGTATGAATGAATGTAGTATGAATGTAATCCGGACATATTACACCCACCATTTTGTCATGATCATGTGACCTACCAGCGTCAGTTGCGTCCCATCACCTCCATTCATAAATCGTCTCCCGTGGCCTCATGGGATAGTAAAGTGTCCATCGTATGCACACTTCAGAATCTTGCCGGAAGTAGTAGGTCATCCGGGTACTTTTCACCTACTGTTTTTCGAATACTATGAATTCGGACATACTACTCTGTTGGGATACTGTTTTACGCACACTGTAAAAAAAAAAAAAAAAAAAAAAACGATTACATTCTTACCTAACTCTTCTATTAGTTTCTGAGGTCGGGATCTTCTAATTCTTATTTTATTTTGTTGAATGTCAAATATATCCATTTTGAAAGTGGAGTGAGAATTTGTGTGCCATAAGGTACAAGACAGGTCAAAAAAAATTATGAGAAGCTTTGTGGAAAATAATACTATACATAAATAATGGAAAAACAGTCTGTTTGTTTCTGAATTGGGCTATACTAGTTGTGTTGTGTTTTTGACTCAGAAGAAAAAACAAGATAATATGAGTCATATCTGTTAATAAAATACACAATTTTCATACAAAATTGTCATGTGTCATATTATGCTCAGAAACTGTTAACATCTAAACTAACACCTCTTAACGGACATTGGTCCAACTCTGATATTTTTGCATTACATATGTTTTGCTCTCAGGTGTAAATACAATCCCACTGGCAACCACAATAATACATAATGTGGTAGCTATCAATGGCATTGCAAATGTGTTTTTGAGACATTACTTACATTACCATGTTGTTTTGTGGCCATAATATTCACTTTCATCCAAAACGTTTTGAGGATGCAGATAGATGTGACAATATGCTCATACATGCTTTACTGTCTTCTTTTTTTTTCCCTGGCAAGTGTTTAATTGACTGGAGATACTCCCGCTGACGACCTCGGGAAACTGACAGGATTAGAAGTGAGACTTCCTGTAGCACAACTGCTTCATGGAGGTGCATGTTTCTGCTGCGTGCCGTCATAGACGATAAATCAACAGGAGCTGGATAATGTGGCTGAACGAGATGCTCGGCCTCCTCGCTCGCTCCCTCGTCTCCTGGGAGGGGCAGTAATCCTCTTAAAACACTCTTAAGCAGCCATTTGTCATCCAGCGTGTTACTGGCAGATCCCCAGGCCCTGAGAAGCATGCAGCATCGCATTTGCATCTTCACTGCAGCAATTCTCAAATATTGTCTTGTTTTTTTTTTTTTTAAGTATGTTTAATACATTTATGCTTTAAAAAATCTGTTTATGAAGTAAGAAAAATAAACTAAGGTAAATTAATGTATAATGTAAAAGTGGTCAGTGTGCTGCTTTTCATGAGAACTATGACTGAAAATATTCATCTCCATTGGGATACACCCAAATCAGAATCAGACTATGAATTAATCATTTAAAATGGTGTTATTTAATTATTTTTAAAAATATCCCCAGAGGCACGTGGATTACTTTTTTCATTCATTCATTCATTTATTCATTCATTCATTCATTCATTCATTCATTCAATAATTCAGAAAATAAGCTCTATGACCAAAAACATTTTTTCTTTCTTCATCATAATCTTCACAAACGAAAACTATTTTGAAGCCTAAATTCAATCGGCAGAAATAAAAAGATAAACATGGACAATAAATGAACTACATATGACTTCATGACTTCAGCATCATTTTCCCTGAAAGTTTGAGATTGAATAGTTTGTAACAAATACAACATAGGTATTTATTTGATACAGTGGCTAAATTAATGAGAAATAAAGCTGCAACCCCGGACGTCTCCAGACAGCACATCAGCAGTAATGACGTTATGAACTTCTTTACTTGCAATATTGATAATATTAGCGAGAAAATTATAACCAACTGTCTACTACAGTATCGCATCAAACAGTGCATTGTAGTGTCCCTGAGGAAAAATTCCATCTATTCATTGCTATACACTGCATGAAAAGTGGGATTTTCGTCAGTATGTGGCACTGTAGATTGCCGTGGAACTTCAGGTTTACGACTGTGCACGGCAATTTGCAGGCAACACCGAAAACTGCCGGAAATTGACGGAAATTGACGTGGGCCTTGCTTGGCAGTTGTCCCCCCATGACCCCCCCTCCCCTTAATTCTAGGGGAGGCTTTATCATGTAAATGAACATGCTGTGAGCTACACAAATGCAAATCAGAGTAGCAGCAGGGGGAGTTTTATCTAGGTTCTGAATTTTTTTAACTAAAACAAGTTTAAAGTTTAAGTTAAAATGTTAACTTAAATTTAAGTTAAATGTACTCGTTTTAGTTCACATTACTAAATTTTTAGGGCAACCAGTTTGCTCCAATTTTTTAAGTAGATTCAACTTGTCCGGGCTCACAGTGTAGATTAATTACTCTGTATGTCATTAGCAATAACCAATGTTATGTAAAAAAAAAAAAATATAGGACAGCAGTTGTTCATGTCTTCAACCTTTAGAGAGGTTATGTGATGCAACAAGACAATGAACCAAAGCACACAAATAAATCAAGTAAAGCATACAGTTTACATACCAAAATTAATTTTTCCACCCTGCACTGTGAATGATTTTTTAAATGGCTATTAATCATAAATGTGAAAAGTACAAGTTTGTGTGTTTATAGTTAAGTCAGATTGTGTTTTTCTGTAATTGTCATTTAAATTGAGCTCACACCACATTTTGTGAATTATCAATGCAGATTTTCAAGAGGTGGTTTCCTGATTTAAATTATGCCAAGAGTAGGCCTAATCTAGTAAATCGCGAGTTAAAAAATTGTTGCCTGGAACAAAGATTAAGCACAGATTACTAACACCTGGACTATGAGTCCTGAACTAAAATAAACTGGATTCATTTACAGTTTTATCTAATTGCTTACACACAATTTCTGAAAATACGGCTCCATTTCTTGTAACTCTACACACAAAACACACAACATGCAAAACATCAGACATCGCTTGCAAAAGCAACACTTTGTGCAAAACTATTTTAACTCTTCCAAAAATGTTGTTTTTGCATATAACTAACTACACACAAATATGCACAACTGAGGAATTTACAGGTGAACTGAAATCAGCTGAACTGAATCAACACTGAAGTCACTTGAGCTGAATATTGACACTATATTGGCTTGTTAGAGCCGGTTTACAGCAGAATTTGTTTTGAACTTGTTACTGAAGCTGCTATGAAACAATATATTTTGTTGTATGCATATTCTTTCTTTCTCAAACCTTAGTTTTGATTTCTAAGTGATCAATTTATGTATAAGTGTTTTCACACATGATCATTGGCTGTATGGGTCCTCAGTAAATTAATGTGGCATTTAAATGGCAAAAGTTATTCTTGTCTCTATAACTTATGGCTTCCTAAAGACACGTTTATGGGTAAATAAAATATTAATAATATAAATAAAATGTATATCAAAACATATTTTAAATATAATGAAGTCATTTTATTATAGCACTCATCAGATGTTCCTGGAAACAAAACAGAACAGTATAAACAAACTATACAACAAACTAAACACCAAATTACAAAAACATTATTATGTGAAAGTGAATAAAGTTGTGTGTGTGTGTGTGTGTGTGTGTGTGTGTGTGTGTGTTTTCAGTTATAAATATGTGCTGTGTAAATTAGCCTATATATACTTTTAGAAATTATATATAGCCTAACTTTAAAAAACAAACAATAACCCATATAGATAAATTATAATAATTGTATAATATTAAGCATTTACTTAATATACATTGTAACATTAGGCTACTTTACTCTAGCACAGTAGTCAGTTAAACAATTAATTAATATCTTATATTAATATGTATGTAGCCTAGGCTAAATCTAAAGGTAAGTCTGCTTTAAAAAAATATATATATTACACTTCGACATGTACAGAATGTGCGCGTTAAGAAACACGTTCAAATGTGTCTTCTTAACATGTTAAAACTGTGCGTCGACTGTGCGTGTATGCCTGTTACACGACCAGAATGTGCGTGTCTACACATATAAAAGAAACACGTAAAAAATTGCTGCGTTGACGCGGAAAACAGTGCGTGTTGAAACCGTTGAAACCATAGACCGTAAAAAACAGTCATAAGTCACACGTTTCGTATAAAGAGATTTGGCCCCGGGCGCGTTCCATAGTAGAGCCCTAGTCCAATGACGTGCGAGGTCGAGGTCATGGCCATGACGCGTAGAAGACGAGCTTTAAACTTTTTTTTTTTTTTACATTTCCTATGTTTTTTGCTGCTTTCCTTTTTCGCGATCAACTATGACAGGACGCCGTCTTCAACTCTGCATGGACGCGACCAACTTTTTCGTCTAATTTTCAGGAGGCTGTCTTCGTCTTCACAACTCTGAGGCAAACTGAAGGCGCTATGAACCAGAGCATGGGTATTGTAACGTTACGATTTAAAGAATATGCTTTTATTCAGCTGTATAAGGCAATGGATGCGTTAATAGATCCGAGCTTAAAACTGCACATTTTGTTTTCACAGACTATCCTCGCCTCATAACGAAGCCGTGAGCTCTTATCTGCTTGGAGCGATTTCCGCGAGTCCAGATTTAACCGCTGAACACAACGAAATTGTGTGTAAGTAACTTCTAATGTGTTTCTCATTCCTTGTTTAATTTTACCGTGACTGTTTTTATTAATACCAGTCTCATGTAATTGTTTCCCAGCTGCCTGTAAGACGTATTATGAATCGACACGCCGCAGCTTCAGATACAAACAACCTGAACTTACATCGCAGGCGGAAACTGCGAAGTTTAGCTCGGAGTCGATCAAGAAGAAAAAGGGTAAGATTTATTATATTAGATCCGTTTTTTGTCAATGTGAGTATTTTTCAGGTTGCTTATTGTCTTTATGGATTGTATTACAGTTGCTGGAAGCGAGAGTGTGCTGGATGAGGTGGACATTTGGAAGTCCACGACCATTGAACTCATGTCTGATGAGGAAGACGGCTTTGTTGACGGGGTGTCTGGATGGATTGTGCGGCCACCGCCCTCTCGCAGCCTGGAGCACGCCGAACTTTACATTATGAGACATTACTGCTGCACTGTACATAGTTGTGTGTTTAACAATAAAGCTCTTTCTTTGAATAAACAGCTGTGTTTTATAAATGAAGCCCTTTCTTTGAATGAACAGCTGTATGCTTATAAATTAAGCTCTTTCTTTGAATAAACGGCACGGTCCGTATAATTTTCCCATATATTCCTTGATGGTATGAATACTTCATAGCACAATAACATTAATATAAAACAAATTATTACAATATAAATTATGTATTTATTATTATTATTGGGGTTTACATTTATAATGAGCCAGGGGGACCAATAATGATTGGTTTGCAGTGATCTGCCAACCAATCACGAGGGATTTTTCTTTTTTAAATGTAGTGGCTTCAGCCAATAGTGAGTGAGTAAATTCAAGTCAGGCCGTTGACTCTCTGGTTTCGCTGCTATTCATATGCTAATTAGAGGTGTCGCACCTCCGCGCGGTCTCTCAGCGGGGGGCTCTCCACCCACGTCATGGTTCGTTTACGACAATTTGTGGCACAGACGAACGTGACGTTCGCTGCCTCTAAATTGTCGAAAACTGCCGAAAATTAGGGAGATTTCCGGGAGTATACAGGCGTTTACGGGGTCGAAAATCCCACTTTTCATGCAGTGATAGGAGAGGAAGAATTTGCTAAACTCGTTAAATCAACAATTACAGTCAATTACAGGCCAATCTATCTTTTTCTGTCATCAATACTAAGACAATATCCTCAAAACTATGTTCTTTTTTTTTTTAAAGAAATGGTATCTGCAAAGATTTCCAGTCAGGATTTAGACTGTATCATAGTACTGAGACTGCTCTCGTTAGAGTTACAAATGATTTGCTCTTAAAATCGATCTTGGTTCTATCTCTCTAGTAGTGTTACTTGATCTTAATGCTGCATTTGATACTATCGACCACAGCATTCTTTGAATAGTCATGAATAGACTCGAAAATGATGTTGGCATTAGTGGAATTGCATTGGCATGGTTCAAATCATACTTATCTGACCTTTATCAGTTTTTAGTAGTAAATGAAGAGGTGTCATACCGATCACAAGTTCAGTATGGAGTATTTCAAGGCTCAGTGCTAGGACCGTTGCTTTTCACCCTGTACACCCAGATATCATAAGAATATAAAAAAATGGATAACTAGTAATTTCCTACTACTTAATTCTGAAATAAGGATCATCAGTTAGGAACCTGGGTGTGCTCTTTGATACCAATCTTTAATTTCAAAGCCACGGTTCTAGCATCTGTTAAACAACATTCTTCCATCTTAAAAATATATCCTAAATACGACATATGCTCTCGATGACAAATGCGTTAGTTCATGCATTCACAACCTCAAGGCTAGATTATTGTAATGCTCTACTGGGTGGTTGCCCTGCATGCTTAATAAACAAACTCCTGCTGGTCCAAAAGACAGCAGCTAGAGTTCTTACTAGAACCAGGAAGAATGACCATATTAACCAGGTTCTGTCAACACTGCATTGGCTCCCTATTCAACTTTGCATACATTTTAAAATTGTGCTAATTACTTACAAAGCATTAAATGGTTTAGCCCCCCAGTACTTTAGCAAACTCTTAATGTATAATAGTTCTTCACGTCTATTGCGATTTCAAATTTCTGGCAAGTTGATAGTAGCTAGAATATCAAAATCAACTGCTGGTGGAAGATCCTATTCCTATTTAGCACCTAAACTACGGAGCAGTCTTCCTAGGGAAGCAAACACACTCTTGTCAGTTTAAATCTAGACTAAAAACATGTCAGTTCAACCTGACATATAATATATTATCGATTTCTATCATTCAAATTATGTAAAATGATTGTTAGGCTGCATAAATTAGGTCAGCTGGAACCGGGAACACTTCCCATAACCCCTGATGTACTCGTTACATTATAAGAAGAATGGCATATACGCTAATGTTAGTCTCTCTGTTTATCCCAAGGTTTACTGTCAGCCGGGTCTGGTCCACATCTGGGCCGTATCCAGAACAGAGGAAGGACCTGTGACTAGAAACAACCACAACACAGCCCTATAGTGTTAGTAGAGACCGGGTCAAATAAACTATCCCATACGCAGGCCTCATAAACACGATAAAAGGGTTTCCTCTGTACAGATAAAATCGTTAACTGGCAATGCATCGTGCTATGGTGCTTAAGCAGTAAGTGGCGTCGATGTACGGGAAACACACCCCACTAAACATTGGACGTCGGATAGATGTGCAGATCATGTCTATATTGGGTCCGTCGGTCCATGACCAATTCTGGACATCTATTCGACGTCCAAACTAGGTCCACTATTTTGACATCCAACCATGACCCAACTTGGACGTCAATTTGACGTTCAACTTTTGACCTTGAACTGGGTAATTTTTTTTGGGCGTCATTTGGACGTCTATGACAAGAACATTTACATGATATATAATGTTTTATTTACCAATATCAACATTGTTGTTATCAACATGATTAATACTTGAAAGCTAAAACACTCAAGATTCATGTTCTGAACTCGTTTTTGCAATAAATACACATGAGAGGAAAGGGTTAAATGAAATGCTGAAGCTATTTAAACATTAGCATAATAAACGCGGTACTAATCTTTCATCTCCTTGTGCAGATCGGATCGGACGAATCCACGAAACAACAGCATACATGTCTGTATAGTACACTCCTCGAAATGCATCCCACTTTTGAATCCAAAACAACGAAAAAATAAGGGAAAAAAACAAAAATGCCTCCGTTGTTTGCATGAGCGTTTTGTAATCAATCATGTCCATTTTCAATGAAATATCGATTATAATCATTATTCTGACTATCTCCCCTGTACATTGGACTGTTCCTCTCATATTAAACACTCCCAGGTCTCTCTCCTTCAATCACAGGCTCTCTGATGACACGTGATATAAACGGAGCGTGTTACTGGCTGCTAAAGCTCATTTCCCTGTAGCTTTGTGTTTCAGCAGCAGGTTTGAGCTGGAAATGCATTACACCTATGTATGCGTCTCCATTTATCACCTGCTGCTTAGACAATCAAATGGAGTTTTTTGAAAAATAATCTAGTCCCATTTCAGAAGGTGGCATATGTTCCAGATAATTTCCCAAAAACTCAGTTTGATTGTCTCAGCAACAACTGGAGACGCATAAAAAGATGCAATGCATTTCCTGTCGAAACTAGCTACTGAAACAAAGCTACAGGAAATGTAATACATGGTACAGAAAACATGTCCTCCACCCTCTTGAAACATGCGACTACAGTTATAGAAGTTGCATAAAAACGATGTCTAAATATGATGTTGAAAAGACGTCCACAAACGACCACATTTGGACTATAAATAGCCCATATACGGAGGTCCCACGGACGTCAACATTTGACGTACCGGAGACGTCGAAAAAAGACGTCGCCTGGCGTTACAAAACAACCCCTTCAGTGGACCGAAATTCGACGTCCAAAAATTACTTAGGAAGGACGTCACTACGACGTCACATTGCGCAGTGGGACCCCAGAGCGTTAGTGACATAGGAAAAGAGGTGCTGCAGCAATGTTAAATATGTTAAAAATAATGTGTTTTTTGAAAATGAAGGCATGAAAACCTATTCTAGTAGGTCCCAAACACAAAATCAAGGATGCAAAAGGGCATGATAACTAAAAACCTTTAGTATATTTAACCTTTAACTAAAAACCCATTAACCCTTAAATGCATACCCCGGGTCTTTAGCGACCCGGTACGTCATTCACTGCCCTCCTCCTCATTCATTTAAAGTTAGACATCAACCTTCTTAGTATTCCTCAATCAATTAATGTTAAACAATATAACAAGAAAAAAAAAAGTTTAATTGAATGCCTGTTTTTTGTCAAAAATTGTATAGGGTCGCTAACAACCCGAGGTGTGTAAGATTGCACTTTTTTTTTTCTGCACAATACAAAAATGAATCTATTATTACAAAATAAGTGCAATTCAGCTTGTCTGATACCGAAATGATGAAGTGACGTTTCACTCATAGTTACCTCAGACAGAAAACGAAACAATAATAATTATAATCTGCAAAATTTGAAATGGCTCAGCTATTTACATTTATGCATTTGGCAGATGCTTTCATTCAAAGCGACTTACGGGACGACGAACGGGAATGACGTCCCTTATTACAGGGACAATCCACCTGGAGCAACATCGAGTAAAGTGCCTTGCTCAAGGACAGACTGGTGGACACCGCTGGGATCGAACCAGCAACCTTCTGCGTGTCAGTTCCATGGTTTAACCCACTGGACCACCATCTCTATTTACTGCATTTACTGATTTACTGCAGAGGAAGTACTGAACACATTCAAATATTAGTCTTACTGTCACTTGATGATGGATCTGATGAAGGAAGCTGTCACTGATCAAAATATTTCTTTTGAAGATGTTGAAAATGAGTTTTGAGAATATGCGTGAGATCGCGAATATGAGCCAGATGCCGAATGTGCTGGGAAATGATTTCTGACGAGGACAGTGGTGATGGTATAAAACATCTGCTCAAACTGAACCCTTCCAAGCTCCAAAAGGTAGCGAAATATGTTTTATTTTACAATCTAATATCAGGAGTTTTATATATTATCGCAACAGGTAGAGATCTATCCATGCTAGATGTAGATCCGGGTCGCTAGAGACCCGAATATGTAAGAATGTTTGGGGAAACAGTCATGCATTTAAGGGTTAAAAAACTCAAGTGCTAAAATGCAACACGTTTCTATCTTTTGGCCTAAAAACAAGTCATCTCTGGAACACTATACAGGGCGTGCAGAATTATTAGGCACGTTGATTTTCTGATAAAAAAAATTTTCCAGGCACATTTGACCAATTCCAAACCACAGTAATCCTAATAACTACTATTGATTTAGTATTTAATAATGTATAAGTGATATATAATTGTTCATGAAGGCTGGAAATGAAAATCACCTTATATTCAGGTGTGCAGAATTATTAGGCATGTTTTCTTTTACAGATAAATTGAGCCAAAAAAGAGATTTAACTCAGACTGAAACGTCATCCTCTAGTACCACTGTTTGAAGAATTCATCTTCCAGAATCTGGCAGTACGTTTTGGGAGTTCATTTTAGTCCATCCTGAAGTCCGTTTTGCAGAGATGGACTAAAAATGAACTCCCAAAACGTACTGATTCTGGAAGATGAATTCTTCAAACAGTGGTACTAGAGGATGTGGTGCTGGTCCTTCAAGAGTCACTCTCAACCTATCTGTCCATAAAGCCTATAAAAAAACCTTCTTCATGTATTTTACAACACTTCAGCTTGTGATTCTTATCTAGTGGGGGTCATTTTTTAGGATTCTTTACCTAACTGAAGTCTCTGAGATCCTGAAACCTTGCACTTCTGGAGACTCCAGGTAGGTTGCAGCTTTGGAAAATGGTGGCGCTGGAGACTAAAGGGTTCCTGATGGTTTCACCCTTAATTCTTCACCTTAATTCTTAATTCTTTTGCAGTTAACAGGTGTCTTTTCTTCACCACTTGTTTTTGTCAGATCCTGCTGACCCAACGAGCATTTCACTGTCCAATGGTCATGCCTTAACTGCAATGTCTAGTATTGCATTAGTATTGCATCCTTCTCATGGGCATTTAATACTTTTTGACTTTTCAGTCTGAGTTAAATCTCTTTTTTGGCTCAATTTATCTGTAAAAGAAAACATGCCTAATAATTCTGCACACCTGAATATAAGGTGATTTTCATTTCCAGCCTTCATGAACAATTATATATCACTTATACATTATTAAATACTAAATCAATAGTAGTTATTAGGATTACTGTGGTTTGGAATTGGTCAAATGTGCCTGGAAAAAAAATATGATCAGAAAATCAACGTGCCTAATAATTCTGCACTCCCTGTATGACGGTGAGTAAATTATAACAGATGTTTAATTTGTAGGTGAGCTGTTCCTTTAAATGTACGCAGACCTTCTGTCTCGTGCAGTTTACTTGAGGTGTTTTCTTCTCTAATCATGCCACATTTCCTGCATGAAATTTATATTGACCTGTAGGGAACACAGGTCTAAAACACAGATCATCATCATCACCCCTCTGTGATTAAAAGGAGATTGTTGTGTCTGCAAAGACAAACACCAGGCTGTTTCATGTTCTTCATTGCGCTTGGCCACAGGTTTGCGTCCCAAATGACTGGGTAAACCAAATGTGGATAACCGAAGGCTTCGCCTGGTCCGAGATAGACAGAAACCCACAACATTTTGAAGGCACGAGAGGCCACCAGCGTTTGTGCTAATGACCATTCTTTGACTGAATGAAAGTACACAATGAGAGAATAAACAATGGAAGCCCAGGGGTACGAACGCCACTCTGCCAGCATTTTTTTTTTTTTTTTTGATGGTACAGTTTGGTTCATTGGAACGCTCTTGCTGGCTTTTGCCAGATTTCAATAGTGTCAACAATGCAGCTCTCAGGCAACACAAACAGGCAGTGCAGCAGATAAGATGCGGTAATCAGAGCAGCACAGCCAGCGTGTAACGCGATTTAACTCAATTTATATGTAAATGAAATATTTTGATTATAATGAGCTTACTGTTCAAGTTGTATGGAATGGAGTTTGCTGGTCTTTCTGTGCAAGAAGCACAAGCAAATTTATTGCCTGAATCTCTCTCACTATCTCTCTCCTTTAAAGACTGGCTTCCCAAACTTGGCTGGTCGGAAATAAATGGGAGGCGAACACAGTAAAATTGCCTGGAACGGAGGGCGGAAGCACTCTGCTATCGCTTAGCCTGCATGTTTTTAATTGACTTGCGGCGAGATCTCAGTGTCTTCCGTTCGCAGTAGATGCCACATGCGGCGTCATTAGTGCAGAAGCTGTCAGATTTGTTTGAAGCGCAGAAATGATTCAGTTTTATTTTTCCTTGCTTTTGACGCAGAAATGCTCTTGGCACTTTCCCATGAGCAGGATACAAAACAGAGCCTGAAATAATATAAAAATGAAAAAAAAAATTTTTTCCATAAATGCTGCTTAACCTGAACATGCAGAAGACGTCAAACTCAAGAGGTCACACTAAATATTACACTGGCCTGTTTTATTTTCCATTTTTGTTTTTTAAATACCAAAATTAGGGACAGAGACTTAATGATTTGTGATTTTATAATTTTCTAGTAATAAACATTAATAATTAACACAAATTATTTGATGAATAAAAGCTAATAAATATTCCAAAACAGATATAGCTTCAGTTAAGCTGTTATTTAGTAGAGACTAGTTTGTTTGGTCAGTCACAAGCATTTTTTTTATTTTATTAAATTTTTATCTCAACTCAACAGATTAAAGAAATTATAGTTTCAATTCGTTTTTGTTAATTTTATGTGGAAAATGCCACCCTTTTTCTAATTGCAGTATAAAACAGAGAAATAAACGAGTAAATAAATGTAGCTAGCACAGTATTGTGGGCGCTCAGTTTTAATTGCTCCTTTGGAGGCACAGAATATCCGCATATGCATCATTGTGCTACAAACTAATGGTGTGTGACGTTACCGCTGAGTCAGCGCTTCACAGCATGTTGGAATCACAATAGCGAGAGGACACGAGAGGGAATGGCCTTTTGCCGAGCATGAAATGAAAATCGAGTTCTGAGAGCAGGTTGACACGCTCTTTTCATCCATTTCCGAAACAGGAAAAGCAGCACAGAGCAAGTGAGAGCAGCACAGCTGTTCTCAGGGGAGATTGTCAAATGTTTTTCACCCAGTTCAATAAAAAAGTCGGCAAATTCATTCATTGCTGTCAAACATCACAAGACCAGAAAACATGCTTCACTATTTTACAAAACTAAGGGAACATCAAGAATATATTAGAAAATAGCAATAAACATACAGTCTGTATCTACCACAATAAATGCCCATTTAAGATTTAAGATAATAAGATAATTAATGTTTGACAGTGCGAAAAATACATTATAAAAAAAACCCTCTTTGAACACTTACAACCTCAATCATTATTTCTGCTATTGAACATGGTATATGTTACAGGCCTAAAGTTATTTGAACATGTACTTGTACATGTGTTTGTTTCTGAGAACTCAGTTTATTCAGTTTATCATGAGATATTGTTTTAGATCAGATCATGTTTCATTTGACAACTTTGGATTATACATCTGCATTTACATCTGAAGCACATCCAGTTAACAAAAATATGTGACTGTTACATAACTGCAACGTAATCTGACCAACCAAACTATTCAAACCAAACTTTCGTCATCCCGACACGAGTGCACTGGTCCTCCTTCACTGCTACACTGTCCCTGTCCCAAATGGCACACTTCATATGCACTTTCGGTCTTGTGGACTTACAATGGCTGCCGTGTGCGCGTGTCCGTTAAGTCCACGAGACCATAGGGTGTCCATTAGTCATTTTAGGTCTCAGAAGGGTGCTCGCGAGCGCCCCTTTTGCGGTCAGTGTGCACCCTCGATGCGCACTTCTGCCAAGCCTGCACTGGTGCCTGTTCCGCAGCGGACTTTTCGTAAGAAGACCGCAAGGGTTTAGGGTGCCATTTGGGACAGGGCCACTCCCTCACTCACAGGGTGAGGACTACACCTCCCAGCATCCCTCCTGGTTCACACCTGCACTCATTCAGCCACCACCCGCACCTGCCACTGATCATCACCTCATCAAGACACACACATAAGCACACACCTCGCCTACCCTCGTTGTCTGGTCTTGTTCATGAGTAAAAAACATATTGGAGAAACACACTGTAACACAGGTAAGTAGTTACAGTGTGTTTCTCCAGTATGACGTATCTCCGTCATGTCTCCATTGTCTCCAGTGTTGTCTCCCTGTGTGTTTGAAGATTACCTTCCTACTCACCATCAGTGTTACGAGGTGTGTGCATCCCGGTCCACGTTCTCCACAACCACAATCTCCTTCACAATCTCCACGTCCACCTGCAAAGACAAATGCTGCGTCCCAATTCGCCTACTTATACTACGACCTAAAAGTGTGTACTCTTTTTGTGAAGAAAAAGTACATACTTTTGAGTGTGTTGCAGAAGAGTATGCAAGCTCTGGGACATCTTTAACTACTTCGTCATCTTTAACGGACTCTGTTTGCTTTCTGCTCGTTCTGAATCAGATACAGATTAAGTTGCACAATAAAAATCTACATCTATATGAATGCATTAGTGTGTGAGAGAGAGAGATTGCATGTGAATTAATTCTACCTGTCAGCGTCTCTCTACTAATAGTGAAGCTGGGAGTTTTAGTTATCAAGAAATATTTGCTGGAACTTTTCAGTTTCTAAGCTATTTTATTGTTAAATCACAGAAACAGTGTTGACAATACATTTCTGTGCTACTGAATGATTCTGTGTGCGGCGCACGCAATCTCCACGTCATGCGCAAACTATGTGTGTGCAATACAATGCAGCACCACATTAGTTTAGAATGGTGATTAACTTACCTGTACAATAAGCTGCTTAAAACGTGCACTCTTCTGATATATTTTCATCTCCACATGTTTTGTGGAGAGCTCTCTCAGTATGCATTTATTTGTCATTTTAACTGTTGGAAACAGAGCGTGCGTGTCAGAAAATGGCTTCTCCTGTTGCACCATCTATATGCCAGCGACTAGTTGACGTTAAGCTTAAAGTGGCATGGCAGAGCATTAAAGTCGACTAGTCAATTAGTCGACTAGTCTCTGCAGCCCCTACTGAGTATATAGTTCTGCAGACTTTCTGTCTTTCCCCCTTTTCAAGTTTGAACCAGGAGAAGCTAAATTTGGTGTGTCCAGTTAGAGCACTTGACACTTATGTTCACAGAGCTGCCCTGTGGAGAAAGTCAGACCAGTTATTTGTCTGCTTTGGTTTGCTCAAGAAAGGGTCCTATGACCAAGCAGACGCTGAGAAAATGGATAGTCGAGGCTTTGGGTCTATGGCTGTTAGAGCAGGCTGGTCCTCTCCTCTAACATTCATTTTATGATGGGGATCTGGGTTCTGCACCAGGTTCTCAGGTGCTAATATCATAGATGTGCTTATATTCACATTAGACAGTTACTTTTCAGTATGGCTTAGTGGGTATTATCGTTCCCAAACTGTCACTACTATGACGCAGGGCGAGTTCCCTCGAAAAGGGATGTCTCAGGGTTTGGCTGTAACTATTTTTCCCTGAGAAGGTTAAGAGACGCTGTGTTGCACTGCTATACATATCTGTGATCGCTTTGGGATCGCTTTTGACTTGCTTTGGCCTATCAGAAGCTGACATTTTTTTCTGGGTGCTCTTTTTAGCGTCCTTGTCATGACGTCACCCCACCTTTGACATTCTGCCATGCCATTGAACTGATTTAACACTTGCTTCAAGCAGAGGCATCACAATAGGGCAGGCATAAGTGCAGTACTCATCTTTCATCTCATATCGTGCAGATCAGATCGTAAAAAGCCTAGAAACATCAGCATACATTTCAGTGTAAGGGTCCACTCTTCAAAATGCATCCCACTTTTTAATAAAAAAAAATATATATATATATCCTCCTTTGTTTGCATGAGCGTTTTGAGTTGGAGTAATCAATCATGTCCATTTTCAATGAAATATTGATTATAATCAGTATTCTGATGATCTCCCCTGGAAGCTTAGACTCTTCAGCTGAAAATGAGTCCTCCCTCATCTCTCTCCATCAATCACAGGCTGGCCGGTGACTCAGCATATATAGGAAGCGCATTACAGACTCGGCGAGGTGTCAATCATAGCATCCATGGTTTTATACGTAAACCTTGTTCCAGACCAAGACCATATCAATCTGCTTCAGCTATGTGTATATTCGTCTGCATCAAGTCTGTAACCTGTTTGTTTTTCCTGTGGAGAAGGATATTAAATTAACTCTTTCCCCACCAAAACACAGAATTTTCCGTTATTTGTGAAAAAACGTTCCCTTTCGTTCAGTCACTACGATGTAACATTAGTGACTAACGAATGGGGGTTTCGCCCAGAAGCCAATCATCTTCGAGATCTTAGAAAACGGCCAATGGCAGTGCCAATGCCATGGGCATGCAGAATTTGCATACGTAACTCCGCCCCACCGCCTGGGTATATAAGGAAGTACGTGGGCAATATCGCATTATGTTTCTGCTTCGGAGCCAAGAGCATCTCTTCACTCATGCAAGCCTGAATTCTGAAGTCCTCTCTTCAGTCTTCGAGACGAGCCGTTCTCAAGGGTGTTGGTGTGATGGCGCGTTCCAGCGATATCACATTGCCTGCCTGCTGATCTGTGCAGTGATCTGCAACAGCTGTGTGTGTTTTCCCTGGGCGCTTCGGCACTCTGCAGAGCTTTCCTCTCAGAAAAAGAGCTTGCGCATGGCACGTCTTTTTCAAGACGGTTCGCCCGTGCACTTCTGGGTGTGATTGATCTCCGTTGCTGTCTATGGACACATTCACTGCTCGATGCGTTTGGGCTTCAGCACGTTCGGGCAGTGTTTGTGGATGCGTCATGTTCCAACTGCGGGAAAGTGACCATCGCGATGTCGCAGTCGAGACTCAGTGATCTCCGTGAGGAGAGAGAGTCCCCTCTGCCACACCCGAATCTACCGTCTCTGAGTGAGGTGGTACTTTGGCTGGTGGCCAGGGTGACCTGAGGGCGGTGCCGTGGTCCTCGGGCTGGACTGAAACGTTTTCGTTTCGTTCACACTCCAGATAGCAGCGAGATGTCGATCGCTGCATCCAAAGGTGGGCTAGAGTCCTTTGGGGATAACGATTAGGTTGTGCTCCACCTTCGAGGGTGCCCGCTGCCTGATCCGACCTAGAGTTGACAGCCATGTTATCTCGGTTGCGCGATTGGTTTTTGGGGGCGGCACCCGACAGCTTTTGGGCCCCACCCACAATGCCTTTCGCTCCCGAGGTGCATGAGGAGATCACGTGGTCCCGGAAGTCCCCGTGCTTCCTGTGACCGTTCGGTGGCCTCCTCCGCCTTCTCTGCCCTCGACGGCCTAGGGTATACTGGGGTCCCCCCATTGTTGAACACTCTGTTGCCCACTACAGTGTCCACGGAGGGCTTCGACGTGGCGTGGCTATCCTAAGCGCCGGATATGCAGCATGCGGCCAGAGAATTCTGTCCATCAGACGCTGGAAGGTCGCAGGAGCCCCGAACAAGCCGAAAGGAAGGGAAACAAATGGGTGCAATCCAAACGGCGTGGTGAAAGCGGTCTTTTCTTTGGACATAGGAGACAAGGGGATCTGCCAATACCCCTTTGTTAAGTCCAGTGTCTAGCGCCTCTGTTGTACAGCTGTCTCTGTTTGTCTTGAGCCTGTAACAATTCTCCATAGACAGCCGCCCCAAAGTGTGAAGTTTTGTTCTCAGGTCCAAGACATACTGAATTTCGTTCTTACTAGTGGAAGGTCCGTCCTCCCAAACCTCTCTAAGGACATCCGGCACCCCCCGAGGCTGGCGTACATAGAGAAGCTGGAAGGGGGAAAACCCTGTGGAGGCTTGGGGGACCTTGCCGACAGCGAACAACAGAGGCTCTAGCCTTTTATCCCAATTTTTGGCGTCCTCTTGGACGTACTTACAAATCATGGCCTTTAATGTGCGATTAAAACGTTTGACCAGACCGTCCGTTTGTGGGTGAAAGATGCTGGTGCAAATCGATTTAATGCCCAACAATTCGTAGAGTTCGCGGATTGTCTGATCGGTGAGAATCTCTTTCGGGATTCCCACCCGGGAGATTAAAGAGAACAGCATGCTCGCGACACTTTTCGCCGAAATAGTGCGGAGCGGAACTGCCTCAGGATATTGCGTTGCGTAGTCCATGAGGACTAACGCAAAGCGATGCCCTCGTGACGACCATTCTAATGGCCCGATGAGGTCCATACCAATTCGTTCGAAGGGGACCTGCATCAACGGAAGGGGGCACAATGGTGCTTTTGGGGTGGCCAGTGGATTCACCAACTGACATTCACGACAAGACGCACACCACTTGCATACATTCTCGTGAATGCCCGGCCAGAAAAAACCGGACCGGACATGGTTTAGTGTAGCCGTTTGTCCTAAATGCATTTCGTTGCCTTGTACTTGTACTTGTGTAATGACAATAAAGTTGAATCTAATCTAATCTAAATGCCCAGACATTGGATTAGAATGAGCTGCCTGGAAAAGCATTTCCCGGCGGCTTTTAGGAACCAACAACTGTGTTGTATCTTGCTTTGACTGGGCGTCTTGGGTCACCCGATACAACCAATCTTTTATAATTGAAAAATAGGGATAGGAGAGTGGTTGGTCAGGGTGGAGGAGGTGGCCGTCGATGGAACGGACCTGACTAAATGCGTGTTTGAGCGTCTCATCCTGGGACTGTTCCAGGGGAAAGTCATCGCGGTCTGTGAGAATGGGAGTCTCCAGAGCACTCTGTTCCCCCGGAACCGATCCCAGAGGTCCCGAATCCACCTCCCTCAACTGAGCAACCGTCACCTTCCTTTTTACTCTTTTCCCCCAAGAGGCAATTGGTTCCCAAAATTATCGGATGCCGGAGGTGCGGGTTAACTGCATGCGTTTGTCCCCGATATTGAATATCCACGAGCAACAACGGAAAGTTCACCACTTCCCCGTGCACACACCTCACCTTAACCATGCGGCTATTACCCAACGCCTTAGGCTGAATCAGTCTTTGATGGATGGAGGTCTGGTTACAACCTGAATCCACCAAAGCTTGATAAGTACCCCCCTTGATACTCACGGGTATCTGGTACAGTCCGGCTTGATTGGGGGCAGCTTGCGGCGTGTCGGGGACCCGGATCAGTGTCCCCACCTCCATCACTGGACACCGATCAATAAAGTGTCCCGGGTCCCCACAGCGCCAGCAAGCCGGCCTAGACTTCCCCACCGCCCTAGTGGCTGGAAGTGGGTCAGAGAATTGGCGTGGAGAGAGTGCCGTTGAGGATGAGGAGAGGAACGGTCGGTGGTCACTCCCCCTCCCCTGGGCGCCGGTCTGGGAGCTGCTGGTGCCTCGGGCGGAGCACCCGTCCTCCATCTCGGCGCTGGTCTGGGCAGCATCCCACCGCGAGACCTGGGAAGGGGGACAGGTTTGGAGAGAGGAGGGGAAGGAGAAGAGAGAGAGAGAGAGAGAGAGAGATGCCTATGGCAGGGGCTCGCCGACCCGTGGCACGCCACCATTTGATCCTCCGCCAGCTGGATGGCCTGGTTCAGTGACATCGGGCGGTGGCACTGGAAGCCGCGCGACAAACTGCTCTAGCACCACTTGATCTATGACTCCCTCGACGTCACTCCCGTCGGCCATCAGCCACTTGTGACATGAGTCCCAAAAGCAAAGGGCCGACCGGACTCTTCGAGGGCCAGGGTCCGGAACCGCTGGCGATGTTGTTCCGGGGTCCGGCCGAACCGCTGTAGGATGGCGCGCTTCAGGTCGTCGTAGACCAGGAGATTCTGGACTGGCAGTTAGTGGGTCCATCCTGGGCCATCCCCGTGCCTCGGCGGACCTCTCGAACAGGTCGACGAAAGCCTCGGGGTCGTCCTCTGGACCCATCTTGTTGAGAGGCAGCGCTGCAATCGAGTCTTTGGCGGGGGCGGGGACGGCTCCGGAACAGCTTGCGGTCTTCATGCTGGGCACGGAGGAGGACCTCAAAGTGTTTCCCATGCTCCTCCCTCACGGCCAGCAGTTCCTGGTGGTGTTCTTGGTGAAGACCCACGAGTGATCATAGTCAACTGGGAGAAGAGCAAACTCTGCCCCGTGCAGAGGATCTCTTTTCTCGGTATGGTTTTCAACTCGGTCACTGCTGACTTGCCTCCGTTTAATCGAGAGCAAGATTGCGGTTCCACTGAAGATATTTCAGAGGCTTCTGGGGCATATGGCATCCGCAGCCACGGCAACGCCGCTCGGTTTGCTTCATATGAGACCATTTTAGCACTGGCTTGGCGATCGAGTCCTGAGATGGGCATGGTGTTCGGGCACGCTCCGGGTCCCAGTGACTCGGGCCTGCCTGCAGACCCTCACCCCGTGGTCGAACCTCTGTTCTACGAGCCGGTGGGCCCTTAGAACAAGTTTCCAGGCATTTTGTTGTATCGACAGATGCCTCCACCACAGGCTGGGGTGCCATGTACAATGCACGTGCTGCCGTGGGCTCCTGGACAGGACCCCTGCGCCTCCTGCATGTCTATTGCTTCGAGTTGCTGGCAGTACGTTCGCCCTGCACTGCTTCCAAGCGTTGCTGATGGGCCAACATGTACTAGTCCGGACAGACTACACGGTCAGTAGGGTACATCAACCACCAGGCTGGTCTACACTCCCGCCGTATGTCTCAACTCGCCCGCCATCTCGTTCTATGGAGTCAGAAGCATCCCTTCGTGCTGTCCATATCTCGGGAGAACTGAACACTGCAGCCTGTTTTATTACCTGTCCGAGAGCACGCTCGGCACGGATGCACTGGCGCACAGCTGGCCGCGGGGCCTACGCAAATATGCGTCCCCCCAGTGAGCCTTCTCGCACAGCTATTGTGCTAAGTCAGGGAGGACAAGGAGCAGGTCCTTCTGGTCGCCCCGTATTGGCACGGCCAGACCTGGTTCCCCGAAACTCTTACTCCTTGCAATAGCCCCTCCCTGGCCTATTCCTCTGAGGAAGGACCTCCTCGGAGACTGGGCACCCTTTGGCACCCAGTCTTTGGAACCTCCACGTGTGGCCCCTGGATGGGACGCGTTAGGTTTGAGTACCCTACCACCTCTGGTGGTGGCTACCATCACTTCCGCTAGGGCAGAGTCTACCGACACGCCTATGCATTGAAGTGGAACCTCTTCGTCACCTGGTGTTCTTCTCGCCAAGAAGACCCCTGGAGATGCCCGATCGGGTCTGTGCTCTCGTTTCTCCAAGAAGGGTTGGAACGAAGGCTGTCTCCTTCCACCCTTAAAGTATATGTGGCCGCAATATCTGCCCACCATGACCTCTTGGGGAACAGAAAGGTAAGTCAGCACGACCTGGTCATCAGGTTCCTGAGGGGAGCAAGGAGTCTGGCCTCCTTGCTCTCCCCTCATACCCTCTTGGGACCTCTCAGTAGTTTTAGTTGGTCTGCAGAGGCCTCCCCTTGAGCCTTGCAGTCAGTCAAGTTCTTGTCAATGAAGAAAGCGCTCCTGACCGCATTGGCCTCCATCAAGAGGGTAGGGGACCTGTGGGAATTTTCGGTTGACGAAGCGTGCCTTCTCTCATGTGATCCTGAGACCCCGGCCCGGATATGTGCCCAAGGTTCCCACCACTCCGTTCAGCCAGGTGGTGAACCTGCAAGCGCTGCCCTTGGAGGAGGCAGACCCAGCCTTGGCACTGATCTGTCCAGTACGCGCTCTCCGTGCTTACGTACAATGGGACGCAGTGTTCAGGACCTCAGTCCAGCTCTTTGTCTGTTATGGTCAAGAGTGGAAGGGAAGGGCTCTCTCAAAGCAAAGGCTGTCTCACTGGATTCTGGACACCATTGTTTTGGCCTACCAGCAGCAGGGCCGTTATGCCCCCTTGGGTTCAGGGCACACTCCACTCGGAGCGTGGCCTTGTCTTGGGCTTTAGCGCATGGCGCCTCGCTAACAGACATCTGCAGAGCTGCAGGCTGGGCGACACCCAACACATTTGCAGATTCTACTATCTCCGAGTGGAGCCTGTATCCGTCTAGGTACTCGCCTCTACTAGTGGCCGGTTTTGGATTAGGCTCAGGTGTCTTCGCTTGCTCGCCATTCCACTCCATGGACTGGATACGTGCGATTTTTCCTCAGGTGAGCTTCCCAGAAGCCCTGAGCTCCTCCAGAACTGTTGACGCCGACACCAGTTAGTCTGCCCCCTATGAGCCCAGACCCTCGTGTCCGGCCAGGTGCCCCGTGTGCATGGTTCCCCTCTGGCGACCCCCACACGTGTATTTCCACCGTAAGCCTCCTTGAGCAGGTGTCTTCCCATGGCAAGTCCCTGTCACCCCTGGGGTTAAAAATCCACCTTCGTCTGGTCCCCCAGAGTTCTCCATATGCAACCCGCAGCGGGTCATGTGTGTACTCTCTAAGTCCTCCCTACGGGTAGGCGTCTTTGCATATCTCCATCTGGAATATGCTCCCAGTGTCCCTTGGAATTCCTGTGTTAAGTGGGAGTCCTTCGTCCGTACTAGCCTTACGACAGGGCACTCACACTTATGCATTGCACTGGAAGACAGCCGAGTGGCGTGATTATATTGGGACCCCCGTTCGTTAGTCACTAACGTTACGTTGTAGTGACTGAATGAAAGGGAACGTCTTGGTTACGTATGTAACCCTTGTTCCCTGAGGAGGGAACGGAGACGTAACGTCCCTTTGCCACATCCGCTGTGCCGCTGGAACGGCAGAGAGTTCAGTCTTGGCTCCTCAGCAGGTAAACATAATGCGATATTGCCCATGTACTTCCTTATATACCCACACGGTGGGGCGGAGTTACGTATGCAAATTCCGCATGCCCATGGCATTGGCACTGCCATTGGGCGTTTTCTAAGATCTCGAAGATGATTGGCTTCAAGGCGAAACCCCCATTCGTTAGTCACTCCGTTCCCTCCTCAGGGAACGAGGGTTACATACGTAACCGAGACGTTTCCCCACCAAACACTGAATTTCCGAGTTTTCACTGTTATACGCTTGGTGCTATTTAGGGATGGGCGATATCTTATCGTTTGCGATATACCGGTAAAAATTCTCCCCACGATAAGAATTTGTCTTCCCGCGATAATAACGATAAAGCCTAGTTGATGGCGCGACCCATCCGCACAGTGCCGCCGCTGGCCGTTATTACTTTATGATGGCCGCGTTGGCTGCGTTCGTCAATTTGTATAGCTGAACGGGGGTTGGAGAGAGAATTTTCTTGTGGTGCCCCCGCAGCACTCGGTGCCCTAAGCGCCGCGCAATGGGAGCAGCGGCACTGAATCCGCATCTCACGTGCAGAACGAAAACAACTATGGCGGAAGCTGCTGAAGAGTTCATAGCTAAACGAGGGGCTACCTGAGGGCAATCTGAACCTGTACATACAGATGTATTTTCACACGCTGAGCACTTGGACTGAGCGCTTAAGAGATTCGCTCTGTCTCAATCGATCGGTAAAGCAAACTATTTCAGTTCATCTCAATGAATGCGCAGTGTATTTGACGCACATTTAACACTAGTGTGAGGCGCGCGACTGAGAGCGCTCAGTGTTTCACACACACTGAAAGAGAGAGTGAGAGAGAGTCTTATACCACACAGAATTGACGTGCTACATGTAAACAATATTCTTTTGTTGTATTTTCCTGTAAAATAATGGCGTTTATTTGGAATTATTCAGTCTTTCATGAAACAGGAAGAACGTCTCGGTTACGGATGTAACCCTCGTTCCCTGAGGAGGGAACGGAGACGTAACGTTAGTGACTAACGAATGGGGGTTTCGCTTAGAAGCCTATCAACTTCGAGTTTTGAGAAAACGCCCAATGGCGTGCCAATGCCATGGGGCATGCGGAATTTGCATACGTAACTCCGCCTCACCGCGTGAGTATATAAGGAAGTACGAGGCAATATCGCATTATGTTACCTGCTTGAGGAGCCAAGACTGAACTCCTGCGTTCCAGGTAGCACAGCTGATGTGGCAAGGGGACGTTACGTCTCCGTTCCCTCCTCAGGGAACGAGGGTTACATCCGTAACCGAGACGTTCCCTTTCGTTCAGTCACTACGACGTAACGTTAGTGACTAACGAATGGGGGTCCCAATATAATCCCGCCACTCAGCTGTCTTCCAGCGCCCTGCGTAAGTGTGAGTTCCCTGTCGTAAGACTAATACGGACGAAGGACTCCCACTTAACACAGGAATACCAAGGTACACTGGGAAGCATATCCCAGTGAGGGAATGCCAAAATGCCTACCCGTGGGGAGGACTTAAGAGACACATATGAGCCGTTAGGGGCTGCATATGGAAGATCTCTAGGGTACCAGCCGAAGGTGGATTTTTAACCCTAGGGGTGGCGGGGACACGCCAAGGGAAGAAACCCGCTCACTGCGGAGACTTACGGTGAAATACACATGTGGGGGTCGCCGGAGGGAACCATGCACATGGGGCACCTGGCCGGACATGAGGGTCTGGGCTCGAAAGGGCAGACTGAACTGATGTCGGCGTCGACAGTGCTGGAGGAGCTCAGGGCTCTCGGGGAGCTCACCTGAGGAGATATCGCACGTATCCAGTCCGAGGAGTGGAGTGGCGAGCAAGCGAAGACACCTGAGCCTGGTCCATTACCGGCCCCTCCGGGGGGCGAGTACATAGTCGGACACTGGCTCCACTCGGAGATTGTAGAATCTGGCGAATGTGTTGGGTGTCGCCCAGCCTGCAGCTCTGCAGATGTCTGCTAGCGAGGCGCCATGCGCTAGAGCCCAAGAGGAGGCAACACTCCGGGTGGAGTGTGCCCTCACACCAAGGGGACATGGTCGGCCTTGCTGCTGGTAAGCCAACGCAATGGTGTCCACTATCCAGTGAGACAGCCTTTGCTTTGAGAGAGCACTTCCCTTCCGCTCTCCACCATAACAGACAAAGAGCTGGTCTGAGGTCCTGAAACACTGCGTCATGTCTACGTAGGCGCGGAGGGCGCGTACTGGACAGAGCAATGCCAAGGCTGGGTCTGCCTCCTCCAAAGGCAGCGCTTGCAGGTTCACCACCTGGTCCTTAAACGGAGTGGTGGGAACCTTGGGCACATATCCAGGCCGGGGTCTCAGGATCACGTGAGAGTTAGCCGGCCCAAATTCCAGGCACGCTTCGTCAACCGAAAATGCCTGCAGGTCCCCGACCCTCTTGACTGAGGCCAATGCGGTCAGCAGAGCCGTCTTCATAGACAGAAACTTAATATCAACCGACCGCAAAGGCTCAAAGGGAGGTCTCTGCAGAGCAGTTAACACTACTGCGAGGTCCCAAGAGGGTACGAGAGGAGAGCGAGGAGGATTCAGTCTCCTAGCTCCCCTCAGAAACCTGATGACCAGGTCGTGCTGACTTACCTTTTTGTTCTCCAAGAGATCGTGGTGGGCAGATATTGCGGCCACATATACCTTGAGGGTGGAGGGAGACAGCCTTCGCTCCAGCCCCTCTTGGAGAAACTCAAGCACGGACCCGATCGGGCATTTCCAGGGGTCTTCTTGGCGGGAAGAGCACCAGGTGACGAAGAGGTTCCACTTCAACGCATAGGCATGCCGAGTGGACTCTGCCCTAGCGGAAGTGATGGTGGCGACCACCGTAGGTGGTAGGCCACTCAAACCTGCCGCGTCCCGTCTAGGAGCCACACGTGGAGGCTCCAAAGGTCGGGACGCGGGTGCCAATGGGTGCCCCGTCTCTGAGTAAGGAGGTCCGGTCTCAGAGGAATAGGCCAGGGAGGGGCTGTCGCAAGGAGTATGAGTTCGGGGAACCAGGTCCGGCCGTGCCAGTACGGGGCGACCAAAAGGACCTGCTCCTTGTCCTCCCTGATCTTGCACAGAAGCTGTGCGAGTAGGCTCACTGGGGGGGAACGCATATTTGCGTAGGCCCCGCGGCCAGCTGTGCGCCAGTGCATCCGTGCCGAGCGTGCCCTCGGTCAGGGAATAATACAGGCTGCAGTGGGAAGAGTCGTGGGAGGCAAACAGATCTACCTGTGCGTCGCCGAACTGTTCCCAAATCAGCTGAACCGTCCGGGGATGGAGTCTCCATTCTCCCGGGAGAGACTGAAACCGCGAGAGCTCGTCGGCTGCGTGGTTTAGGACTCCCGGAATATGGACAGCACGAAGGGACCTCAGGCGCTTCTGACTCCATGGGATGAGATGGCGGGCGAGTTGAGACATACGGCGGGAGCGTAGACCGCCCTGGTGGTTGATGTACGCTACTACGGCCGTGTTGTCTGTCCGGACAAGCACATGTTGGCCCTTCAGCAACGCTCGGAAGCGGTGCAGGGCGAACCGTACTGCCAGCAACTCGAGGCAATTGACATGCAGAAGGCGCTGGGGTCCTGTCCAGGAGCCCGCGGCTGCTTGTCCATTGCACATGGCACCCCAGCCCGTGGCAGAGGCATCCGTCGATACGACAACATGCCTGGAAACTCGTTCTAAGGGCACACCGGCCCGTAGAAAACTGAGGTTCGACCACGGGGTGAGTGTCTGTAAGCAGGCCCGAGTCACTTGGACCCGGAGCGTGCCAGACTGCCATGCCCATCTCGGGACTCGATCGCGAAGCCAGTGCTGAAGCGGTCTCATATGAAGCAATCCGAGCGGCGTCACCGCGGCTGCAGATGCCATATGCCCCAGGAGCCTCTGAAATAGTTTCAGTGGAACCGCACTCTTGCTCTTGATTTGTCGGAGGCAAGTCAGCAGAGACAGCGCGCGCTCGCTCGAAAGCTGCGCGTACATGGCGACCGAGTCGATCTCCATACCGAGAAAAGAGATCCTCTGCACGGGGCAAAGTTTGCTCTTTTCCCAGTTGACCCGAAGGCCCAGACGGGCTAAGTGGTGGAGAGCCAGATCTCTGTGTCCGCAAACCTGCTCTCGAGAGTGGCCCAGTATGAGCCAGTCGTCGAGGTAGTTCAGGATGCGGACCCCGTGCTGCCGAAGGGGCGCAAGGGCTGCCTCGGCGATCTTCGTGAAGACGCGAGGGGACAGAGATAACCCGAATGGGAGAACCGCGTACTGGTATGCCCGCCCCTCGAAAGCAAACCGTAGGAACGGTCTGTGTCGAGGAAGGATGGAGACATGGAAGTAGGCGTCCTTCAGGTCGATCGCTGCAAACCAATCGTACGGACGAACGCATTCGAAAAGGCGTTTCGCAGTCAACATCTTGAACGGAAGCCGGTGAAGGGATCGGTTCAAGATGCGAAGGTCCAGGATTGGTCGTAACCCACCGGTTTCCTTGGGTACAATGAAGTAGGGGCTGTAGAACCCCGACCTCATCTCGGCCGGAGGGACAGGCTCGATCGCACCCTTCGCCAGTAGAGTGGCAATCTCCGCACGCATGACGGGGGCATGGGCCCTGGTCACGGTATAGCGGACTCCCCTGTAGCGGGGAGGAGCCTGCGCGAACTGAATCGCGTAGCCGAGCCTGATGGTCCGGGCAACCCAGCGGGACAGCCCCGGAAGCTGAAGCCAGGCTTCCAGAGACTGCACCAACGGGGTCATACGGACGACAGACGTACCCTGGGTGGGGCAGCGAGGCAGCGTTACCGGCGCGGACAAGGGAGGCTGTTGGGCGTCCCGGGGTCGGAGCACGGTTAACGGCTGCGCCCTGACAGAGGAGACCAGGGAAGGACTCGCGTTCCACTGGGGTCTGCTCTGCCAGGGGGCTGGCGACAGAGAGGGACGAGAGTGGCGAGACCCGAAGGTGGCGCGCACCGTCATCACCGGTCTCTGGGTCCCCAGAGACAGGAACATGAGTTCTTCCCAAGCGCCGCTAGCCCGGGGGCCAGCAGCGGAAGGATTTTCCCCCGGCCCTCCACCGGGGGAAGGAGAGGCCCTGCTACCATCCCCTGGGAAGAACTGGAACCCATCTCTGAGTTGTCCACCTCCAGCCTGGCGTTTAACCAGTCTGGGGAGCGGACTGGGCGACATCCTCAACCACCTCCACGGCGCGGCCCAGGTGAAGGCTGCTGCTGGGGCCGGGCGGGAAGAGGGAGGGCGCCCTCGGCGGCGAGCGGACTGAGGCGACTGAGCCGGCGGCTGGTGCAGCAGCTGGCCGCCGGGGCAGTACGTGTTACAGCCTCAGTCTGCTCTGGGGCGGCCGAGAACTGTTGGGCGCAGTTCTCAGCCGCGCCGCCGAAGAGGCCAGCCTGGGATATGGGTGAGTTTGAGGAGGCGGGCTCGCTCAACGTCCTCCACATCACCAGGTAAGGCCAGGTGTTCTCCCGGACCACAGCTGTGGACATCGCCCGACCCAGGGAGCGTGTGGCCACCTTCACCGCCCGGGGGCGGGGTCAGTTGCGGCACGCAGCTCAATGAAGAGCCCTGGGTCGGCTCCACCCTTGTGCATGTGCAAAGGGGCGGCGGCCTGCCCGTAGCTCTGCGGGACCACGCCACCGAAGTAGACGAGCCCACAGGCTTTGGGAGGGTGCTTAGGACAGCCACACCACGCCACGTCAAAGCCCCCTGTGGACACCGTAGTGCGCAACAGAGAGTTCAACAGTGGGGGGGGAGGGGGCCCCAGTGTACCCTAGGCCGCGGCCCCATCAAGGGCAGAGAAGGCGGAGGAGGCCACCAAACGGTCACGGGAAGCACGGGGACTTCCGGGACCGCGTGATCTCCTCATGCACCCCGGGAGCGAAAGGCATTGGGGGCGGGGCCCAACAGCTGTCGGGTGCCGCCCCCAAAAACCAATCGCGCAACCACGAGCACCCGCGACTGGGCGGAGTTCCACACCAGCGCGAGACTCGCGGCTGCCCGAGATAACATGGCTGTCAACTTTAGGTCAGATCAGGCAGTGCTGACACACCCGGAGGCGGAGCACAACCTAATCGTCATCCCCAAAAGGACTCCAGCCCACCTTGGGATGCGGCGATCGACATCTCACTGCTATCCGGAGCGTGAACTGAACGAACGGGCGTCAGAGACGGGCCGTAGATTCAATCCAACACTCGCGGGAGCGATGTATAAGAGGGGGGCGTGGCCCGAGGAATGAACGTCGGGGTTCTTAATACCACAGCACCGCCCTCAGGTCACCCTGGCCACCAGCCAAAGTACCATCTCACTCGGGGACGGTAGATTGGGGTGTGGCAGAGGGGACTCTCTCTCCTCACGGAGATCATTGAGTCTCGACCGCGACATCGCGATGGTCACGCCCCCGCAATGGAAACGTGACACATCCGCAAACACTGCCCGAACGTGCTGAAGCCCAAACACGCTCGAGCAGTGAATGCGCCCATAGACAGCAGCGGAAAATCGATCGCACCCGGAAGTGCACGGGCGAGCCGTCTTGAAAAAGACGTGCCACGCGCAAGCTCTTTTTGTGAGAGGAAAGCCTCGCAGTCGATGCCGAAGCGCCCAGGGAAACACACACCAGCTGTCAAACGGACCACTGCGCAGATCAGCAGGCAGGAAGTATGCGATCACTGGAATGCGCCGTTACACCAACACCGACTGGAAAGCTGCTCGTCTCGAAGAAGCTGACAGAGTCTCAGAAGGCTGTAGGAGTGAAGAGGTAGGTTCTCTTGGCTCCGAAAGCAGAACATAATGCGATATTGCCTCGTACTTCCTTATATACTCACGCGGTGAGGCGGAGTTACGTATGCAAATTCCGCATGCCCCATGGCATTGGCACGCCATTGGGCGTTTTCTCAAAACTCGAAGTTGATAGGCTTCTAAGCGAAACCCCCATTCGTTAGTCACTAACGTTACGTCGTAGTGACTGAACGAAAGGGAACTCAAATTACTGAAGTTCTATCATTAAATCATTATTTTAAACTTTTTTGTAATCTGAAGACATTTTTGGGATAATTATTTTTGCTGTCTCTGCTATTTTTACCACTGTTTGCACCATGAGTGTATGAATAACTACAGAATCGGTTTACATGTAAAACTTGTCATTGATTTCAAAATTATTATTGTTTGTATTGTGTGATGTTTTTTAGCACAGTTGCACTATTTAAACATTACCTGCACTTTTACAGAAGACAATTATATCTGCAACTTTTCCATTTCTGAAAAGGCTGGTGTGGAATTTCACATAAAAAAATAATTAATTATATATGTATATATATATATATGTATTATAGGAGCCTATTTGATGACAGGTACGTTTTACTAGATCATTGTTTGTTTTTCTGAGTCTCTCAAGAATGCATGCAGCTTTCACTTGTATCCAAAAACATGGGGAATGATACTACATTATCGTCATTGATATCGTTATCGCAATAAATACTAGAAAATATCGGGATAAATTTTTAAGTCCATATCGCCCATCCCTAGTGCTATTACGCATCTTCTGAATGAGTACAGAATCTCCTGATCAAAACACAGGCGAAGAAGTCGCAAAAAAGCAAGCGATCGTATAAGCAGATGCATATGTAAAATAATGTGATCATCAACATTAAACATCACATAAATCAAAACTGCCTAATGTTACTGAATGAAATTCAGTAACATTGAATTTGGGGTGAGCTATAGGACTGTGCAAGCATTAGGGGTGTTGATGGACTCGATCTACTCCATCTGTGTTTGATCATTGTTCTGAATCTGACAAAAACATGATTTTCTCAGCTTTTTGTTCAAAATGTTGCCTTTTTTTTATGAAACTTAGCCATATTTAAGTGCTGATAAAAAAGGAATGCATGAAGCTAGAATAAAAGTTTTTTTTTTTTTTTTTTTTTTTAAAGCAGAGGGTCTGCTCTTTCTTTTGATATTGATAGCTCAGATATTTAAAACACAAAATATTCTATTGGCCATTACATTTTTGTGAAAATTATCAAAAATCCATGGCGGTGACTGGCAACTTTTTTTTTTTTTTTTTTTTTTAAGCTGGCGGGGAAAGAGACTCAAAAATGAGTCTTTTTGATATATATATTTTTTTTTATGTTGCTTTTTTTTAATGAACCATCCACATTCAAGTGTTGATAAAAAAAGAATGCATGGAGCTCAAATAAAATGTTTTTAAGAGTTAAAGTACAGTTAAAGGTATTTAAATTATTTAAAAAAAATGCCTAAATAGGAACATAGTAGTATACTTGGGACCAGATTTACTACACTGTAAAAAAAAAAATCAGGCCTCTCCATTAAACATTTTCTAGTGACTGATCACATCTAAATTTTTCAATTGGCCAAATTGAATTTCTGTGAATTGAATTTTATCAATTGTGGCAACAGTCTGTTAACATTTAGAAATATGTTGAGCCAATGGAAAAATTTAATTTACCATCACTAAACAATTTCAGGCCTCTCCAATTTAAAATTTTCTAGTGACTGGTCACATCTAAATTTTTAAGTTGGCCAAATTGAATTTCTGTGAATTGACACAATTTAATTAACAGAAATTCAATTTGTTCAACTAAAAAATTTAGATGTGACCAGTCACTAGAACATTTTAAATTGGAGAAATGTTTTACAGTGACACTGTGAGGTTGGTCCAATTAAATATTTTAAATTGTAGTAACAATAGTTTATTTCTCTCTGTCCCGAAAGACAAAAATTACAAAAAACATAAATATATTAAAGTCCCTGTAAAGTCAAAACTAAACATGTGTTCTGAGTTTCTCACACCACAGATAAATATGTTATTAACCACCCAGCCAAATTTGAATCATAAAAAAATCCGCCAAGTACATGAAATAGCTTATCAAAAACTTGAAAAAATGAGCAGCATTCTCTGCTCTCAAACGCTGGGGGTGTGCCCGCTGTCGGCGCCGAAGCCACACCCACTCGCGGGACAGCTGCCGTAGCACACAAGACAACACTCACGTACTGATCACGACCGTCTATGATCACGACGCACCAGATGTCGGCGGGACGGGAGGATAAAGGCCGGGGCGGGGGATAGTCGGTTCTGCAGCGGATTATCAGTGAATCCCAGTTGTCTCTGGTGAAAGTTTGTAAAACGGTCCGGTGTATAGTCACTGCAGAGGCAGGTGTCAGTGGTGATCCATCAAGGTGGCTTTTCACAAAATTACTCCACCTCTTCTTGATCATCATTTTTGTAGTTGTAGGCTATAGTAACTAACGGTACTGACAGTAACTCGCGATCGAACTGATGCGAATGTGCTCTAGTTATAATTGCGTTAGGGGAGTAATTGCATATACTCAGTGGCTCCAGTGCGTAATCAACAGTTATGATAGTGTAGGGGGAGGGGGCATATGTTCAGTGGCTCCAGTGCGTCATCGAGTCACCGTTTTGGCCCCGTCCAGAAAATCCTGAACACAGCAACGGTGAAAAACTATTTAACAGTCTAATTTCTGAATTCAGTACTACACAGTTCACAGTCTTTCTAATGTGTTTCAGTAATACATTTCTAACATTTATAATGTGTTTAGAAACAAATCTCAGAATTGCCTTTACAGGGACTTTAAGCAAAATACAGGACACAGACAACAGGGTTGACATTTTATCACATTACTTTATTAACAAGTCAATTCCAGCACAGGATATTTGGTGAAAATACATTATTTTCAATAAGGAAAAACTATGAATACATTCAAGAAGTTTTCTGCATAACAGGGTGTCTTAATGTGGTGAAGAAAACGTGGCACTGCATAGGTTAAAAGCCTGCAAATAAAAATAAAAACTAACTGTAATGTATGTTGAAGAAGACGGGGTCGGCGTAACTGGGACTGCCCTTTATTTGATCTCACGATCCTCAAAACTGTCAAGCGCTCAGCGCATTCAGAACTCATAAACTTCTCACTCAAAAACATGTAACGTTGCACTTCAAACTCAATATCTTTCTCTTGTGACTTTCAGCCGGTGTTTGCAGTCCCAGTCGTGATCTCTCTCTCCTCTCTCTCTCCCGACAGCGGCTTTTACGGTCTCTCCACACCAATTACTGGAACGAGACACAGGTGTTAGTGATCTGCACTTGACCTACTTACTCACCACTCGTCTCCGCGGTTCCTCGCTCCCGCTACAGACTTCGCAGAACCACGCCCCCTCCGCCACATACCCCCACCGCCAGCACCAGGCCCGGGAGCTATCCGGCCTGCAGCCCCTTTTTAGTTAGATCAGTCAGCGGGCTAGCGAGGTCCGAATAATTAGGTACAAACATTCTATAATATCCCGCTAGCCCCAGGAACTGTCTAACCTACTTTTTGGTCTTGGGCCTTGGGCAGGTTGCAATGGCTGCAGTCTTGTCAATTTAGGGACGCACCTGTCCTTGACCCAAGTGGAAGCCCAGATATCTTACTTCCACCTGCCCAACTGCACACTTCTTTGGGTTGGCCGTGAGCCCCGCCCTTCTCAGCGACTTCAGGACAGCGCACAGGTGCTGCATATGCCGCTGCCAGTCCGCACTGTAGATGATGATATCATCCAAGTACGCAGCAGCATATGCAGCATGCAGCCGGAGAATCCTGTCTATTAGACGCCGGAAGGTCGCGGGAGCTCCGAACAAGCCGAAAGGAAGGGTGACAAATTGGTGTAATCCAAATGGCGTGGTGAAAACGTTTTTTTCTTTGGATATTGGTGACAAGGGGATCTGCCAATATCCCTTGGACAAGTCCAGCGTCGAATAAAAGCGAGCGGTCCCTAGCCGATCAAGCAATTCGTCCACCCTTGGCATTGGGTACGCATCAAATTTCGACACCGCATTCACTTTTCTATAGTCCACGCAGAAACGAACCGAGCCGTCAGGTTTTGGGACCAAAACTATCGGGCTCGCCCAATCGCTGTTGGACTCTTCTATTACCCCCATATCCAGCAAAGCCTCTAATTCAGCCTGAACGACCTTCTTCTTGTGTTCAGGTAAACGGTATGGCTGGCTGTGAACCACCATGCCTGGCTCTGTCTCAACATGGTGTTGAATGAGGTCAGTGCGACCAGGCAGGGGCGAGAACATGTCAGCAAACTCTGCTTGTAATGTTTTAACGTCAGTGAGCTGCGACGGCGAGAGATGACCCCCCCGGGGCCAGAGCGAGGGATTGAGGCTTTTGAATCGCCTCCGGCCCGAGATCATCTTCTCCGCTCACTACCGTCGCAAGCAACACTGACTCCGCCTCCGACCATTTCTTTAAAAGGTTGAGGTGGTATATTTGACGTGCTCCCTCCCTATCTGAGCGCACTACCTCATAGATGAGATCCCGACTCGCCGTGTGACCACAAAGGGTCCTTGCCACTTTGCGAGTAATTTAGAACTGGAAGTAGGGAGTAATACAAGCACTTTATCTCCCGGTGCAAATTGACGAAGCCTAGCCCCTCTGTTGTAGAGCTGTCGTTGTCTGTCCTGAGCCTGTAACAAACTCTCCATTGACAGCCGCCCCAAAGTGTGGAGTTTTGTTCTCAGGTCCAGGACATACTGAATTTAATTTTTACTCGCGGAATGTCCGTCCTCCCAAGCCTCCCTAAGGACATCCAACACCCCCCGAGGCTGGCGCCCATAGAGAAGCTTGAAGGGGGAAAACCCTGTGGAGGCTTGCGGGACCTCGCGAACAGCAAACAACAGAGGTTCCAGCCACTTATCCCAATTTTTGGCGTCCTCGTGAACGAACTTACGAATCATGGATTTCAACGTGCGATTAAATCGTTCCACCAAACCATCTGTTTTTGGGTGATAGACGCTGGTGCGAATCGATTTAATGCCCAAAAACGTGTAAAGTTCGCGAATCGTTCGTGACATGAACGCCGTGCCTTGATTGGTGAGAATCTCTTTCGGGATTCCCACCCGGGAGATTAATGAAAACAGAGCGCTTGCAACACTTTTCGCCGAAATAGTGCGGAGCGGGACTGCTTCCGGGTATCGCGTTGCATAGTCCACGAGCACTAATGCAAAGCGATGCCCGCGTGCTGACCGTTCTAATGGCCCGATGAGGTCCATACCAATTCTCTCGAGTTCCCAGAGATCCCGAATCCACCTCACCCACCTGAGCCACCGACTCTTTCCGGCTTACATGTTTTCCCCAAGAAGCATCCGCACACAAGTGCCCCAACAATTCATTAAACGCTGTCCAATTGGTCCCTAGAATTAGCGGATGCCGGAGGTGCGGATTAACTGCTACCTCCACACTATACTTTTGACCCCTAAATAGAATATCCACAGGCAACAAAGGATATTTCAACACTTCCCCGTGCACACACCTCACCGTAACCGTGCGGCCGGTACCCAATGCCTTAGGGTGAATCAGGCTTTGGTGGATAGAGGTCTGGTTACAACCCGAATCGACCAAGGCCTGATAAGTACCCCCCTTGATACTCACGGGAATTATGTACAATCCAGCTTGATCGGGGGCAGCTTGTGGAGCGTCAGGGACCCGGACCAGTGTCCCGACCTCCATGATGGGACAGCGGTCGATGAAATGTCCCGGATCCCCGCAGCGCCAGCAAGCCGGCCCAGACTTCCCCGCCACCCTAGTGGCCGGAAGTAGGTCCGGGGATTGGCGTGGAGAGAGCGCTGAGACAGAGGAAGAGGCGTAGGGATCCGAGACGGTCGCCCCTCCCCTCGGGACGGTACGGGGTGGTGCTGCCGGATCGTTGGGGCCACCCGTCCTCCACCTTGGGGCTTGTCGGGGCGGCAACAGCCCACGCGACCTGGGAAGGGGAACAGGTTTGGGGAGAGAAGGGGAGGAAAAAGGAAGGGGGAGTGAGAGAGAGAGAGAAGCCGATGGTAGGGGTTCGCCGACCCCGTGGCACGCCACCATGTGGTCCTCCGCCAACTGGATGGCCTGGGTCAGCGACGTCGGGCGGTGGCACTGGACCCACTGCGCTGTCTTCTGGGGAAGCCGCGCGATGAACTGCTCCAGCACCACGCGATCAATGATACCCTCGACGTCGCCTCTGTCGGCCATCAGCCACTTGCGGCACGAGTCCCGGATTGAAGGGTCGGCCGGATTCGCCGAGGGTCAGGGTCCGGAACCGCTGCCGCTGCTGCTCTGGGCTCCGGCTGACCCGCTGCAAGATGGAGCGCTTCAGATCTTCGTAGTCCAGGAGATTCTGGACTAGCAGTTGGTGTGCGGCTACCTGGGCTTCTCCTGACAACAGTGGCAGGAGCCGCATTGGCCAGTCCAACCGGGGGCCACCCCCGGGACTCGGCGTACTTCTCGAAGAGGTCGATGAATGCCTCCGGATCATCCTCGGAGCCCATCTTCGAGAGGTGGATGGTGGCGGCCGAGTTGGTGGTAGACGGGGGGGTGGCCGGAATCTCCCGGGCCATCCAGCTCCGGAACAGCTCGCGGTCTTCATGCTGGGTCCGAATGAGGGCCTCGAAGCGTTTGTCTTGTTCGGCCCTCACGGCCAGCAGATCTTCATGGGTCTGTTGGTGAAGACCGGCGAACGATTGGACGAGGTCCACAAGCGGCGTCTTTGGCGGGGTCTGCATAGCGGCGGCACTCTTCTCCCTTCCCAGGTTTCGGCACCAGTGTAATGTATGTTCGAGTAGATGCGGGAAGGAAGAAGACGGGGTCGGCGTAACTGGGACTGCCCTTTATTTGATCTCACGATCCTCAAAACTGTCAAACGCTCAGCGCGTTCAGAACTCATAAACTTCTCACTCAAAAACATGTAACGTTGCACTTCAAACTCAATATCTTTCTCTTGTGACTTTCAGCCGGTGTTTGCAGTCTCAGTCGTGATCTCTCTCTCCTCTCTCTCTCCCGACAGCGGCTTTTACGGTCTCTCCACGCCAATTACTGGAACGAGACACAGGTGTTAGTGATTTGCACTTGACCTACTTACTCACCGCTCATCTCTGCGGTTCCTCGCTCCCGCTACAGACTTCGCAGAACCACGCCCCCTCCGCCACACTAACATTAAAGGGTTAGTTCACCCAAAAATGAAAATTCTGTAATTAATTACTTACCCTCATGTCGTTCGACACCCGCAAGACCTCCGTTCATCTTCGGAACAGAAATGAAGATATTTTAGTAGAAATCTAATGGCTCTGAAAGGCCTCCATTGGCACAACGGTTCACTCTCAAGACCCTTAAAAGGTACTAAAGACGTCGTTACAAAGTCCATCTCACTACAGTGGTTCTAAAATAACTTTATAAATCGGCGAGAATAGTTTTTGTGCGCAAAAAAACCCTAAATAACGATTTACATAGTGATGACGATTTCAAAACAAGGCATCATGAAGCTTCGAAGCGTTGGGTGTCGAACGACATGAGGGTAAGTAATTAATGACAGAATTTTCATTTTTGGGTGAACTAACCCTTTAATGATAAAGTTCCCCTGCATCACATCTGGCAAGTGACAGAACAGAAGTTACTTCATTATATAATGGGGATGAGACGAATGAATGGACGAATAAAAAAATCACGAATTTGACTTGTTTGATGTTACAAGGCAATAACTTAAGCCCTGAAAGAGACCGACGACAAAATCCAATCTAACGGCACTGTGTTCAACGGTCGCATAGCGCATATTTCACACAAATTACTTAATATACTTATTACCGATTATTTTACACATAAAAGACATGAGGAAAATAAAACTATTGGCTACCATTAGATAATTATGTGGTAACCGAGAACACGCTCATGAAACCAATAAATGCATGAACTCGAGATTATAGAAATGTCTTTTAAACTTCATACCGGGTCATAAAGCAAAACTCTGGAGAATACTCACCAACATCTTGTGACGATGAATATCTCCCAGATAGCAGACCAACACTGAATCATCATTGAATCCATGTTAATGCATCAACTAAAATATCATTGAATCAATGTTGAAATTGAACAGGTTTGCACCCTGAAATAATGTTATTTCAATGATGAAAAATAGATCAAGATGGCCTTAAAATCAATATTTTTCAACTACAATTAAATCACTTATTTAACACTGAATCAACATAGAAACACTATAAATCAATCTTGCTTTATGTACAGCAGGATTCTATGCCAGTTAATTTTCATGTATGGCAGCAATTGATATGATTTTGTATCAAAAAGTCACTCAAAATAAACAACATCCTTCAGTTTACATGCAAATGTGTTTATTTATGCCCCCACAGTTTCAACAGGAAATCTCACATTGACTTAAAACAATTACATCTGAATTTATAACACAAGTGAAAAACATGACAACCTTGCAAAACCGAAGCAAATACAAATGGAAACTCGTCAATAAAGACAGAAATGGGACAGTACAACTGAAAGAAAAAAGGTAGAAGAAAGAATGAAATACTCTGAATACTCTAAACTCAGGGGTTCCACCACGAGCAATGCCCCCAAGCCTTTCAGGGGTGTAACAGAGCCATTTGTGCACCGTCCCAGCAAAGATGAACTCTGATGCTTCCTTTTTATCAGCATTCACTTGTAATGCACCTAAAACAACAAGAAGTTAGTAAATATTTGGAAATGTGATTAATTATACATTACAAATGTACTACAAAATGAAGTGAAACTTGAAATGTCCCACTGAGCAAAGTTATGTCCAAAAGACGTCTTTTCAATGTCTTTGCTCCTAGAGGTGTACGTTGAAAAGACGTCCACTGAGGAGCCAGAATGAAAGTTTTTATGACGTCTGTTTTTGACGTGTTCTGCACGTCCGATATATATTCATGGAACCACGGTTAAAAACTAGTTCAAATTGTGGACATATTTTCCATTTGTAATTGCAAAGCAACTCACAGACAGTGTGTGTTTGTCCAGAAATCATGAAAATAAAAGAAACTTAGCTCACACCTTTAGACACTTTAGACAACTTAGCATCTGTAATTCACACATCTTTGGATCGTGAGAGAATCGTGGGATTCAATCCAGGATCTTCTTGCTGTGAGGAGACAGTGTTTCCCACTGAGACACTGGTGCTGCCCTTAATCACAGACATAAGACACACTTTGACTATTTCTGTCAGACGTCTACAGAAGCTCTTACTGAGAATTAACAGAGGTTTAGATGTTGATATTTATGTTTCATTTGAAGTCACCATTGTGGTGGGAAGCATTTGCTTTAGTTGGGCTCTTGGTTCCCATAGTTATATTAGTTTTTTTTGGCTGGTGTAACTGTGTGTGTGAAGCACAATAGTTGTGGCTGAGAAAGCAAAGATAAAGTGACATCAGGTGTTGTCAGCTCCTTGTTGATGACTAAACTTATGGAAAGTGAGCATCTGATGTTTGTTTTAAAGTTTTGTGTGCTTGTTTGGCAAATAGTCATTTATTATAACCACTATAACCTTGTGAACCCACTGTATTGGCACCAATAGTATCAAAATTATCATTTATCCTGAAGGATGATAAAACATGAATGATTTGAGAAAACATTTCACATAGTCACACACAGACATCAACATTTTGCATATGATTCACAACAACGGTGACAATCAAGCATGAGTTTTGTACTATGAAGCTACCCATCATGCATTGCAGCATGAAGTGTTTTTTGTTTTGATTTGACACCGTTGTTGTGAATCATATGCAAAATCTTGATGTCTGTGTGTGACTGTGTGAAATATTTGCCCAAAACGTGTGCACATACTGCAAACCATCTTTTATTTAATGTACTTTAATTTATCATTCAGGACAAATTTTCATTTTATTGCTATTGGTGCCAATACAGTAGATTGACAAGCTTATAGTGGATTTAATAAGTGACTATTTGCCCAAAAAAAACACAAAACTTAAAATACAACATCGGATGCTCACTTTCTGATGATTTAGTCATCAACAAGGAGTTGACAACACCTAAAGTCGCTTTGTCATTGCTTTCTGAGCCACAGCTATTGAGTTTCACACACACAGTTACAGCAGTCAAAGAAAAGCTACCTCAAGTACGGGGACCAAGAGCCGAACTAAAGCAAACGCTTGCCACCACAATGGTGACTTCAAATGAAACATAAACATCAACATCTAAACCTCTGTTAATTCTCAGTAAGAGCTTCTGTGGACGTCTGACAGAAATAGTCAAAGTGTGTCTTATGTCTGTGATTAAGAGCAACACCAGTGTGTTATGTGTGCTAAATACAGATTTGCATGAATGTGCAGCATTTTGTACAAATAGACATAATTGTGAATGCAAAACTTCGATTTTCTATTAATGTTGGTCAGAATCTGTGCGTGCAACGAGTAAGATGTGCATTTGTGGATCCGGTGCCGCGCATGCATTCATTAACTCATATGAATCAAATAGGATCCACTCACAAATGAGTCAATGAATGCATGCGCGGCACTGGATCCACAAATGCACATCTTACTCGTTGCATGCACAGATTAATCATTTTGATTCTAAATTCACACGAACACCTCACAACAAACGACGCACGACAAAGCAGAAAATCGTCCCGACCCAAATAAGAGTTGCACGAGTCAGAATTCGGCTCGAAATCGGACGAAAATTGCACCGTGTATGCCCAGCTTCAGAAATAAAGATTAATAAAAAAATGTGATAGGGTTTGGTTTGAAAAACAAACTGAAATTCAATGTATTAAAGAATATCCTTGGCGTTGGTTGTGTACGGAGGGCATTCACTTGACTCTATTAACGTTGCAGTTCACTCTGACTCGCCCAGGAGAAGCACACAAGTTGTAAGAAATAAAGATAAATGAAAACATGAAATGAAAATTGAGATGAATAGTATTAATCTTTTTGTACTTACCTCTAAAAAACACGGTTGCTGTGCTGTCTCTGTCTTTTTCGTGCTTGAAGTCTGTTAAGCCACGCTTTGATCTGAATGTGCATTACCGCCACCTACTGGATTGGATTGTGACGCATTCGATCGGTAGGGGAAAATATTCAAAATTCTTTATTAATCCTGTATTCTTTAGATAAATAATTAAATGTATATAAATTATACATGATTTAAATAATAATAATAGCCTACATTTTATAAATTTAAAACAGGCTATGATTTATATAACTGGATGACCATAAGAATTAAGGACTCTGTGACAGTCATTAATCTATCTGCATGTGCTAGCTAGCCGAAAACACTAGAGGATTGGAGATGTTTTCCATGATGGAGGCGATTTTAAAACAATAATTAAAACAGTAATATTAACAATATGCCTACTAATAATAATCAACTGGTTCGTCCCATTGAGTTAAATTTATGGTAGGAGTTCTTTGTTAATCCACACACTTGTTGGCAGAGATTCATCCTTTGAGGAGAATGAATGTGCTCACATTTCACAGAAATGTACCCAATTGATTTGAATTTGCTTTAACATGTTGAATGATGGGACAAATAGATTGAGTAAGCCTCACCAGTGGAGAATTAAGCTGACCAAAAATCAACATTGATTCAATGTTTGTCTTTTCAATACTGAAAAGCATGGAATTATCAATATTGATCCAATATTATTTAGCATTGCATTTTCAACATTGGTCCACTGTTTATTTTGCATCGAATTTTCAAAATTGATCCAATATTATTTAGCATTGACATTTCAACCTCAACCAAATTGATGATTCTGATGGAATTTCAACATTGACTCAATGTCACAATGCTATCTAGGCTCTATTCTCTTGGGAATGTTTGTTCCGGTCTTCAGCACTGGCTGGTTCGGCTCCGCTCACGCTCCCGCGCATCCGCATTTGAAATTTCCACATGAACGGTTTTCTTTAGGCGCATTTTGCATGCAAGTACAGTTTTTCGGACATAGGACTTGCTCATCCAACATGGATTTTTCCCTTCGACTTCATAGATTGACTTAGCACAATAAAATATGTTCGGTGAATACAATTTTAATTTTGAGTGAAGACCTTAAGCTATGATTAGTACAATGCATCTTTTTGCATGGGGATAATTATTTGGAAGTCATTTATTGGGCTAATATGTAATGATCAGTGATGCCAGTAACGCGTTACTCTAATCGGACTACTTTTTTCCAGTAACGAGTAATCTAACGCGTTACTATTTCCAAACCAATAATCAGATTAAAGTAACTTATCCAAGTCACTGTGAGTTACTATTTTTGTCATTTTCCTTAGTAAAAATATATATTTTTGCTTTCTTGTTGAGTCTCAGCAGGGGTTTTCCTGCATAGAGAATTACGAGGCGGCCGCCTCCGTCAAATTTCTTGCCGCCTCCGTCTGTCGACAAAACTCAAGACAGGCAGTCACTTGCTCAGATTAGGCATGTCGTGATAATTAAATAATCATCAGAAATATATATTGTCACATTATCCTTCAGCAATCATTATTAGCATATTATTATTTGCTAGTAGCCTACAAAGTCATCTAAAGCCATCTAAAGTCATCTGTAGCTGTCATTCTCCGTTCTATTGAAGCGTTTCATATATTTTCATAGTTTTGTGCACTTAAAGATTATAAAAAATATATTGTTCTCATGTATCGATCATATATTTGTTGTCCCTTTACAGAGCTGCACATTAGGTTTACAATAAACTATAAATCTTGTAATTTTATATTATTTGTGTAGGCCCATTTAATTATTTACATTCTTCAATATATATATATATATATATATATATATATATATATATATATATATATATATATATATATATATATATATATATATATATATATATATATATATATATTATGTTGACCTCCCTGCCAGTTACATAAAGACATACCAACATAAGAAAAGCTTAACATTCAGAACAACACAGTTTCTGCATGGAACACAGAAGACAAAACATTGTTCTCAGATCGCTATTAGAGAAAAACAGCTTTTTTTAATAATTGAAAAAGACGCTAATCAAGGTCATTATGATGAATACATTGAGCCTGCCAATGTGCTACTTAATGGTGCAGATAATGGCGTATAAATGACCTCATCCCAAAGAATCATTGGGACGTCAGTCCAGTCACTCCCTCTCTCCATTCTCAGTCCAGATCAGGCGGGGGTGTAAAAATTTATCGATCTGACAATGAAAACGCTCTGTCCTTAAAATAAAAAATCTAAGAATTTATATTAATCAATATAATAATACATAATGCATGCATTTATTTCTTAACCAAAATGCATAATGCAAGCATTTATTCTTATCTAACACAGCTTGTGAATCCGAAAGTCCCTGTAAAGGCAAATCTGATATTTGTTTCCAAACACATGATAAATGTTAGAAATGTATTGCTGAAACACGCTACACTGTGAACTGTGTAGTACTTAATTGTGGAGTTAGACCGTTGAACAGTTTTTCACCATTTCTATGTTCAGGATTTTTTGGGCGGGGCTAAAACGCTGGCTCGATCTTGAGCCACTGAGCCCTAACACTATCATAACTGTCCATGATGCAGATAATTCTGTGAAGAGCCATGATATAGAGCTGACGGTCACCACCAACACCTGCCTCTGCAGTGAACATTTTACATCGGATAGCTTTATAAACTTTCACCGGAGACAACTGGGATTCACTGATCATCCGCGGCAGAATGGGGGCAAACCGACTAGCTCCCGCTGACAACTGGTGCCATCGTGGGCAGTACGTGCACACCAATGAGTGTTGTCTTGTGTGCTTACGAAAGCTTTTCCGCAAATGGGCGTGGTTTCAGCGCCAACATTGGACACGCCCCTAGTGTTTTAGAGGAGCAAATATTGCTGATTTTTTTCAAGATTTTGATTAGCTATTTTATTTACTTGCCATTTTTTTATCATTCAAATTCACCAAAAAATTTGAATTTAATAAATTTTTTCTGTGGTGTGACAAACTCAGAACACATTTAATTTTGACTTTACATAGACTTTAACTGAAATGTCTAAGACATTCTGATCTGAACGTGATTCCTTTGTACGGTAAGAGTATCATGGATACTTTTCGCCATAAAATGTACACCCGAAATTCACTAGGTCAAATATAAAATCATTCAGCGAATGCACAAATGTAAAGTAACAGCACATCTCTTTTCAACAAATCTTAAGTGTTGAGGCATAACTCATGTCCATAGCACGAACAGTGTGGGACGAGTTTAACATTTTGGGCATAGAAAATTATTAAGAATGGGTATGCAAAGCTGATGTTGATGACCCAACATTAATGTTGCAATGTATTAATATAGCTTGAGATTGCACACTTAATCACATTGGTTATCTGATAAAATGTTTAAAAACATACAAAAATTTGCTATTTTTAACATTTATTCACAGCCATAAACAGGAGGAAAACCATGGTAAAGGAAGGAACAGTGGTGAACCGGCGACAGGGTCATGGCTAAGGCCAAGGCTCATTGATGCACGGGGGGAGCGAAGGCTGGCCTGTGTGGTCCGATCAAACAGATGGGCTAGCTCAAATTGCTCAAGAAGTTAATGCTGGTTCTGATAGAAAGGTGTCAGAATACACAGTGCATCGCAGTTTGTTGCGTATGGGGCTGCATGGCTGCAGACCAGTCAGGGGGCCCATGCTGACCCCTGTCCACCGCCGAAAGCACCAACAGAGGGCATGTGAGCATCAGAATTGGACCATGGAGCAATGGAAGAAGGTGACCTGGTCTGATGAATCACTTTTCTTTGACATCACGTGGATGGCCGGGTGCATGTGTTGCTTACCGGCAACAGGGATCACCCTGCAGACCGGGAACACCCCACAAGAGCTGCAGTTTTGTAGATGCTCTGACCCAGTCAAACAAACAACATAGTTCTTATTCACATTGATTAAAGATTATTAAATGAAAAGATTGGAAAATAATTGCACATCCACCAAATAGATGCCGATATTCACCAAGTATGTATCGTGTTAAACAAAAGAAGACGAAAGAAGTAGTTTGGTATGCTTTTTCTTAGCAACTGTATCCATGGTGCAATGTCTAGGGTGTTACATGTTCTGTTACATGTTCTTATCTTGTTTTCCCATTGTCATGTTTTCCTGGTTTGTCATGTGATTCCTCATGTAATCATAGGTGTGTTCGACATCGGCTGCGGCTGGATGCAACTGATCGGCGAGAGTAGCCGCGTGCAGGCGGGGAGGAGCTGCAAACAGAGACGTGAAGTCGGACACTTTCTGCTTCCCACAAGGTGTGTTCGACATCGGCTGCGGCTGGATGCAACTGATCGGCGAGAGTAGCCGCGTGCAGGCGGGGAGGAGCTGCAAACAGAGACGTGAAGTCGGACACTTTCTGCTTCCCACAAGGTCTGTTCGACATCGGCTGCGGCTGGATGCAACTGATCGGTGAGAGTAGCCGCGTGCAGGCGGGGAGGAGCTGCAAACACAGACGTGAAGTCGGACACTTTCTGCTTCCCGCAGTGACGCTCGCGCTGTGTTTGCATACTTTATCAGCTGAAGTGATATAAATGCAATATTTGGCAATACACAGATGTTTCAGAGACATTATTGTCATGTAATACTTTATGCACTGCTTAATACAGCGTGTGTTTGTACAAGAATAAAGTTCAACATATAAGCCTACACTATCAATGAAGTGGAGTCTATGTTTTTAATCAGTTATATTTTGATAAACATGACAATATAACATCGCGACTACATGAAAGGAGGTTTTACTGTTATAAAAAACAGATTTGTGCGCATTAGTGGAGCTGAAGGTTTTAGAATAAACACGAAACACACGTGATCGCTGTCATGTGGTGAATCTGGCCAATCGTGGAACGGCTGTGTCGTCATCAGAGCCCCTGCAGCCTAGAGCAGCTGCTCTGGAGAAACTGCACCGGCTGTGTTAGCCGGCTGCTCTCGAATCGCTCTCGCGGCACTTTGTTGACATACGTCACTGTCACGTGGCGTCGGCGCTGCTTCAAGTCGGACAAAATTTCTAACCGGCATGCACTGCTTCAAGTCAGCCGCCGATCGGTCTGCGCATCGCTGGGTGAAGTCGAAAAAGCCTACAGTGACGATTGCGCTGTGTTTGCATACTTTATCAGCTGAAGTTAAATAAATGCAATATTTGGCAATACAGATGTTTCAGAGACATTATTGTCATGTAATACTTTATGTACTGCTTAATACAGCGTGTGTTTGTGCAAGAATAAAGTTCAACATATAAGCCTACACTATCAATGAAGTGGGGTCTACATTTTTTATCAGTTTTATTTTGATTAACATGACAACATAACATCGCGACTACATGAAAGGAGGTTTTACTGTTATAAAAAACAGATTTGTACGCATTAGTGGAGCTGAAGGTTTTAGAATAAACACGTGATCGCTGTCATGCGGTGAATCTGGCCAATCGTGGAACTGCTGTGTCATCATCAGAGTCCGTGCAGCCTCGAGCAGCTGCTCTGGAGAAACTGCACCGGCTGCTCTCGAATCGCTCTCGCGGCACTTTGTTGACATACGTCACTGTCACGTGGCATCGGCGCTGCCTCAAGTCGGACAAAATTTCTAACCGGCATGCACTGCTTCAAGTCAGCCGCCGATCGGTCTGCGCATCGCTGGGTGAAGTCAAACAAGCCTCATGGCATGTGCTTCCCTAGTCTCTTGTGTCATGTTG